>CM033690.1:51446431-51993923 GCA_019514585.1 Dendrobium officinale | reverse complement strand
CCTGGTTTAGGGTTGGGGACAAGGTTCTGCTCGATGGCGAGTCATTGGATCCATTTGACTGAGTTGATTCGTGGCAGTTATCGTGAAAGATTGGTAAAGTTTTTTGTGGCTATTTTTTTTTAATTAACATTAAAAAAACTAAGTCTTTGAACACTTCAAAGAGCTGGTAATGCCCTATGTACCCAGCACCCTCTTGGACCACTGCAGCACAGGCTCACTGCAGCATAGGCTCACTGTGCTGAAAGCAAAACTCTCTTGTCTTCTTCTGTTTTTTTTTGGGGGGACAAGGAGTATCGGCCTTCGGCCACTAATCTCCCTGTCGACCAAAAGCATGCAAAACCCCACACCAATTTACACGGGCCGACACTTAAGGCTGTCACGAAGCGTCGAGGGGATTCGAACTTGATACCTGGCCTTTGGCCAGCCAAGTCCTCCACCACCAGGTCACCCCGTGGTGGGTCTCTCTTGTCTTCTTCAGAGTTAAGATAGTGTCACCAATCAGAATGAGACACATCACCCTATTGCTCAGTACCACAACTTGGTATTGTTCGGTACCCCCCCCGCTTGGTACTCGGGCTCAGTACCGTTGCTGTGGCACATTTTGATTGGCCTCCGGACAGCGTTTTGCATCCGGTCTCCGTACAGAATAGTTTCTCCTTCAAGAGAAATATTTACAAGTTTTTTGATGAAATATTTTGATATATTGATAAATCATATGGTGGATAAATGAGCCATGTCATATAGATGAGATTAGTGCCTAACTAAAATTCTCTTCCATTGGTGGCATTTGGGTTATCTGTTATTTGTTGGGCAGAGAGTTAGTTTTTTTTTACTGTTTTTAAATCAGTTTTTTAGTTAAAAAAATTAAATTAAAAAAAAAAGAAAAAAATTGTTTTATGAAATAGAAAGAAAGTTGTCCCAAATGAAGCTTTAATTTGTTTAAAAATAAAATGTGACTATTTGATAGAATTTGAAGTTGTTTGTGATTTTAGAAATTTTATTTATTTCTCCTTAATTACATCCAAACAAACGATATAGATTAGTAAATTGATTATTTTGTTAAAATGTAAATTTAAATTTCAAACAATCACATGTGCTCTAATAGAACTTTAAAAAAATATATATTCCTCTTTTTTTTTTTAATCTATTAAAATGTCTTATATAATTATTAAAAAAAAAAAGAGCATTCTAGTACATTATTCTTTATTTCATTAATGCAATGAAAATGTAATATATGCATCAAAATTATAAAATTTAAAATTTTATAAGAATTTTTTAGGGATCAAAATGGATTTAAAATTGATTCAATATGAATCTTATTGATTGGAACCCAACCTGTTTAATAAACTGGTCAAAAAGTTGACTTGAATCCGATCCGTTGGCAACTATATGACTCATATTCAACTAGATTACTTGTTTTGATTAAAAAATTTTGCAACTTAGTAACTATAAATTTTAGATTAATTAATCAAAATAAGAAGACATATCCAAAAAGCAAAAGAATCTAATTGGAAAGAATCATTAATTAGTCTCTATTGGATCAAAATTAGATTAATGGGTTAGTCATAATACAACCAAGCAATTAAATAGGATTCATAATTTTCTAACTTGAATTTAAATTCTTTATTAAATGAGTAAATCTTAAACCTTATTTATATGCTCAATTCAAGTCAAATTATTTTGATTGAGGCTTCGTTTCTGACTGTTATTTGTTAATTTTAAAGCATCTTTTTAATCAAAAATTTAAAATTTTATACTAAAACTGATTTAAGAAGTAGTACAAAAAAAGTCATTTACATGAGATAATTTTTTCACTAATTTTTAAATCCAATTTTTTATAAAATTTTTAAAATTACAAATTTTATATTTTAAAGTTTCGTTATATTTATTTTAAGATATCATAACAAAAAAATGACCCAAACGGACAAACGAAGCTGAGTCAACTTCCTCTAATCTTATTGAGAGGATTAAGTATATAAATATAGACCCACCGCTATCTTAGTCGCGTGTGGTGAAAGAACCTCCTTGGCCCAAGCCGAGGTTCTCGAGTTCGATTCTCATGGGCGGCCACGGAAAGCCCTTAGTGGTGGCCCGGCGCGAATTGGTTTTATTTCATTTTTAGGTGGGGTTTCTTTCTCTCTGTATTTAGATCGACGGGGCAGATTAGTGACCGGGCGAAGTGATCCGAAGGCGATATACTACGCCTGTCCCCAAAATATATATATCTACACCAACGCTCACGATTTATCCACGTTTAATCGGACGTCCAGTAAAGCACGAGCAGCTCCCGCATAGAATTTTACGATCGCACCTCGTTCAAAAACTCGCCACGAAACTTATAAGAACTAAACGTAGCCGAAAATTACAAGCTCACTCACTGTCCTCTCTCTCTCTCTCTCTCTCTCTCACTCTGCCCGCGCGATCGAAATTTCCGGCGAACCGACAAAGCGCTCTATCTCTGTCTCATGGAAGCTCTCGTGTGCCGAGAGATCGGCGATCCGACACTTCCGTTATCCGATTCCTCTCCAATTGTATTGTCTCGTTTCTCACCCTGTTCCGGAGCTCAATTCTCCCACTGCCGTTAGGGTTCGGATCTATGCGACGAGTCTTAATTTTCGCCAACTACCTACAGATACTGGGGAAATACCAAGAGAAGCCCCCTCTGCCGTTCATACCCGTTCTGACTACTCGGGCATCGTGGAGTCCGTAGGAGAGCTTCGTCTCCAGGTTTAGGGTTGGGGACAAGGTTTGCTCGATGGCGAGTCTTGGATCCTTCGCTGAGTTGATTGTGGCCGATGAGAAAGATTTGTAAGTTTTTTGTGGCATTTTTTTTTGAATTAACATTAAAACTAAGTTCAGACGGAGGGGCTCTATTTTTTGCCGATCATGCTTTGGTTGTCGATGCCCTTTTATGTTATTTTCATTGGTGTATTTCTAACTTTGTTGTGAAACGCGAGTGAAATTTACTTGTGTAGGGGGAGTAGTATAGTATGGAGGAAAATTTTAATACCTTAAATTTATCGAAGTTTTTTTTGTTTTTGTTTTGGGGGAATTGAGCGTCTAGCACGGGGGCTAGCGAATGCGGGAAAGAAGGAAGAATTTCAACCAACTGATCCTCGCAGATTTTTTTATTTAGCTCTAATGTTTCAATTTATGTATATTATGTGCTGCATCTACCTATGTTTTCTATAATAATGAAGTGTTGAGATGATAAAGATTTGGCATATAGCCTTGATCTTTTCTTGGAGGCCACCTTGGTAATGTGCTGCTTCTTGGTCAATCTGCCTATCACATTTACTGTTACATGAGAAATGACGGCTACTTAGTTCCTGTAAGTTGCCTGAAATATGTGTAATCTATTTTCCCCTACTATTCCTGCCCCTGCTTTTGTTTAACTTGTTTGACCTTTGTTTGCAGATTTTGTTTCCTTATGCTTTCTTATCATTGTTCATTTTCTTTTTATACTAGAATCTTTTTTGAACAACTCTCTTGAATGCAAGGTTATTATCATCTGATATGTATAGGTTCATGTTATCTTCTTTTGGTTTTGCTTGTTAACATCTAAAAACTGTTTTTGATGTCTCTTTCCTCGATTAAAAAGATATTTAGTGCCTCATGGATGTGATCTAGTTGATGCTGGCGCACTACCTGTTGCATTTGGCACTTCACATGTTGCTCTTGTCCATAGGGCACAATTAAAGGCTGGGCAGGTAGTTCTCCCTTTCAGTTATCCTTTTTTTTTGCATATTATTGGTTGTCATCATCAGCATTATCTTTATTCTAACTATTTGAGTTCAACTTTATTCAGCACCATCAACTTGTTATTATTTTTTATATTCAGAAGTTAATGATACGAAAACCTCTCTGTATGGGCACGACTAAAAACTGGTGTAATATATTAGAGTATTGTTATAAACTCTGCAAACAAATCTGCACAAACAAGTCAATTGGGTTCCACTTTTTGAGGAGGATTTTTATTGATCCACCTAATCAAGTGATAGCGTAAAATGAGTTTTTATGTAGGTTTTTTGGGGAGTGTAGCATTGCTCATCTTTTATTGGCCGAGAGTTGTTATATTCACATGTGTATATTGTGATATTAAGGAAAACTGCTTATCTTTAATTGTTTATATTCTGATAATGAGAATATTGCAAGGCAAGTAAGTTTTCTTTTGTTTTAAAATAAACTGCTTGTAGTTGGTATGTAAGCAACTTTGGCTTATGATGAAGCTTCGTTTTCTTTCCGAAAGCTGCTCGTATTAATATGGGGTGTTGTAGTTTGCAGCTGCGAAAAATATGCTTGGAATGTTTCTGAAATTCAGGCCATCATTGATACCTTGGTCAATACAAGAGCACTCTTGTTTATTGAATATTCTCATAGCTGTAGAATGAGCTCTAGATCTAATTTTCACATCTAAAAGGAGTGTGGATTATGAGATTGCTAGCATTTATCAGTGCATATATGCTTGTAAGGTTTAATAAGTATGCATTTGATTTCAGATTTTCTGGTTAGAATATAATAAATTCAACTATCAGGTATTTTTGGGTTAGCTTCAGCAAACTAGGATGATATTCATAATCAAGGGCTAGCCCAATTGGTTCAAGAATTTCCATGCTAGCAGATCATATAGATCAATGGAGAAGTGATGTTATGTTGGCATACCGATAGTTGGCTTCTATGATGCACAGACACGGTTGGACACGGTAATATAATTTTTATATTTAAAATGTGAATAAAAAATTTGATAAATAAAATATTAAAAAATTATTTAGAAATAATTAGTTATTTAACTAGAAATTTTGCTTAAAATGATTAACATTAGGATTTTGAGAGGCAGACGTCGTTGTCGTGTATCAGACATCGAGAGAAGAGACGACAATGTTGTTGAGAGTGTGAGCATCAATGTTATGCATTAAGTATCGGGCGTCGATGTTAAGAGGGCTTATGTCGTGGGTCAATGTTAAGAATACATCGGACAAAGATGAGCTATAAAGTTGTGGGTTTAGAAATTGCTAGATCGAGCATCAATGTCAAGACAGTGTCAGTCTGTCAAACTTTGATGTTGAGATGGCTTTGAAATGTTGATGTTGTAACGACGCCATGTCGGATATTGTGTGTGTCAAATTTGTATTTAATATTTTTTTTAATCGGACAATTTTTTGGCGTATTTGACATGTGTCCGAACGCGTTGTCATGTTAGATACGTGTCGGACACTACACGACTCTTTGAAAAGAAGTGTCGGTGCATCATAGGTTGGCAATACGAGCATATTTTAAAGTTTTTTTATTATGTATATTGTAGTATTATATTACTTCATACCTTTTGCATCTTGATAAAATGTAGTTATATGTTAAAATGAGCTCTTAAAGCAACTAATAACCAACCACCTTGGGCTTTGTTGTAATGGAAGTGCTCAAACCTGTATTTAGGGGGCACCAAAGAGAGCAATAGTTTAACCTGTGAGAAACAAAGCTAGCACCACAAACAAATATGGCATTGAATCAATAAATTAAAGCATAGTAAAGAGCACTACTTTAGGATTCAGGTGATTCAGACTAAGATTGATCTCCATCCATGGGGTACGAAGCTACAAATATTTCCACTATCTGAATATGGAGGAGTGCAAATTCTCTTTCACATAACTAATAAGGAGGTGTAGATAATATCTCACCAAACTAGAGCAATCTTTCATAAAAGAAAGCCGAAGAGCAAAAAAAGAACTTTTATCACTAAATTGCCAAGACGGAAAATAAATTGATCATCTCCCTTCATAATTTCAAAGAAAACATAAAGAAATCATCAGACTACTCCTTTTACATGTGATCTCATTTAGAAGTCTTGTTATTCTATCCTCTGATGATGTGTTAGCAAACTTCAATAAGCTTACTTCTCTCAGAGTATATCTAGTTTCTGGCTAAGTGTATAAATTCTCAATTGTAAATAATAATAATAATAATAATAATAAAGTTAATAATAAAATTCTCAATTGTAAAAAAATAATAATTATTATAGAATGTCCTTCCCCATATCTCTCTACCTTAAATCAAGGTTCTAATACAAAAAGGAAGCTTTGGATGAATCATAATTAAAGATATTTTTGGCTAAGTAAAATGGACATCAATTATGCAATCAAATCATGAAGATTTTGATTTTTGTTTTTCTTCCGTTAATGTTTGTAATAGTATGCATTCAGCATTCTACTTCTTAAAAATATGGAGTTAGTTGTATTAGACAATCATGTTGTATTGAAATAATGTAAGATGTTGCTTGTATGCGATGAAAGGTAAAGCTTGGTGAATTCCTTTTGTTAGGATTATTTCGTGAGTTCTCTATAAATATTTTTTATATTTTTCTTTGTGTTATTATTCTCTTTGAATGATAATATATATTCTCTATTCATGTCATTTTAATGTTGTCATGAGTAGCCCATCTTCCATTTCCATCAAATAGGCATGGTAGCCTTCAATCCAAATATTTATAGTGCCTTCTCAGCATATCTCTATTATGTTAGAAATGATGCACATGATTTTTATTCCTATTTATTTCCATACCCAAAATCTTCTTAGCAGCTCCAATTTCTTTCATCTCAAATATTGAATTTGAATCAACTTTCATCTTCTGGATCTTCGTCTAGTTGTGATCGAGATATCATCAACATTTAAAGACCATATATGCATAAATTAGGGCTTAGTAATGTCTAACCGTAACGGTCTCGAACTTTTTGGGCTTGTCTGCAAAAAGGCTGTTGAGAAGACTATTCTGCTTGCAAACAACTAACATAAATGGCTCCCAAGTTGCAGCTCATGCAAACAAAGATCACTAGTTGGGTGAATAGGCTAGAAAATAAGGCTTCGTTTGGGATGACTTTTTTGGTGCTTCTTAAAGCAGTTTTCTAGTATAAAAATTTTAACTTTTGAACTAGATAGTTGCTTTAAGAAGCAATAAAAAGTCGTCCCAAACGAACCCTAAATTTCAGAATATTGTTGTGTTTTGATAATATTATATTATTCATGCTTTACGTTGGACATTTCAGCTATTTCTGCTTTTACATTAATTTCAGGTATTACTTATTCTTGGTGCTGCTGGTGGTGTTGGACTTTCAGCTGTACAGATTGGGAAGGCTTGTGGTGCTGTGGTCATCGCTGTTGTTAGGTATGCTTGTATTGTTCTTATTTTTGGTCTGTCCAGTTTATGGTTTGTGACAAAGAGGAAGAGAGTAATTTTTATAAGAATTATAACTTCTAGGGGGGATGAAAAAGTAAAGTTGCTGCAGTCCATGGGGGTTGATTATGTTGTTGATTTCACCAAAGAAAATGTAATAGAAACCGTGCGGCAGTATTTAAAGACTAGAGGGCTAAAAGGAGTTGATGTTCTTTATGATCCAGTCGGAGGCAAACTTACGAAGGAAAGCATGAAGCTTCTAAATTGGGGAGCAAAAATCCTGGTTATAGGATTTGCTAGTGGTGAAGTACCAGTTATCCCTGCAAACATTGCTCTTGTTAAGGTGGCCTATTTTTATTACCAAAATCTTTTTTTTATATCTTTTGAACAGCATACTATGTTTTGATTTAAGTTTACTTATATGTCTTTAGTTTGGCTGTATCTTATTCAATTCATGGCCAATGTTATCTAGTATGGCCCAACTTAGAACATCGTTGACTATATAAGAAGTTCCATCATAAAAATTTCTTTTTTAATATTTTATCCCCATTGGTGGTGTTAGCATTTGATGTTTAGTAGGAAATAATATTAGGAAATTGTCAATAATTCGGGAATATATATATATATATATATATATATATATATATATATATATATATATATATATATATATATATATATATGTTCTTAGTTAGAATTGTTCTCTGATTTATTTTCTTCATATTGTATTATACTATACACCTATAAATAGGCAGTGTTATTTAGTGAATAAGATCATGTAATTCTCTACTCATAACGTGGTGTCATTGCCTCCTCGTTCCAATTCCTAGACTTCCATGTCCTCCCTACAATCCCTAGTCTTTCTCCAACCAAACCCCAAACACATGAATGGCGTCGCTCGTGAGCTCCAGTCAAACGACAAAACTTCTGGTATTTGATTGCAGGTGAACAGTGCGACGTCAATATTGGTGTTGCACTGTTCACCTGCGTTATTTTTCTATGTTTATCATATTTGAAGAAGAAACGCGCGAAGGAGAAAGACGGTTACCTGGGCGCAAATTTAGAGTTTGATTAGAGATGAATCACGCCATTTTTTGTTTCACTGCATTTTGGAGTGAAAATGAGATTTTCGGTTGGAGATGCCTAGCAGTGCTTGCCTTGTTATCCTCTCACAGCTCCTTGCTTGCTAGTTGTGCAACCTTATCGAGCTCATAAACATTCAACACTCGTTTGTGGTGCTACAGTACTACATCTGCTGGCAATGCTACTTCTCCATCTTGCTTCTGCACCTCTTGTTGAGTAAATATCTGCTATCTTTTCTTTTTGAAACATAAGCTTAATTTGTTGTTGAAATTTCATAAAGAACAATACTTCTCTTGTAAAATTTCAGATTTTGACAATTGTTTGGTTCTTTTTAGGAATGATAAAGATGTCCTTGAATAATGTAAGCAATAAATTTTTGCTAAATTATGATTTTGTGACCTATGGATTGTGAATATTTTTGTAATTGCACAAAAACAATAGAACTCCATCAGTTGAAAGGAAACTTGTGTTAACTCAGCTTTTCCCAATTTTATGCTATGCAGTTATGTTTGCAAGTTTTTTTCTAAAATACAAATTATGTTATGTTGTCTTAGGTTTCGTGGCTTTCTTACTGCTTCTTAAAGCATCTTTTTAGTACAAAAATTAAATTTTTTTGCATTAAAAAATTGCTTTAATAAGCAGAAAAAAAAAAAAAGCTGTCCCAAACGAAGCCTTAGTTGCTTTCTAATGTTCTTGAATATCTAATGTTACATGCATGCTATGATATTCTCGAAATAATTCGTGTTTTTTAATGAATATTTTATGTTGATTCTCAGAACTGGACCGTTCATGGACTTTATTGGGGTAGCTATAGAATTCATCAGCCCAAAATTCTTGAGGACTCTCTGAAGGAGCTGCTTTCCTGGCTTTCAAAAGGCTTGATTAAGATCAAAATTTCTCACTCCTACAGCCTATCAGAGGTAAGCATAACACAATCCCCAGTCTCTCTTAAGCTTCGTTTGGGACGGCTTTCTTCCTGCTTTTTAAAATAGCTTTCTAGTACAAAAATTAAAAATTTTGTACTAAAAAACTGCTTTAAGAAACAGTAAAAAAGCCATCCCAAACAAAGCCATAGTAGGATAAATTTATAATGGTGAAGCAGCAGTTTGCGAAACAGCAGGTCCGCTGCTCGGTTCTTGCAATATCATCAGGGACAAAAACCCTAATAGGAATCTCTTATAGAGGAATTTCTCGATAAGTGCGTTTTATCATTATCAGCATTAGTCATATTACCAGTTATTTGTGATTATTTTCATGAATCCTCATTTTTTATTCATTTCTAGTGAGTATTACATTATATGATAAACTTATTTGCTATTTTCTTAAAGAGAAATTGGGTTTGGATATTCTCACCAAATTTTGGTGAGGATGATTTTTTTAAAATTCTTAGATTTATTTTGAGATGAGTATAATATATAAATAATTAGATAATTCTTATACAGTTCCCATCTCAAAATAAATTTATGATTTTTAAGCTTGTTCGGGATAGTTTTTTGTAACTATTTTTTCTCAACTTTCAAGAAGTTATTGTGCTAGAAAGTTGTTGAAGAGAATAGTAAGAAAATCTTCCTAAACAAAAGACTTGGGCTTCGTTTGAAACAAATTTCTCAATGCGTGATCATAGTTTTTGTTTGATCTTTATTTTTTTGTTGCTTAAAAAAAAATTATTAAGAAATTTCTTCTTCTTACAACCGTTATAAAAAGTTATTTTTTTTCTAGAATAATTCTATAAAGTTTTAAGAAAATTATCCCAAATGAAGTCTTAATGTCTATCATAATCAAATTTTGTTGAGGATGTTTTGACCTAATATTTTTTCTTCAATTTTTATTCATATTGTATTTGGTTTACTCTTTTTCATCACATATAGAATAAATGCTACCATGACCTCATTTTAATTCAAACTATTATAGTTTTGAGTTCAAGTTTTTACTATAGTTTGACATTTCTTGTCATGCAAGCAAAAGTTGATATATGAACAAATCTCTCTATTTTGTAGGGATTTGTTCAAAAAAAAAAAAACATAAATCTTAATAGAAAAAAAAAGTACGGGTATTTGCTAGGGACTTGTTCTTGCTTTACACATTTTAAGGCCTTAAAAAAGAGATCCAAAAGGTGATTTTTGGGGGCCTTAAATTTTTTTTTTTTTTAAGGAATTCCTCATGGGATAATTCGACTCTATTGATCACTATATTTTGGCTTGTAGAACAGTCCGCAGCCCTTTCTTTCTCCAAAACTTGTTTCAGTTATCTGACCATCGTTCATTCATATATTGCTCCTATTTCAATTTTGAGATCTATCATGAATATTTTGATCCAATTATATGGTTTCTTATACTATAATTTGGGTTCAAAATAATAAAACAAAAAAAAAAAAAACCTAATTTTGAGAGATTGTATTTCTATCATAATCAGAATATCTTCTTTCTCATTCTTTTTTGACAGGCAAATCTTGCTTTCGCTGCTATTAAAGACAGGAAGGCTATCGGAAAAGTGATGATTGTGCTACAAAACAATTCTAAGCCCAAATCCAAGCTCTGATATGAACCTGATGAAGTAACTGGTGCACTTTTCTGCTCCTTTGCTGGTTATTTACCTCCCTTATCTCTTTATGTTTCATTTAGTTCATTTTGGACAGCTTTTTACTGCTTCTTAAAATAGCTTTTCAGTACAAAAGTTTAATCTTTATTCTAAAAAGCTGTTTTAAGAAGTAATAAAAAAATTGTCGCAAACGAAGTTTTAGTTTGCTAATTAATAAGAGGTGAGTAAGTAATCGTTGTAATCTAAAAGGCTATTTAAGGGTCCTGTCTGGTAAAATTCGCATTTAGAATGTTTCCCTCTGTTCAATCTAAATCTAATTAGGGAGAAAACTGTTCAGATATTTGGATTAAATTTTTAATTTGCTGGATTTGAAATAATTTATTATTTATTGGGAGAATTGTTAAAATTTATCTATTTCTTTAGGCATATGATAATTCAAATAATGTTTATTAATTTCTTTTAAGATAATATATTTATATAAAGCGAACTTATTTATTTCTATTAATTTTGAGTATTTATTGAAAAATTAAATCTAAGTATACTAAAGCTTCTTAATCTGGTTGTTTTTTATAGAATGGCTATCAAAACATTGAGATTTGCATATCTAAATTCAAATAATTGCATATATAACATTCAAAACATACTTTTCTATATTTGTTCTTCAAAAAAATTAAATATTTATTTTACGTCTAACAAAATAAATCAGATTCGGAGAGGCTGAGGCGATCATTGGAGAAAAGAACAGCTGATTATATTTGATATCGTAAATAATTAATTTCACAATATTTTCAAGTATGAAAATTAATTAGGATTAAAAACAAAAGTAGTCTAAAGTCTAAAACTCGCTTTGGTAATAAAAATTATTTATATTCAGAAAGAATTAACACATTTCTTCCATTTAAAACCCAATATCTTATTTAATGATATGTAATATAAAATTAATTTTTCATTATTTGTGTTAAATACAATTAAATGATAAATTTTTTAATAGTTTAGATTTTCTAAAAGTGTAAAAATAAATTATTTAAAAATAAATGTGACAAGAGCGGGGGCGTTTGGTCTAGTGGTATGATTCTCGCTTTGGGTGCGAGAGGTCGCGAGTTCAATTCTCGCAACGCCCCCTTCGCTCACAATCTAAATTTTTTATTTGGCACGTTAATTATCTGTGAAAAATATATTTAAACAATCCCTTAAAAAGGGCTGCTTACTTATCTATGCATTTATATCTAGATTTTTACATGAAACTTAAAATTTTAAATTATAACAAATATAGCTTTGATATTAACTTATTAAAAACCAAATATTATATGTATGCATATTATTTAACATTAAAATTGATATAAATACGTAAAAATTTAATAGCATTTATATATAAATTTTCTTTTTAAAAAATGATTGATTAGATTTTAATGTAATTACATATGTTTATATTACATTAAAAACAAGTCAAAATTTAATAGCAATGGCACTTACGCCTTATTTGCATGAAATTTAAAATACGTAATCAATAAAAAATAACTCATGATATTAACCACCTAAACAATTAAATTCACTACACATGCAGCTAAAAATTTCCCTACCAACCTCAGCTTGCTAATATTGTAAATCCACAAAGGCAACACCACCACAGCCATCAACAAGCCACTAACATCAAACTGAATCTCTATGTTTCAACAACCATCATCTAACACCACTCTCACTAGACTGCCATCGCCAGACCGATGTCACCTAATCAGTCTCATTGGATTAATTACTTTGTGCAAATGCCAACACCGTCCGGAGCCCAACCAGAATGTGCCACATCAACCCTTCGCTCGAATAATATTAAAATTTAAGCAAACAAATATAACTAATCCGACCTCCCTCAAATAAAATTATAGTCGCAGGACCTCTTAAAATGTTCAAAGAGAGGGAAAGTTGCTATCATGGCCAACTCGGGGAAAAAAAAAAGAAAATTAAGCTTGATTTTATAAAATTTTAAAAATGATTTCTCTAAAATGAAAAACTTTCACCACAGACAATTCAGAAGAAAAACAAATAGGCCACAAATGTATGTAACGATAGCAACAAGCAGATTTTGAATTTTTTATTAAAAAATTACTTTAAGAAGCTCTAAAAAAGTCACCCCAATTGAAACCTCAAACTTATTTCAATATAATTTTTAGGCTTTGTTTGGAACTACTTTGTTCATGCTTCATAAAGCAACTTTTTAATACATTTTTGTAATAAAAAATTACTTTAAAAGCATAAAAAAACTGTCCCAACGGAAGTCTCAATCAATCTATATAAATAATTGAGATTTTAAGCCTGTGATTAGGCCATGTTGATGTAGAAGCCAATGCTGGACTGCATAAACTTTTTGGATGGCAAAATTTTCTAAAAGAAATATTTTGCCCATAAAAAAAAAAATTCATGACTTCAAATTTATTAGGTTCAGATATTCCAGCTCAAATTTAATTAGAATTTTTTTTTAATTACTAGATTTGCTTCGAACTGATTATAATATAAAATCAATCAATCAATTCTTAAAGCAAATCAAAATAACTAAAAAAAAA
Source organism: Dendrobium officinale (assembly GCA_019514585.1). NCBI lineage: Eukaryota > Viridiplantae > Streptophyta > Magnoliopsida > Asparagales > Orchidaceae > Dendrobium > Dendrobium officinale. The sequence goes on along the minus strand of CM033690.1, from coordinate 51,980,585 downwards.
AAACCATTCCATTCTAATAAAATATGAATCAGAATATTCTCAACCAAAAACTCCTCTCCATGCAAAGATAAATTATTACATGCGGAGTCCGGACGTAGAGTTATATCTGGACTCCAATAAAAAAGTGACACGTGTCCTCGTACACATTGTATAAATTTATACACACTTTATATATTATGTATATAAATTTGTATATATTGTACATAATTTTATAATTTGTACATAGTATGCATAGTTATACACACTGTGTACAAGGACACGTGTCACATTTTTATTAAAGTCTGGACATAACTGGACTCCACACGTAACAATTTCTCCCATGTAAGGGGTGGGATCTAATGCCTTAGGATGGGATATATAGGGATGGCAGTTTCATTCGGCTCTATAGTTTATATAAAAAATTTAGTTTAACTGTACAGGATTAAAATAGTTGGAAAAACAAACTCGTTGAGCCATCTCCAAAGGAACGAAGCCCTGCAGGTTTCACTAGAGCCCTGCACAAGGGGCACGTGCGCTCTCTATCAAACCTACAAAAAAAAAAAAAAGAGAGAGAGAGAGATAGAAAAAATATAATACAAAAATCAGTTGAAAGAATATATTTATTGGTGGAAGGAAGGAATGATTGTAACTCACCATTCAGAAACACAATCTTCGCAGAAGATGTGCTTACAGCGAAGGAGTATTGGCACGTGCATCTTCTCCTGGCATATAGCACAGAGATCACCAGCTGCAATTACCTGCACCATATAAGCTCCATATTGATTGATCATTCACATCATTTCAAATATTTTAAGGCTGTATTTGGGATGACTTTATTTCTATTTCTTAAAGCAAATTTTTTAATAAAAATTTGAAAATTTTTGTACTTAAAAATTACTTTAAGAAAAACGGTAAGAAAGCCGGCCCAAACGAAGGCTTCGTTTGGGACGGTTTTCTTACGGCTTTTTAAAGCAGCTTTTGTATACAAAAATTCTAACTTTTGTACTAGAAAGTTGTTTTAAGAAGTAGTAAGAAAGTTGTCCGCAACGAAACTTAAAATTCATCATTATCAAATTTTGGCCAAAAAATCATTTTATACGGAGTGGAAATGTAAACGTTAGACGTTTAAATTCTCCAAAGAAAGGGATGCTATATCAGTTTAGGATTGAAGAAAGAGATTTTTTAAATTATTGAAATAATTATAAGAGAATAAAATTTACAAGATGCCATGGAGTTATAAGAAAATTAATGGAATAAATTTTAATAAGAATTTATGCAGGTGTAGGGGAATTAATTTGATTAAAAAAAAAAAACTAAAAAGATAGAAAGCAAGTTCAAGGGTTTTCATTTGGTTTTTGTTGGCTTAGGGAGTACCATGAAAGTTGATCAGGCTAAACATTAAAGAGGAAAAAATGTAAGTATATTGAAGTCATTATGAACACGATAAAGCAGAGACAATATTATAGATGTTTCAGGAATGAGAAATTCTCTCATTTGGGATGATTTTCTTACTGCTTCTTAAAGCAACTTTTCAGTACAAAAATTTTAATTTTTTAACTAAAAAATTATTTTAAGAAGCAATAAAAAAATTATCCCAAACGAAGCCTAAGATAAAAGTCGAAAGGGAGATAGTTGACCTGTTCTGCTGTTGCATTTGAGCCATAATGCACCTCTTTACAAGAAAGGTCCTTCAATGCTGCAAAGAATGATCGGACCTGTGGTGCACAAAATTCGAAAAGAAATTAAAATGGGCTATGCAAAGACAATCTCAATCATCGCAAGAGATTGGCGACATGTTAAATCAAGAGGGAGAAATTATAATAATTTAAAATGGAAATCATATTAATACCTTCTCCACAATAGATGTTAACTTGAAAGTCAAGTATAGTCCAGTAGTAAGAGAAGAAAAGAGGCTTCCATATTCTTTGTTCAGGAAGAATCTGTACCAAACTGGTGTTGGCAATAATGCACGATATAGGAGGAGAAAATATTCCACAAGCGTTAGCATTTGACCCTGAAAGCAAAATTGAGATTGAAGTTATTTTTAAGATAGGTACAAGTATTTTACCTGGTCTATTATCTAGTTGTTATTTATTCGTATGAGATGCGGGAAAATAGATGAAACTGTTAGACCGGTCCCTAGTGGACCGGTCCAACCCCGTTCTTTGCTACAGGAGAAGGGGCAGCGGCAAGCCTAAGGAGAGAGAGAGGGAGGAGTGGGCCCCACAAGGAAATCAAATTCAAACTATTTGGAGGCAAAAGAGGGGGGCGGCAAGGGCAAGGGAGTAATTTGGCTTAATTAATTAATTGTATTTTTTTATTTTTTTTAATTAATTAAATTGTATGCTTTAAATAAGATGAAGGAATTAGGGTTAGATTTTCATGCATGATTATTGTTTCTCTTGAAGTTCTCTATGGTGTTTTGGGCTCTAGACTTCCTAGTCTAGAGATTGGAAGAGAACGATCCTCCTCTCGAATTGAAGATCAATTGTATTTTTGTTTCGTTCTTGCTTCACTTTGATTTTTATAAGATTACCTACTGTTTTTTATTATTTCCAAGAAAGTTCTTCTATTTTTCTCACTGTTGTACCGATTATTGTTAGGTTTGCTTGCGAACTCAAGTATTTCTCATTAGGGTTACCTGCAAACTCAAGTATTTCCTATCAGAAACCTAGGCAAAAAAAAGCGGAAGAAGGTCAAATACAAATATAAACAATAACTTATATAGGTTCATCCAATTAGCAGCTACCACATACTGTCACCGCTATCGATCTCAATCAAATTGATTGGGGATAATTACAATACTAATCTTTTAGACACATAAGTATATCTCTCATATAAAGAGAAAAATCTAGGGCAGCCACAACTAAGTCTCTGTAAAAAATTTTCTTTAAGGGGAAGAATTAAGCTCCACGACTCAAAATAACACACGAGAAGCACCTGGATAACACTCGAAACTTCAATAGAACATATACCACCCAAAACTTCTCTCAAACAAACCATAGATAGTACCTAGAAGAAATTCATTTGATCTTTTGTTAAGTTCAATTCTGCTAACCTTAGTAAGACATAATTGTATCCCAACAAATCCATGGCCTCTGTCTGCCTCACCTGCACTATCGAGCGCCAGTGATGGAACAGAGACTATGCAAAAATCTCCTTGGCAAGCTCGCCAACCGCCAAGTAGCTAGCAATCACCACCGGTGCCACACTCACAGGCAAGCTTTCCAGGCACACACGTAGTGAAATTTTCCTTCTTATAAGAATGGGTAGTTCATTATAACCAAAGTTGTGTTGCTTTTGTTTTCATGTCCCTTCTCTGATGTATTTTGATTTCGGCTATTTTCGGATCTTTCTTGTACTGTCCTTTTCATTTTTGGAATTAAAAAAAAAAGTGAACATGGTCCTAGGTTAAAAGGATGATTGAGTAACAAACTTTGTAAGATGCAGATGTTTTTAGGGTCCTATTGAGTTTAGTAGCCTAGTTTTGGGTATTATAATAGCAAATAGTCCTTCATATAAACACAACCTTCACTTAAGATAGGTATTTTGAATTGGAAATATGTACTTCGACAATAACCTCCTCATATGGTATTGAGAGTACTTTCTCATCAAACTCAATTCAGCTTGTAGATAATCAGACAATAACCTAATTGTTGCTCTATTACAGCACTCTCTAATTTAGCTAATAGCATAAATAAAATCTATACCAGAAGAACCTGGGGAGCATATGTGGAACATATTCTAAAAGATGATATGCAGAAACAAAGTTCTAATTATCTGCAAAAAAAATGTCTTCATAGATTCAAATGTCAAAAGTCTTGAGAGCAAAGTAAAAATAGATTACCTGCTTCCGATAGCTACGGCCTCGACTGTTCTTGTAATGAATTAGCAGAATGCATTTGATCACCATGGCTGCCTGTCGAACCATTGTATCTGAAAATGAAGAACTATTAAAATACTACGGTCATTTCTGAAAGGAAATATTAAGCAGCAAATATGCACAGAACATTTATTGCATCTAAATAAGGAATTCCAACATCTGTGAGCACATTAATACCAAGTAGAATTCTCAATTGCACAAACAAAAGCTTACCTAACAACATAAAAAATTTCAAACTTGTATAAATGTGTCTGGAACAAGATGAGTCAATGATAATGAAAAGGAGATAAAATGCTGTGAATAAAACAGTTTCTTTACATGAATTTGCAAAAGATAATTTCCATAAGAATCAGCTCCATAGAGCACATACATATTACCTACCGAATGAGATAAAAATTGGTTAGTGGTGGTTGGATAGGGATTTTCCAGGTTTAACGGGGACAGAAAAAGTGCAGATTGTCCAAATGAAAAGTAGAATCTACCAAATTTATGTCTGATTCGAGAAGATCAGTTGGGACTACAGTGTGCATGTGGGTAAATGCAAATGTATTTGGGTGGGGGCCCATCCAATAATATCCATGTTAAATATCAACCTTCCGTTGCTAGACTAATCCCCCTGCCATGAACAGTGATCCGTGGGAAGTCCGCCTGTATCACATTGAATACCTTCCAAAACTAGAGTAACTAATTTAGGAAGGATTGTATTACTCTTTATTGTGTAGTTATTTGTTTCTTTATATAAGCATCTTGTATAGACTATAAATAGGGATCATGTTGAATAAAGTGATAAGCTTTTCCCTCTCACTTACAATTTGACAATCCACTCTTCTAATTTCCACCGATGCATTAGCCCAACTACATGCATTGCAAACAGAAAACACGTATGTATATATGTGTGTGTATGTGTGTGTGTGTATATATATATATATATAAAAGCTTTCAACCTGTCTAATTGCTCCCATCAATGGCCTTAATAAGCAATAACGGCTAGTTCATTATGCTAGAAGAAAGCATCAAGCTGGTAAGGCCTTCCTTCAAAAGCTAATCCACTCCCAAGGCGAAATATTATTATAAAAAAAAAAAGTGCGTGAAAGATAACCAAAGAAGAGAAGTTAGAAAGTATACCATTCACTAAAATAAAAAATATAGCATGCCAGAATGGTGGAATTTCCTTTGGAGGAAGCAGAACCAGTGGGTTCAGGAGATCATCATTCCTATACCACCAGTAGACACCAAAAACATGAAGCATGAAAACCAATGTTATTCCAACAAGAACTGACTTTCTTCTTTCCCCCTGCAAGATAAATTAACCATGTAACAAAGAATGCATATGTCAGTTAGTGGTATCTTTCAACCCCATTTCTTTTGTGATTTCTTCAAACAATGAATCCCAGGTAAAGAGTATCAAGCAGACTAAGTATTTAAGGATAGGCTAAAGATGAGCAAACTAATAGACTAGAGATGGTTTCATTATGTGCTTAACAAAAATCCCTGGAATGGCATGGATGATCAAGAGCTATAGCCCTTGATATAAATGCACCTGCTTTGACAAGCAAAATGAAATGTAATGGACACTCCAATATAGTATCAATCATAAACTAGTTCATATGTAGATGAAAATATAAAAGTTTATGCTCATTGGGAATGCAACATATGAGCGTTGAGATGAGCGCATTTATATTCTAAGTTTGATATTGCTTATGTTGTTTTTCACCCATTGACATTCTAAGTTATGATTTTACATGGGTTTATTTTAGTGTAAAGTTGTAAACATGCTTTTAGCGATGGCGATCACTATAGAGACTGGGTTGTGTTCTCTAAATGCATGTGTTAGTTTGGCTTTCTCATTGGTTGTTTTCCTGGTCTGGTTCAATTCCAGTAGTTGGTTCTATGGGTTGCCAATTTTTCTTGTGGCTATTATCCATGCTTCTAACAGCTAATCTCTCATAGCCAGAGTCATTGATCAGTTATTTACTGCAGCTTAAGCCACCTAGAACACTGTTCATTCAATCGCTATTTTTAATTACTGGAATTACTACTTGCTGAAGCCGTGACTTTGACTGTAGTAAGGAATTGGGACTTGGGAGTCAATGCACTGGCATTGTATAATTTTAGGATTTGCCAGATTGAGATCCATGGTTTTGGGAAAACATATTTTTCGAGATATTTCTGATTTAGGGAAATCGGTCTTCTTATGATTACAAGAGTAGATGTTAACGCATGTAAAAATCAATCAACTGCTCAATGAAATTTCAGTTTTCCGCTCAAATTTGTGTGCTGATTGAGTGTGAATTCTTTGCATGTGGTGTAAATGGTGATTTGACGTGAATTATAAAAGTATTCTGCTTGAATTGACGCGAGATCTCTGCTTGAACTGACGTAATATCTAGACTAATATTTAAGTGATTTTTTTTTCATCAACATAATTTGTGATTTATTTGCGTGGGTGATTTATTTGACCAAATTTGTTAGAAGTTTTCTTACAACAACAGTGTGATCACAATCATCGTGAGATTTTATTCAAGTCAAATTTCTTGTTTGGGTCATCTTCAACTTATCGCTCTGAGGAAAATTTTCCATCCTTCATGATTTTCATTAAAGAGTTGAGAATTTAAGTAATTAAAAGTTTGTTGACTACAAATTTATTCTTCGTGAGTGATTTTCTACATCTCATCTTAAATTTGCACTAATAAACCATAGGCCTAATTCATCCAACAATGTACTTTTTGTATTCATAACCAAGTTCAATGAAGAACACGTATCAGCTGAAATTTTAAGCATAAAAAATGAAATGCTTGTAATATCTTGACAAATATGTCCAAGAACAATAACAATTCTTTTTGCAAAAACTCTACTGATATTTTTACTTATTTTAATTAACTTTGAACTAATACTAAGACATTCCCTAGAAGCAACGCCTGAATACAACGAAAAGCGTGCAAGGGCCACTACATTAAAGATAAAGATCATAAAATGATTTTCTCAAAAGAAGATATTCAGCATAAGTGGATAAAATATTTCGATAAACCTTTCAAAGAAGGTCATGAGAATAGATTGACTTTAGTGACCTCAGAACCCTAAATGAAAATAGAGATTTTTATTTTTTATCATCATATTAGTAAAAGCGAAGTTTGAGAAGTTTTAAATAAAATAAAGTGTAGAAAAGCAGCAAGACATAATTATATTGGAATAGAAGTGTGAAAATGCTTAGTAGGTCGAAGAATTTCTTGGCTTACTAAACTTTTTAATATTATTTTGAAGACTAAAAAAATACCAAATGGGTGGGGGGAGTGTGTTAGCTTCTATTTTTAAGAATACAGGTGATGCACAAGAATGTGCGAATTATAAAGGAATTAAATTAATGTGTCATACATTAAAACTATGAGAGAGGGAGTAATTGAGCAACGGTTACGATGTAATACTAATGTTTCTCAAAATCAGTTTGAATTCATACCGTATAGATCTACAATGGAAGTTTATATATTGTTGAGAGGTTTGATGGAGATGTATAGATAGAGTAAGGAGGATTTATATATGATATTTATGGACAAAGAGAAAATATATTATAACATTCCAATATAAGTGCTCTGGAGAGTTCTAGAAAAGAAATGAGTTAAAAAATGCTTATATTTAAGTCATCAATGATATGTATACAATAGTTGTTACTTATGTTCAAACACAAGATAGTTTGACCGAGTACTTAAAGGAAAAATTCTATTGGATGGTAGTGAGGCTTGAAATGCTTCATAGAGCAAAATGTTGGCCATTAAAAAAGAAGCATAAAATTAAGTTAAATGTTGTTGAGATGAGGATGCTCAAGTGGATGAAGTGTCTTAGAGACAGAATGTGAAACAAGTACATACGTGAAAAGGTTGTAGTTGCTTCAATGGCAGATAAGATTAGAGGGAGACTCCTTAGGTAGTTTGGTCACATATAACATCGGCCTTCCGACGACCCTGTTAGGAGAGTAGATGTATTAGATCCGGCCTATGTTAAGAAAGATGAAAATCTACCTAAAAATATTGGGTTTAAATTATTAAAAATGACTTTTTATTAGATTTAAATGAGAATTTTACTCTTAATAACACACAACGAAGAAAAAGAATTCATGTAGCTGATCTCACGTAGTGGGATAAAAACTTCTAGTTATAGTATTTTAATCTAACTTTGACCAAAGTATTCAGCTGGATTCTTGGGACTTCATCAAGCACCATTAATTCTAAGGAAAAGTTGCATTTATTATTAATCATAGTTCTGTTATATTTCAATTTTCTTTCATATTATCAAACCTACCACAGAAAAAGACTCAACTTCAAACGGTAGTTGCTATTAAATTAAAAAAAAAAAAAAAAGAGTTATGCAGGAAAGATTAAAGCACCTTCAAAGCAGTTTGCTTCCGCAATATATCATTTGATTTGAACATCACTGCCGCAATCCAGATAGTGACAAAGAATCCTGTTACATAAGTAGAGACTAAACAAGTTATGAATTAAACACAAGATATGCAAAAAAAACATTAAGGAATTTGTATCTTTAGTAATATAACACCTTGGCCTATATAGGACAAGGTGATGGAAGGTTAAATTATTCTTAGTTCCAAATCAAACCATATTTATTAAGGATAAATAAATCAGACATGTAAAGGGTAGTCTTAAAAGGCAAATTTAACCACCACGTCTACTAACATAAAAGAATATTTAAAACGATGGAGAATGTAAAAAGTAATTCGCATATCTTAGTAAATGTTTAAAATACAGCTAAAAAAAAAAGCTATAGCAGCATATCAAAAGGAAAAAAACAACTGGGCTTGGGTAGCGAACAAAGCACAGCTTCCACAACTATTTTCTCGCACAAATTATGCATGAGGAGCATATTTGTTAAACAGAGCACCCTTTTTAAGCTAAATAATTTTTTGGGTTAACATGTAACCAAGTTTTTAGAACAAAAAAACGATGTTATATTTTTATTGTGCTTGAATACCACAAATGTACATCTTGATAGTTAAGAAACAATCTGATAGGAAGTACTTGTATTCACAAGCAAACCTAGCCAAAATTAAGTACCAAATCACGAAAACTGCTGTTTTTAGCAGTAAAACAGCCAAAAACAGTGGGGAATTAAAGGAAAACTGTAGGAAAACTCAAAGTACGACTTGTATTCCACTAGATGATGAATAAAATAGCAAGATACAATTGATCCTCAATTCGAGAGGAGGATCGATCTCTCCCAAATCTCTAGACGCCGCTAGAGCCCGAAGGAAACCTAAATCTAAGAGATCTCAAATTTCAGCCAAATTCAAGATACTCAAACCCTAGGTAAAACAACAATTTAATGCAATACAAATCAAAAGGAAATCCCTAAAACAGTCCCTACATTCAAATTCCCCTCTTAATCTCCCCAAAAAACCTTCCTATTAAGCTCCCGCAATGCTAACGGCTCGCGCGGGCCTCCGCCCAGGCTAGAAATTTCGAACAATACTCCCCTCACGAAAATCCACCTAGTCCTCAAAGGTGGAGATATGCTCGTGTTCCAGTGGAGGTGGTCATCCATGAGATGACAGAGAATCCTTACTGTATTGCTGAACCAAGGGTTGTACGGAAAGAGAAACATCCTCTCCCTCCATTCTGATCACATTCAGCATGTGTAGTCCAACCATATAGTCTTCCCCCACCTCTTGCATATCCCTGACCATGGTCTTAAGTGATGTCATGGCTTTGGATAGCCCTGCATCTCCCCTTATAACCACCTTTCTCCCATCCACCATTAATTCCATCGTGAGTGCTCGCCAATTGTCCTTGGTTTCCCCCGAGGTTTGCAACCACTTCATCCCCAGGATGACATCAGTGCTTCCTAAGTCTAGTGGGAGAAAGTCCTCCCTTACTTGAATCCCCTGGATGGTCAACACCACTCCTTTACAGATTCATTGGCCTTTCTCCACCTTTCCTGTACCCATCATCACCCCATAACAACTGGTGTCCACCAATTTTACTCCCAGTTGGTTGACGACCTCAGTGGAAATGAAATTATGGGTAGCCCCACTATCAATTAGCACCACCACCTCACGGCCAGCTATCTCTCATTTCACTTTCATAGTATGACTCGGAGTGAATCCCACTACAGAGTTTAGAGAGACTTCTGCCACATCCAGGTGCAACTTCTCCTCCTCCTCTCCAGATCTGCTCCCACCTCCCTCCTCGTCTTCCTCGTCTTCACAGACAAGGAGAACCTGAAGAGTTCGGTCCTTGCACTTATGCCCTGGCATGTACTTCTCATCACATCTGAAGCACAACCCCCCTTTATCCTCTTATCCTGCATCTCCTCTGTCAGCCTCTTGAAATTTTCCCCACTCCCTCCTCCTACTGGCTTCTCCCGGGTGGTCTCATTACTGTTGCCTGATCTAGGCCCCTTGGGTGCTAGAAGAGTGGTCGTCGTCCTGTAAGAGCCTCCTGAGCAGTTTCCTCGAGCCCCTCTTTCTGCTTTCTTCTGATCTTCTACCAACTGCGCCAGCTCCATAGCCTTTCCCAGGTTCCTCGGCTCCAGTGCCCTGACTGCTGTTCGGATCTCTGGTTTCAACCCCTTCATGAAGTTCCCTTCTAAGGCTGACTCTGAAATGTGATCCAATATGCTAGCCAAGTACTCGAACCGATCCTGATAATCTGCCACAGTCCCTTCTTGAGTCAAGGCAAAGAATTGCTCATAGAAATCTCCTCCCTCGTCGGTTCGGAAACGCTCTAATAAGCAATCCTTGAACTCTCTCCAGCTCCGGATGGGCTCCCTCCTGTCACGCCACTGATACCATGCCAAAACTTTTCCTTCCAGACACAGACCCGCCGCGATCAATTTTTCATCCTCTGTCAACCCGTTGACAGCGAAGTAACGCTCCACTTTGTAGATCCAGCCATGGCAGTCTTCACCCTCAAAGACGGGCATCTTCAGCTTCCTCACTCGTGGGTCTCCCCAGTTTCCTCGGGTATCCTCCATAACCTCCCATTCCTCGAAGATGAGGTGCTCCCCAAGTGTCCCGGACCTCCCTCCGGAGTTGGTATCCGAATCCGTCGTCATATTCCCCTCTTCCCCTTTCAAAATCAGCACCTCGACGCTGAAATTCTTCTCTTCTTCCGCCAAAATCTGCACTTTCGTCATATTCCCCTCTTCTACCTTCAAAATCAGCACCTCGACGCTGAAATTCCCCTCTTCTTCCGCTAAAATCAGCCCCTCTTCGATCATTTCCCATGCTCATCTCCTCCCTAGAAAGTGGCTCTAGATGTGGCATGTCGTCTTCTCCCTCAAGGATCTCTACATCCTGATTCCTCCTCCCCCTAAGCGGGTTCGGATTTCCTCATACGGAGTGGTCTCCGGTAGTCTCTCTTGCTTCCGACGTCGTCAGATTAGTCTTCATCTCCAATAATTTTTTCATCATTTTTTCCATGGCCGTGAACTTCCCATCCAACCTTTCATTATTGGCGGTGATTTCAAGGAATTTTTCCTCCAAATCTAATTTTAATTGGCCAAATTCGCCTTCTAGGACTTTGATCTTCTTTCCGGCCATCTTTCTTTCAACGAGTCACAAGAAACCTTCTTCCGAATGCCAAAAAACCAGCTGAAATTTCAGGATTTCAGCCGCCGATGGTCTCAAGATGGTGCTTTGATACGAATTTGATAGGAAGTACTTGTATTCACAAGCAAACCTAGCCAAAATTAAGTACCAAATCACGAAAACTGCTGTTTTCAGCAGTAAAACAGCCAAAAACAGTGGGGAATTAAAGGAAAACGGTAGGAAAACTCAAAGTACGACTTGTATTCCACTAGATGATGAATAAAATAGCAAGATACAATTGATCCTCAATTCGAGAGGAGGATCGATCTCTCCCAAATCTCTAGACGCCGCTAGAGCCCAAAGGAAACCTAAATCTAAGAGATCTCAAATTTCAGCCAAATTCAAGATACTCAAACCCTAGGAAAAACAACTATTTAATGCATACAAATCAAAAGAAAATCCCTAAGCAGTCCCTACATTCAAATTCCCCTCTTAATCTCCCCAAAAAACCTTCCTATTAGGCTCCCGCAATGCTAACAGCTCGCGCGGCCTCCGCCCAGGCGAGAAATTTCGCGTGTTTAGCGTCTGGGCCGGTCCCGCGTGGACCGGCTGGACCGGTCCACTGGACCGGTCTAACACAATCATGGAAGTTTTAGGACACAAAATTCAAATTAAGCAAGATGTGTAGGGTTGTGAGTAAGCCTACTAGATGAATATTCAATACTCAATTTTATAAAGCTCATTTATGCTCATTTATTTACACAATTGAACAACAAACTTGAATAAAAGTTTAAATATTCATCATATAAATGAACCTTGACACTAACTAGCTTGTTCATTTAGGTTTGTAAACTGTTTTGTTTGTTGTTTAACAACTAACTCGCTAAGAACTCAATAAAAAGCTCATTTAATGATAGCGTAAATCCTTATTTCATGACTCATTATTTGTTGTTGCATATTTTTTTCTTATATTATATACACTTTAAAAATTATGAATATTATTTGAGGCACATATATGATGAAAAAATTAAATAAATAGATAGATATATAGATTTTAAATTTCTTCTATTAAAATTTAAAATTTACCAAAATAAATTAAATAATACCAAATGAATTACGTCAAATTTTATTAAAAACTATAAATCCATTATGTCTAGTACTTAGGTTATGTGTAAATCATTAGCATCAAATTAATAATTAATTAGGCTCAATTAAAGCTTGATTACGGCTAAAACACGATAAGAAAATAAATGAACAAGCTCAAACAAGGAAACACTTAACTTGATTGGGTTCATTTACATCCTTATGAATAAGTGATATTGAGAGATAGACAAACCTCCTCATGTTGTAATGCCTTAACAAAATTGTAACATGTTTACTTCACTTTGAAAAGGAATTTCAAAGTTACCAATGTCATATGTGATCTTTATGCTAAAGGATTGATTATGTGATAAAGAGATATGACCCTTTATATAATGTTTTAAATCATTTTTTAGTCAAAATATTTCTACTTTTAAAAGTAAAATTAAAAAAAAAAAATACACTGAGTCTTGACCTATTTCCATAAAGAGAAGTTTGCATGGCCATTCCATCATTTAAAGAATAAAGTGGAATAGTTTATTATAGTAAGCTAGAAGCATGTACTGATGTACCAAGATCTCTAATGATAATCAAGTAATATAATCATAACATAGACTCTAATATGGACCTTCAATGCAAGTCAGGCTCACAACTAAAAAGAAATAGATAGGGATCATTTGCTGCTTTCCTAACCAGCAAGTGTAGTAAGATATGGAAAGTAAAATTAACTCTACTTCCCACCAAGGGTAATGTTGACATTAAATGCAATGTTTTGAACTATTTTAGCCAGGAACACAACCATACCATACTAAGGTTACCCAATAACCACCGTAAAAAGTTGGACAAAGCATCCAACCTCACCATACACTAGAGAAGCAACCATAGAAAGCCTTAAATAGTATGACTAAGTTATTAAAGCTGCTAAGAAATAGAGCTATACACCAATAACTTTCACCAAATATCTAGAAAAATGCAACATGAGAGTTCTGAAATAGATTTCCAATGTAAAAATGGAATAACAAATAAAAAATTCCGGAAAAGGATCAAGAACTCTGCACTTCATGGCAGACAGAAAAATGTGTAACCAAAATTCACAAAGAAGCATTACAACTTGGACCATGTCAAAACTTGTATGTTGAATAATAGCTAAATATCTCTCCAAAAAGAGAATAATAGCTAAATAGATCAACACTGATAAAAGCACCAGATATACTGTTAATATCATCAAGCTATTGTAGTGTTTAGCTGTTGCCCCATATGGCATTGATGATAGTGTGCTTCGGTATTTTTTTTTCTTTTATTTATTAGAAGGAATTGCAACATAAAATGGTGGAATAGACCATTTACACATATGGTCTTCCTACTAATCAACATGTGCAGAAGCATTGTATGCAAAATCAGATTTCAGAATAGAGGGCTCCCATTTTACATTTTCAGATTATCGACAAAAACTCTGCAAGTGAACTAAAACAAACTTCATAAGGAATATATAGAAAAAAAAATTAAGCCAAAGCACCATCGCCAACATATATAATTTTTCAAGGCATTTGACTCCCAGTAAGCCGCTACAACAATGTTCAACTGTAATGAATTGTACCACGTATAAAGATTCTAAATCATTCATCTGCAAACACTTCCTACACAATTCAATAAAATCAGTGAAAGATGCAACCATATCGATCATCTTATGTTATGTCATTAAAAACTAGAAATAGGAATACCTTGCAAATGCTGTCGAATGAACACTACCAACAAAAGCAACGAGAAAGGGAGTATCTGCTCAACCCATCTCGCAAGCTGCTGAATATCATATCTCTGATAAGATGACTCCCTATTGTTAGCTTCCGCAAGGTTCGCATCACCATCCGAGCTTTGCGTATTAGCAGATGAGACTGAAGGCAGCTGAGATGCTGGCGATCCACTAACCTCGCGAACCCGGTATTCTCTCCCACCATCGTCTCCAACCCCACCATCACCAGAAACCCTAGTAATCACCTCCGCAGAAACACCATTCTCGCCGGTCGATGTATGAGCCTGGCTCTCATTATCCCCTGATGGAATAATCCTTATCAAGACCTCCCCATCACCTCCAGAATTCGTATTCAACGATCCCTCCGGCTGAACCGAACCATGGTCCAGCCGGACGCCGTTGGCTTCTCCAGCAAGCAAACTCGCACCCTCCGCATGGTTGCTCGATCGCGGCCGCAGGAGCCCGGAATACTCCAGAAGAGCAGTCAGCGGCGCCTGAATGAAACCCGCAGTCGAAAACTGCGCGGAGTAACTCCTCGTGCTGCCGCCGGTCGCAGTGGCGCCGGCAGTCCGCGAGGTCCAATAAGCATCGGAATTTCCGCCCGATGTTTCCATGACGGAAAGCCCTACACTTGGTTGAATTCAGCGGAAACTTCTGAAACAGTAAACGCCCTAAATTTAGTTCGGAAGAATCGCGGGTCGAATTCGAAGAGAGGAAATGGAAGCGACTGGTATCAATCGGCGCGAAATCTCTCGTAGAACCCTAGAAGAAGAAGAAGAAGATCTTGCATTGACGGGAAGAAAGAGGGGATCGGATTTCTCTGCTACTCTTATCGATGGAATAGCTCACCATTTCTGACTCAGAAAACTTCTTTCTCGATTAATTAAAGAGAGAGGGAGGAATTCTTGCAATGAGGTAAGGGATCGCATAGCGCCAAATGTGATAAATACAATGTAGTTTTAATAAATTAATTATTTATCAAAAATATATCAAAACAAAAGAAATTATTATAAATCTCATTATACTAAAAATTAAATCAAAATGCACAAATTTTTTTTCAATTAGTTTTGGAAGTTGAAACTCCTACTTAAGACCTATTTGAGATATTTACAATAATTTTTTAAGAAGATGATAGTGAAGCTTTTATAAGAAAATAAATTGTATTAAAATTATTGCAAGTTTTTTTTTTTATTTGAGAACAATTTTGTTACAACTATCGCACATTAATAAATTTAACTGCAAAAAAATAGTATTGCACAACAATTTTTTTAAAAAAATAGTTAAAAATAACAAAAATAATAATTGTCAAATAAAAATATGATTATCTAAAAAAATTAAATAATTAAAAAATTGTTTCAAATAGATTATTAAATTATAGTTTTAAAGTTGAAACTCTTTTTTAAACCATATAACATTAAAATGATATCTCCCCTGATTTTTAGAATAGAAAACAAAAAAATAGAAAACTTTTTTTTTTTTCAAAATTGTTTGTAAGAGAATGAGATAGCATTTTTCTAATAAAACTGTGAAATTATATAATAAAATAATTTTTATAAATTAAACTTTTGGTAACTATTTGATCTTGATTTTATCGAGTTTTGACATAAAGATTTAGTCAAATCATTTAATTTGACAACAAGTTAAGCTAAATTTAACTATAAGCATTCAAATCCATTTTATAAGCAATAAGAACGAGTTTAAATTTAAATACTTAAAATTATAATTAAATACTGATTGATTTAAGAATAAATTGATAAATAATAATATAAAATTAAATAATTATTTCAGAAATAAACATATAAATTCAAATAAAAAATTAAATAAATTTTATTTTAAATTGGGTAGAAATTTTTTATAAATAAAAGATAAATTTATTACCAACTAAATGTTTAATTTTAATTATGGGTTTATTTATTCAAAACTAAGGCTTCGTTTAGGACAACTTTGCATTCTAAATCAACTCTCTATTACAAAATTTTTTAAACAGTAACTTGTCCCACAACTTTCTTATTATTTTTTGAAGCAATTATTTAAAAAAAAAATTATTTTTGTACTGAAAAATTATTTTTAAAATCAATAAAAAAACCGTCTCAAAAGAAGCCTAAGATGCCAATTTAGTTTAGGCTTCTACAACAATCGATGCCATCCTTTTATTCCATAAATTTTTAAAGCTAAATTTCATTTTTATTAAATTTCTATACTGATTAGGCAGAAATATTTATTTTTAAATTAGTTCATTATTGTTGCATCCTGGAGTATTCACGGCGGTAGAGAAATATAAAGTTTAACGTCTTAGCGTTGTACGAAAAATCCGGCACGCAATCAGATAAGAGAGAAGGTGTGTAGTAATTATGAGACACCAAGATTTTTACGTTAAAAACTTCTAAAAAAGGGGGAAAAACCACGGGGCCTTGCCAGTATAAATGAATCCACTAGTATTGTAGTTGATTATAAATGAGGTCCTTCCTCGGGGGAAGGCCTTAGCTTGATGTACATCTTATAAAATACATTACATGGTGGCAATGTAAAGCATCACTGTTGATGTGCTTGTATGGTCTAAAGGACTATAGTCGGTGGACGACGTAAGTCAGAAAGACCGTAGTCAGCTGGCGATGGTGGTCGAAAGGACTATAGTCAGCGGGCGATGTTAGTCAGAAGGACCATTGCTGACAAGCAACGGAGGCTAGAAGGATTGTATCTGATATAAGTCCAGCATTGGGAAGAAATTTAGCGACGAGCCGAGGTCCGGCATCGGGTAGAAGTTTGACATCAATTGGTAGCCGAGGATAACTCTGGCGTTAGATGGTATTCGGGGAGTACTCTGGTGTCACTTGGAGTTCGGGTGAAATTCCAGAGTCACTTGAATGTCGGGCAGAACTCCGGCGTCGGGCATAATTCTGGTGGCGATGGTTGAGGAGTTTCTTCCCTCCTATCCTTCTCTTCTTCTTCTCTTGCTTGGCCCCCCCCTCTTAAGAGAAATGATGGGTCTATTTATAGATTTCCTTGAGTGGCATAACTTGTAAATAGATGAGAGATCAGTGGCAAATATTGACTGGTATGAATGGACGGTCGATATTGAATCCCTTGATCGTGAACCTTTCATCAGACAATTGAAGGTCATAATGACATCAAAATTTGGTGATCTTGGGCCCGTTGGATTCGTCTCGTCGAGCCGCTCGATTCAACTAAAAGCACGTCATGTTTGGAAATCGTTTGATAACTCAAATTGTGGTTTGAACATTCCAACAGTGCTTCGGGTCCTTGATTTGGACTCATTTGGGCTCAGATTGAGTCGATTTTGGTGTCGTTGGGTTCATATTTCCGAGAATCAGTTCGACAGTAAGTTTGCTGAAATCAAAGTTCAGATGCTCTCGGATTTAATTTTTGAAGTTTCCAACTTGATTTTTGCCTCGAAATTCATGCCCGATCAAGACAATTTTTACATGGCGTATCAATTATATTACTAAAGAGTTAGGATTCAATGCCATATAAACAATTAGATTATATATTAAGTTGATTGATGCACTTTTTTATGATTTCTTGATAATAATAAAATTGTTAAAATTTTGAAAACTGTAAGCCGGCTTTAATGAAAACAATGAACTTTTCCAAGATATTTTTCCTTTTTTCAGAAAATCAAAAGCATAGAGGCTATCTAACATATGACAAAAGAGTCTTTGATATCGAATTTTTTTTAGGGACATTTAGGTCAATTAAGCTTTCGTTTGATACAATTTTTTTATTAATTCTTAAAATTGAATTTTAGTACAAAAATTAATTTTTTTTTAAACTCTATTTTAAGACTCAATAAGAAAGCTGTCACAAAGAAAGCCTAAGTCAAACAATGCATAAGACACAACTCTCCTTGGCCTATTGGTTGAAAGCTTAGGCTTCCAACTAAGAGGTTCAAGGTTCGAGTCTTTGTGTATGCGTTGTGTGTGTGAGTTTGCCTTAAATGGCCTAAATGTCCCAAAAAAAAAAACAATGCATAAGGCTTTTTTTGGGTCAGCGTTTTTATTGCTTTTCAAAGCAACTTTATAGTACAAATTTTTTAATTTTTTTTATTAGAAAGCTACTTTAAGAAGCATTAAAAAAGATGCCCCAAACAAATCCTAAGTCAAATTTATATATACATCACATACGTAAAACTCGAACACATAATCTCTTAGTTGGTAGCTAAAATTTCCAACCGTCAGATCAAGATGAGCTACTTGATCAAATATGACAAATGATCAGCAATCTCTCTCGATGCCATTAGAAAGTTCCAGGTTATTCATAATAACAATAAAATTATTTTAACCAGCCCATGATTTTATTTATTTTATATTGCATTAGTAGGAGAAGAGGTTTGCTCTCTGCTGGCCTTCCTTTCACCTCCATTGCCAAATGCATGCTTGTTCTAACATAAATGTTATTTTCATTTACTTAGTTTAATATTATTTTAAATTATATTTAAATTATATAAATAATAAATAATAAAATATTAATCAACTACTTCTCTTAGTTTAATATTATTTTATTAAATTATTCTTTCAACTTTAATACAACACATGACGGTTGATTGAGAGCTTTGACTACCAACCCAAGCAGTTTTCCATTTGAAGCTTCGGTATGAGATATATAAGTTTGTCTTAATTGGCTCAAAAATTCAAAAATAAAATTTTAATGCAGCATATCTTTTTTCTCAAACAAATGAAACCAAACGCCTTAAAATTGCTTTTGTTGTTTAAGATTTTGTTCAAGACAACTTTCTTACCGCTTCCTAAAAAAAAATAGAAAAAAATTTTCTAATTCATAAAATTTTTGTACTAATTTAAAAAAAAAAAAAACAGTACGAAAGCTGCCCCAAACAAAACCTAATTAAACAAAAGCAGGAAGAAGAAAATATTATCACATAGACCCTAATTAGTTAATTAATTATGGCCAACTGATCCTGACGCAAAGCGTCCATATAATAAAATTGTATTTTCTTGTTAGTGATTGGTGTAGCTCTATTTCTTGTGTAGCCTATTATGTGACTACCTAAAGTCTATAAATATAGGCTAATGTCTTGTAATAAGGATATATTTTGAGATATGAATATGATGTGAGTTTAGTCTCATGTGTTTCCTGTATCCTAAGAGTGATTCTTGGGTGGTGGATCTTTCCTCCAAGAAGTTCTTGGAGCGGTGTCCGGCGACCGTCACCAGATTGTCGACGTGGATTCGTCGAGCC
This sequence comes from Dendrobium officinale, assembly GCA_019514585.1. Lineage (NCBI taxonomy): Eukaryota > Viridiplantae > Streptophyta > Magnoliopsida > Asparagales > Orchidaceae > Dendrobium > Dendrobium officinale. Next base: position 51,961,142 of record CM033690.1, on the reverse strand, counting down.
CCCTACCTGGCCGGTGTCATTTGGTATCAGAGCCGGTAAGTTGCTGGCTTTCTTGTCCGTTGCCGTATCGCCTCCTTCGCCGGCGACATCTGGCATTGTTCTTCTGTATCCTGAATTCCCTCAGGTGACGGTACCCTGTGTTGGCCTTGGGTCCGATCTCTGATCGCTTTTAGGTGGTGGTGTTCTCGTGTGGTTCTTGATTCCAAGATTTCGACAAATCAAGCAGCTGATCGCTCCAGTGAGACGAACAATTGTAATTCACAATTGTATCGCATTCCCTGTGTTGATTTTCGTTCTCGTGACCGCGACGTCTCCTCCGAGTCCGGCAGAGATGCTGGCGTTGCCGACAGTGCATATGAGTTACTGATTCGGAAGAAAGAATCGGTTTCTTGACGAGTTCTCCATTTTTCTTGGTGGTGAAGCCAGGCGAAGCTAGCAGAAGCCGTGGTTGTGTTCGCCGGAGGTCGTTTGTCACCCTTCGAGGAGTCGCATTTGGTGTCATTTGGTACTAGAGGCAGGAGAAGCCTGAGACAGTTGATCCACGGGAAGTGTGCGCGAGAAGCTAGTTCAGGCGCTTGAATTCGGAGGCGCAGTGTTCGCGAGGAAGATTGCTCATGTGAGGGTCAGACGGCTTTGGGTGTTTGACGTGGACGGCTTGCGGTGAACGGAGGAGATCTTGGCCGGAGGCTACGCGGCCTGGTGTCGCGATCGGAGGAGTTCTTGGCCGGGTTCGCTGGTTGAGCAAGGGGATCGAGTGCTGAGCTGGGAGGCGTGTAGGAGCAACTGGGAGTTAGACAAAGAAAACTCATATACAAGTTGCATCAGATTAATGTTGTCTTGTCCTTGATCTGACGTTCTTGGATTTCTCCAAAATATTGTGAGGAGAGGAAGGAACGAAGGTGTCGTGGGATCCGAGATTCTGCAACATCACTACTGAAGCTTCTTCTTGATCTTTTAATTTCTTTCAGTCGCCTATTTCTGTATTTCCGGCGACAATAGGAAGATTTTAAGCAAGTTTGGCGCCATAAGATGTCACCTCGACGAAATCATGAAAGACCACTACAAGAAGCAGACATCGAAGATCTCCTACAAGAAATCGCCCGACTCAAACTAAGATTGTCAAGGATTGAACGAAGATCCTTACATACCGACGACGACGACGAGGGCATTTTAGATGATCAAATCTCATCCACCCCACCCTCGATCGAGTTCAGCTTCGAAGAAATTGAAGATCCATTGCTGAAATCGCCGTATTTGCCTTTCTTTGATGAACCCGTATATGACGTGTATGAGGATGACATGTTCGATGGAGTTCTTTATCTGGATCAACCCATAGATGATAAAGATGAAAAGAGCAAGCCAATTCAAGAGGATATCGCTGAAAAGAATAATGGTGGAGTCGACCAAAGTGTCGAATGCAGTGGAAATGTTGATACCATAATTTCTGCATTTGAAAGTGTTCATGATGGATGGATTGTTATTGAACTCAATGAAGGAGACCATGTTCTTCTTATCTTCACAGGAAAATGCAAGGAAAACGTGCTTTGTATTGGTCTGGCAGTTGTTGGTCTTGGGGCGGCAAGAGATGCAAGAATTGGAATACAAAGCAAGGGTATTTCATTTGATTATGCTACCTTTAAGAAATTGAAGATTTGTAGGAAACTTGACACCGGGTGGAAATATCCAGACCGATTTAGCCAACCAAACCCACCTCCTTATGGTGGCCAACCGGATCTCTTTCTATGAGCTCAAAGTTCCCTCCTACCCCGGTAGAATGACGCATGAGCGTCCATATAATAAAATTGTATTTTCTTGTTAGTGATTGGTGTAGCTCTATTTCTTGTGTAGCCTATTATGTGACTACCTGAAATCTATAAATATAGGTTAATGTCTTGTAATAAGGATAGATTTTGAGATATGAATATGATGTGAGTTTAGTCTCATGTGTTTCCTGTATCCTAAGAGTGATTCTTAGGTGGTGGATCTTTCCTCCAAGAAGTTCTTGGAGCGGTGTCCGGCGACCGTCACCGGATTGTCGACGTGGATTCATCGAGCCCCCTATCTGGCCGGTGTCAGATCCATAAACTCCAGAAACATTAAAACAAAAACTATTATTCTTCCACAATTTTTGCTATTTATGACACAAAATGCTCAGATTGACTAACAAGCTTTAATTAATTCAGTTACTTAAGGATCATAAATAGGAATGTAACGATGATTGTTGACAGATGAGGCCTGTAAATTCTTTTTTTAGCATTGAGATACAGAAATCATCAAGAACAGGGTATGCTTCTTTGGTTCTGGGATGAAATTCGAAATTTTGATGATTATTTATGATTTCAAACGATATAAAAACATTCAGTAGTGCTTGACATCAGTGTGAAAAGATTACTTAACTAACAGGAGCTAAAAATTCGTCATTTGCAACAGTAGGTGTCTGACATTGTCTCCAGGAGGTCACCTGCATGCAAGGAACTAAGCAGGATCAGATTGCTGCAAAAATTACTTTGGATAGCTTCAAAATTATAGTTAAATTTTCAAGAGGCATCAAGGAGCTTCAATTGTAGGAAAAACTATTTTGTACGGAAACCGAATGCCATTTGGAGATCAACCAGAATGTGCCACGTCATTTCTTTCGCTCGGTATTGTGATTTGATACTGCTCGGTACCGTGGCTCGGTATCGCTGACAACATGGGCTGCACATGATTCGCCTCCGGACGTAGAGTTGAGTCTGGCTTCCGCATAGAATAATCTCTCCAATTGTAGTGAGAACCACTTACATACCAAAAAACTTTACACGAATTCAAATAACTCGAGATCGATATCCGAAAAACACCAAGATTTCTGAGTGATTTTGTGAATATTAGAGGAAGGGAGTTAAAAATGATTTTTAAAAACGTGGTTGAAAAATCTCACGCCGATGACATTACAATGTCAACATATAGATTGGCATGCCCTAAATTTTAGACTTGAAAGGTTCACAACAACAATAATAACATCAAACCTTTATCATACTATGTGGGATCGGCTACAAGAATCTAGTTTCTCCATTGTGCTCTATTAAAAGTTGAATTCTCATTTAAATCTAATAAAGAAATGTCACTTTTAATATTTTCTAATCAAAAATTTTTAGATCTAGCTCTACCATTATTAACATAAATCAAATATAATATATCTACTTTCCTAACTGGGTCATCAGAAGGCTGCCATTTTATAGACTTGAAAGGTTCACAATCAAGAAAAATGAAAAAATATTTGTTTACTTACATATAGATAGTTTTTTATTTTATTGAATATTACATAAGTATATTTATTTTGTAATATGGGAGAGGGCGGTGGCATGAAGTGTTGGACTAGACAGAAAAATTGCCAGCTTAAGCGGAAGGTTGCAAGCAGCTGGTGCAAAGCTAGCCGGCATAAAAATGCTGCAGATTAAACTAGATTTTGTAACACCTTATAATATCTACGTTCTCAAAGGGCACAGCCAAAGCATCCATGTCGCAATTAAAGTGTATCGTCAAAGCAGCAAAAGAAATCGAATCCAAATTTTAAAAAAAAAATGCCTGAGAACATTCTTCATAATCTTGAAATTGCACTGCAAAAAAGCCAGGTTTTTAACTGTAAAATTTCATTCAATTGCCTCGTCAGAATCATCTTGATGGTATATAAGTTCATAGCTACCCAGATTCAATTACCTGAAATGGATTGAACATAGGCAAGAGGCCAAGAGGGCATGGGCATTGTACAAGTTTAATGAGTGCAAGAAACGGACCATGTATTTCATAAGCTTGCAGCAGCTGAGGATTTGGCTGCTAAACCAGATATAAAATAGTTGAAAACCAATAAATTGCTGCGAAGTAGAATAGTACAAATTACCAGGTATTTCAATTTTCTTTCAAACAAATCAAGAAACCAAAATACAATTTGCAATAAAGTAATTCATGAAACAACATGATCTTGACACATGTAGTGATGTGAAACATATGTTAATGGATGGTTAATTAGGAACTTGCACGCTTGATCTAGAGAACAATATTATTTAAAAGCTTTTAAGCGATAAAACGACGAGATAAAACACAAGCGTGGTGTCATAAGTTTAGGCTAAGTCACATACATAAAAGTTAAAACCACAAAAGTAATCAATTACTCTTAACATTGCATGCGAGGTAGGTTTCAACCATGAATCCCTCCACTAACAATAAGACTAGTCACTACAAGATGATCCCTCACTCAACTCTTCCAACTTCTAGGCTTTAGCGGAGAGTAATTAACAAGCTTCTTATGAATCAATTAAATCACATAGTAGGATAACTATGAAGATAAGAGACTAAGGGAAAGAGTTCACCATTATCAAGCACTAGGTAGTAGTTGGAAGCCTCAGATCAGCAGCATCATTAGTCTCCAAAGTTAGGACAGCAATTTAGAATGACTAAGGAGTTCTTGGCAGCAGTTGGGGGCCTTCCTGTTGAAGGCGTGGTGCAAGGGAGCCTGCTGAACTATGTGGACAGCAACTTTGGACAGCAGTTTGGCAGCTCCTGAGTGGTAGACAGCAAGTGAACCTGACTTGGACGCCTTGGACAGCAATCGGAAGGCCCTGGACAGCAGCTTTCTAGGTCCTAAATCTCAGGGCAGCGCTTCGAACCATTCCAGATTTCTGGACAGCAAGTGGAAGGAGGGGAAATCGGTGACTTTCCTCTCCAGGTTGCACAGGAACTAAGGGATTTTAGTGGGGAAATCCCGTGGGCAGCTGTGGGAGAAAATATTTGGGATCCAGTACTTGCTTAGGTGGCCAATATAATTAAATTCAGATTAAGTGAAATTGGAGGGATGAATTTGAATTTGAATTCAAATTCTAATTGTGAGAATTAAAGTGGATGAGAGGGAATTTAGGGAGAATTAAATGGGGAGCAATTAATGCAATAGGAGAGAGAAAAGTCTCATGAAGGGCCAACCACATATAGAGAGGGAAGAGATTAATTGTCATTAGTGAGTGGGGACCACAACACTAATCAAAGATTTATTAAAATCTGAATTAAATCTCAGATTTTGTAAGAAAAGGAAAGTTTCCAAATAGGAGTCTATCAATTAAGATTAATTTGAATTTCAAATTCAAATTGAAATTCAATTAATATGATAGCCTAAAATCAAGGAGTTATTTTAGGAAAGTAGTCAATGCTTCATGAGAAATTTGGGAGAGAGGGGGAAGAGTTTCCAAACTTAGGTGGATGATGTGGACAAGTATTTTGAAAACTCCAAATTAAAATAAATTGAAATTGAATCAATCATGCAAACTTTCATAATTTGGAATTCCAAATTTGGAAAGAATTCAAAATTTGAATTCTAAATTTCAAATTCAACATGGGATGAGGGAGGGGAGTTGGCCGGAAGGGGAGGGGCGGCGGGAGGTGGTTGGCCGGAATGGTGGTGGTGGCCGGCGGCAAGATCCAAGGTGGGGGAGCCGGCGGCTAGGGTTTGGGGGAAGGGGATTTTGTGGAGCTTCTAATGAGAGAGAGTGTTGACCTCGATTTTGCCTAGACCCGGGGCCTAAAGAGTTGACTTGGTCAAATTGACCAAGCCAGACCTTATGGCCATCCCCATTGGGTTCAGTGGGTCGAGTCGAGTCTGTCGAGCTCGAGCTCGGACCCTAGGTCAACCTAGTTGACCAAGTCAACCATGGTTGACCAATTTGGGTCCTTTAAACCTAAAATTAATTTTAAATTAATTTAATGGGTTACGTGGCTCGATCCTCCACCCACTTGGGTCTAATTGACCATGTTGACTGGATTGACTCATGTCTTGGTCAAATCTAGTCTTGCATGGTCAAACATGACCTATTTTGGTCAAATTCATCCAAATTTAATCCCATTTAATGCCCTAATTGATTTCTAACGTTTTAGAATTCAAAATCCCGTGGTCTTAAGCCTAATTTCCCTCCTAAATTCATTTAGATTAGATACTAGCCGTCCCTTTGCTGTTTAGGAGTTTAAATAGGAAGGAAATTAGGTTTAGAGGGACCTTTTTTGCTCTTGCTTTTTGGAGAGACCACCTGAGGCCTCCAAATTTTCGGTGAGAACTCCTGCACCTTCCCTCCACCTTTCCCGACCGGATCCCGACCAGCTCGAGTCGCCGGCGACGAGAAGTCCGGCGAACCCGAACGTGAAGCCCTTTCGACGTGAATCCCGTCCGATCCAGGCTGTTTTGGCGTCGGAGCTCAAGAGAAGAATTGTTCTAGACGATCCCACGAGTCCAACGAGACCAAGAACTCCCGAATCCACCGTGTGGATTAAGGTATATCGCAAACCCTAGTCTAGAACACTTAGGGTTAATTAGCACCATGATTAGTGCACATTAATTCAAAAAAATCCCCCCCCATGGATGCTCTTCGTCTCTAGAACATAGATCTAAAATTTTATGCAATTCGGTCTAGCCGTTTGGGAGAACGAAGCCAAAAACGGATTAGGGTTTCGGATCGGGCGTGGTTTGGTCTGCGAGGTCTCTGAACCATTGATCTTAGGATCAACGGTTCGGATCACGCCATACCGCGGGTGATCCGAACCGTGTATTCGGTTCAGTCGGACGGGTTTTTGACCGCCTCAATACCCGCCGTCCGCGTCTGATGGCGCTCGATCAGACGGCTCCGGATCGCCGCCCACGTGGCAAGTGAGCCGTTACCGCGGCAATCATTGCCGCGGACCTCGGGGCGAGTCCGGTGTCGCCGCGTGGCGCACTCAGCCGCCGGCCGTCCCCCGCTGCCGCCGCGTGTCCTGACCACCGCCGCCTGCGGTTTTGACTGTCGCCGCCGCGTGTCAGCGCCGGATTGGCCGCCGCCGATTTTTCTTTTATTAATAATTATTTTAACTATTTTTAGACTATTTTAACTTCAAAAAATCGTAGAAAATTCATTTTTTGTCCGTTTTTGACGTATAATACTTCGTTGGATTCGTATCGTCGTCCTCTACATGTTAAAAAAATTTTTTTATAAAATTGATCTGTGGATTTTAAATTATTTAAAAACAGTAAAGAGGGTTTATTTTTAATATTATAAATATCATTTAAATCCTTATTTTAATATAATTATTATTATACTATATAATTATAATGATTTGAGCACTGTAATTATTATTTTTGAAACATTAGTTTATTGTTTATTTTATTATTATTATTATTATCGCTATTCTTATTATTATTACTCTTATTATTATTTCCTTTAAAATTTATTTCTAAAATAGGCTTTTAATGCCCTTTAAACTTCGAAAATTGATAACTTTCTCGTTTCAATTCCGATTTTGACGCACAACCCCTTGTTTCGATCGTATTTAGATTCTGCATTTTCTGGAATTGGTTTTATTTGAAAATTTTGGGTCTGTGTGCAATTATTTTCAAAACAGTAAAAATAGCAATGTTTAAAAATATTTAATTATCGTACTTAAAACTTCGAAATTACATAACTTTGTCATTTTAAGTCCGCTGTCGACGCACAGCACCTTGTTTTGTATGTACTGTGAATTCTGCATAGTTTGAAATTATTTTCAGATAAAAAGTATGTCTGTATTTTCTGTTATTTTAAAACCAGTGAAATAGGGCTATTTTAAAATATTATTTTATTATTTTTTAACTTCGGAAATTCATATCTTCGCCGTTTTAAGTCGGATTTTGACGTATAACCCCTCGTTCTTTTCAGAAAAGTGAGCTATGTTTTGAAGCCATTTCCAGCCCTTGATTTTGGCTGTTTTGACCAATCATTATTTGGATTCGATTATCCGAGTAGTTTCGATATTAAATATTAATTATGATAATTATTTTCAGGATACAAAAATATTTTTAAATCGCTTGAGACTTCGTTTTTGGGGGTGGTCAGCGGGTTTCCCTATACTTATGTATTATAAATTGAGTTATTTTCAATTATTTTATTTTCCAAAAAAATATATTTATATATTTATAAGTATTTTGAAACTATTTTAAAACTACTTATACATAAATCCTAACTTTGGGAGACTCGCTATCGTATGAAATTTTAGACATAGATTCTAGATGTGAAGAGCAATCATGGGGGGAGCGGGGTTAGTGAATGGTTGAGTCCTAATCATTCACTAATCCTTTCTTTAGGTGCCTGTCTTTTTTTTTTATTTTTCGTAGATTGCATGTATAGGATTGCACCACGAGCACTTATCCTAGGCTCTCCTAGATCTAAGGACATGGTGTGTTTATTTCATTTTTGTACTCCCACGCATTTATTATCCTGAGGGTTAGCTAAAACATCACTTTAAACCCATATAACGTAGTGACACCCTAAGGACAATAAATTAAGGACTCGTCTAGCGAACTTAGAAGTCTTCTAGGGACTATGATAGACCCCAGAACGACATGAAAACTACAACACTTGAACTTAGTGACATCTAAAACATCATTGAATTTGCTAGGAATTTTTAGGAGCTTTTTAGGGCCCTTAGCTAACTAACCCTAATTAACTGGTTAATTAAGGCCCCGAGGCTTTCCGGAAAATACAATAAATACACCTTAGGTCAGAAAATTACCCATGATACCTCAAACTGACCAGAATCTGATCCTTGACCTTAGATAAATAGGACTCCCTAGTTTGACCTAAAGTTGACCCCTAATTTGACCATAGGTGGAATTTACCATTTTGCCCCTAATAATTCATTAAAAATTATTAAAAATCCTAAATCTTCTCCAAATACTTGAGAACACTTTTTCTGGTCATCCCTGACCTTTGGGAGTGATTCCAATCAGTTTGGAGTTGATTTGGAGCAAAACAATAAAAAAGACTATTTAGTAGGAAATTTAGAAAATTCCAATAAATACCCCGACCTTTAGAAATCCATATCTAATTGTAGAAAACTCCAAATTAGGTAAACTCACTTGCCTTAGATTCCAACTAGGGTCTAGTATTTATTAAAAATTTTAGGTTTCCAGAAATTGGCCTAGGTTAGAAAGTCAACCTTTTGGTCAACCCTAGTTCATTTAGGGTCCGAAACTTAGAAAATTCATAACTTTGGATAGGAAACTCCGATTCCAGCCTACTACCTGTCTAAGCACTCGTATTAAGGTCTAGTATTTTCCTAAGATGTTAGAAATCCTAAACTTAGCCTTTTTCCCATAGTGACTTTTTGGACCCTTAGCTTAATACCTAGGAGGACCCGGAACTTTCCAAAATCGGCTAATGCAATTTAAACTTCAAATATGAATACCCTAAGCTCTTAAAACTGATCAATAAACTAAAATAATTAAAATACACCCTAATTCACTAATATTTGAATTTCAAGAAAAAAAAATTTCCTTTTCTGGCCCACAACAAACTTGAATTTTAGAAAACTTTAATTAACTACCCTACTTAGGGACCTATCCAAACCACATCAGCCTTACACACACATAGAGTTGTTTGCTAGGACACCACTTCTAGATCTAGGTTAGGCCGCTGGATTTTACTTTTCTGCTGTGTGCCGGAGCTTTCGTGGATTTCATTGCATGCTGGTTGAAATGATTGGTGTGTTTGCTTACATTTATTGCACTCTGTGATGTGATGAGCGCTAGATTTACCCTAGGTTAGGAGCGTTATATATATATACTGTTCTTCCGTGCAGGTGACCATGCTCAAGCTAATAAAAGGGGGGAGCATCATAATGATTTCTAATAATGTTTTATGCAGATGCTTGCTCAGCTTCCCCCCAAATAAAAATGAGGGCTAAAATTAATAATTATAACTGCACAGATGGAGCTGCTTAGCCCTCATAATTAAGAGCATGGCTTTAGATAAACTGCTTGGGATTTTTATTAGGATAACCATGCAGGGAGTCTAGAATTTTCTTTTATAAATGGATGTAAAAATTTGTAACAAGTTAAGAGTTGTGAAAATGCAACTTTGAGTGTGGATATTCTTATCCAACTCGAATTCCAAAAGAAGAAGGCATCCCTAAAGGGGAGGGTCTTCTTCCATTTGGAAGATCGAGTTGGATGGCTTTAGATATCCAAAGAGAAAAGGCAACCATCCCAAATGGGAGAATTGTCTCTTCGTTTGGATATTCAAGCCACGACGGATCCAGGGAGTCCAATGAAGAGAAATCCAAGGAGTCCAAGGAGGAGAGATCCAAGGAGTCCAAGGAGGAGAGTTCCAAGGAGTCCAAGAAGAAGAAGACACCCAGAAGACTGAAGACCAATATCCCACTCAAAGTCATTTGCGTCTGTCATAGGCTTAGAAATCCGGGTTGTTGGCAGTGGTGCCCGGCCACTTTATTTTCTGCAAATTCTGGTTGTAATAAGGGCAGTTTGCCTATGGATATTTAGATGATTAATTTTGGGATTTATATTGATGTGTTTACTTGATTGCGCAGTAGAAACTGCCTTCTTTTCTTAGGTTTCTTTCTTGCATGCCGTCTTTGATTTCGCCTGGATTTTCGTTAGGCTCTTTAAGGACTACAAAATTTTTCTACTCATAACTAATTCCTAAAATTTTAAGTTCTAAATAATTTAGAAACTTAACGAACCTAGGGAATTGCCGGAGCCGTCCGGGGTCGCATGCATATTACTGCATCTTTCTTTCCTTGTTATAAGACATCTCCCTACCTGCGGGTTGAGTCCGGATAATCTGGCCTATGAGGATGAAGTGCTGGACCTAGGGAGACCCAGTCTTTTCAAAAAATTATTTTCTATAAGCCTGTTTTTAAAGTTCTATAGCATTCATGAGCTGACATTTCAATTAGCATGCATCGCATTAGAAATCAATTTAATTAAAATTTAATTGCATTAGCTAGGAGCATCTAACCCCCATAAGTCCAGGACCACTTAGGAAATTCTCTAGATGTCGGTCCTATTTCCAAAGAACTGTACCACCCACCCATCTATCATAAATGACTTGACAGCATGGTTTTAAAGCGATTAGGTGGTTAGCTGGCTCCCCCAATCCAGGCCGGGATAAATCCAGGTTTTGCACTGCATTAGCTAGGACACGGGTATTAGTGTTTCGTAGAGCACTAATCCCAACCTAGATTTAGGAGTCGATGATACTACATTCGGTCTCGTAGTATGCCTTAAATAGTAGGTAGGCCTCTTCTTTCCAGAGACTCTAAATCCTACTTATCTGCGTCACAGGATGACGCCACCTCCATCCTTCTCTCACGCATGTGATTGGATGCTTGATCTTTTATTTTATTCAGTTTCTCTTTAGTGCCCTAGAGCCTCTAGATGCTGGTATGAGCCATGCATGTTGACTGGGCCTTTTTGAGACCTTTTCTTTCCTTTGAGTAGGATTTCCTAGTCTATGCCCTTATGCTAATCCCAATTTGGAAAAGATAATGTATGATCCTTAATCGAGAGTTTTCTCGGGCTCCGGCCCGGGATGTAATTAACCACGGGGGCTTGCGCCCGTGGGAAACTTGGCCCCGCAATCTACTTTACCCCACTCGATCTCTCGTATCGGGTGGGAGAAACCCGTGACTAGGTCGTGTATATTGCTACCCATCGGGGTGTGCTGGCGACAGCATCTATCCCCAATGGTCAGTCGTATGCGTGATCCAATCTGCCCTCCCATCGACCCGTTCGTGTCGAGCGTAGAGGCCTAAGATCGTTTTGTCCTACGGGATAGTGCGGCCGTACCCTCTGCATTCGAACCCCCCCGAGCGGTGCTCCTTCGGAGGTCCACAGGTTTCTGGCGACCACGGTGGGACCAGTTTCTCTCTCCATCTTTGGATTATATATTATCTTTTTTTGTGTGTACTCCGGGATTGGTGCTCCTTAGATTAGGTCCGTCCCACTCTTAGTTAGGATATCTCCTTAGTTAGGGTTCATTTCCCTTAGCCAGGGTTTTCTTCCCTACTCTACTTCTTTCCAGCCTAGCAGGCTATTCCGTCCTTTATCTATTTCTATCTATCCTATCAAATTCTTACTCGTCCATTCTTTCTTGATTTACAGTCTTACTGACCTTTTCACTTTCTTTTCTTGGCAGCAGTGCCATGGCTTCCTTCGTACCTTCCGTTACCTTTGCTTTTGGTTCGGACGCGCGGATGACTCTCCCTGAGTCCCTGCTCGCTAGTCCGCCAGTGGGAGGAATCACTTTTGGTTCCTTCACTGACTCGGCCTTCGTCACTCTTGGCGGGCCGACCCCGGCGGAGGCTGCTGCATTCTAACCTCCTCAGAGGAGAGGACGCGCAGCCATGCGCCCGTTTGGACGTCCTGCTGCTCGGCGCCCAGTCCGAGCACCACGTCCTGTTCCTGTTCCTGCGCAGCCAGTGCGCCCTGTGGCTAAGCGACCAGTGCCTAGGCCACTTCCTGTTCCAGCGGTCAGGCGTCCAGTGCCTGTCGCTCCTGCTGCACAGGTTGCTCCGGCCCCTCAGCGCCGGCAGCCTGCTGCTACTGTTGCTCCCGTTGTTCCAGCGGAAGCACCTCGTGTTCGGGTTCCCCCTCCCACTCCCACCAGGAAGAGGGGTGCCCAGACCGAGGTGCCTTCGCCTTCCACTGGTCGGGTTTCTTTTTTCGCCCGACTTTCTCACCCCGAGGTTGTTGGGCAGACCCCGACACTTCCCGTTGTTCCTGTTCCCGATCCTGATGTTCCTTCCTCTTCCACCTCCGGCCTTGGGAGAAGGGCCAGGAGGAATAGGAACAGGAGACTTCGTTTAGCTGCGTCAGAAGCAAAGAGGCAGCAGATGGCTGATGCCATAGCTCACCAGGAGCTAGTTGAGAGGACAGTGGCTCCCAGGCAGCGGAGGCCACGACGAGTTGCAGTTGTGCCAGTTCCAGAGGTTGTAGTGGCTCCCGAGATAGAGGCAGTTCAGGGAGGACGCTTTTCCCCGATGACACATAGTGGGGACGAGGAGGACGTTGCCCGCATTGCGGCGGCTCCTCCTGTTACCACTACCCTACCCCGTGCTAGGATCCCTAGGGACGCTGCTGTTCGAGCCCTCACCCAGAGGATTCAAAACATCGTCCGCCTAGCAGGTGGTAGGGGTCCTGTCGATCGGCAGAAGATACTCCGTCAGATTTCTCGGGCCACCTTTCAGTTGCGAGGACAGACTGCTAGGAGGCTTTATAGTTGGCAGAGGGGACAGACAGCTCAGCAGCCTGCAGATACAGTTCCAGTAGTTAGACCCCCGATGGTTACTCCTGCTGCAGGACGACGCCCACGTCGTCGAGGACGGAGACAGCAGCGGAGGCCTGCCCAGCCTCAGGTCAGTTCAGAGGTTGTAGTCCCAGAGCAGCCAGTTGCCCGTGCAGCACCCCACCGTGGGAGGTGGGTTTGGAGGCGTCGGCAGGCGGACACCCCTGTCGACCTAGTTGAGCCAGTAGAGGCAGCACCACCGTCAGATGCAGAGCAGTTTGACGATGAAGATGACTTGATGGACGTAGCAGTTACTTCCGAGGCAGAGGCAGTCCCGATGATGTGCGATGAGGAGGTGGCACCTACTCCAGAGGGATCCCCAGAGAGGGATGAGACAGAGTCAGTCCGTAGTACTCATAGGATCGGTTCCCCTATGAGTCCCTACATAGAGGCACTTCGTCGAATCTTTTCAGAGGATGACTCATTCGAGGATGAGTCAGATGAGGACATACCAGTACACCAGGTCTATGAGACTTCCCGTCGAGGTCACTCGGATGAGCAGAGAGAGCCCGAGGACCAGGATGAGCAGGAAGACCCCGAGGCAGGAGGGTCTCCGAGAGCAGTAGCTACAGACACCATAGTCTTATACTTACAGACTCAGATGGCCACTGGGAAGATCCATCTCCAGGACAGTAATTCGGTACAGCCTTTAGATAAGGCTACTCAGACAGTTCAGATGATCTCTAGTCCCAGCCACAGTCCTAGCCACAGTTCCAGCCACAGTGACAGTCAGAGTTACAGTCAGGGCAGTAGTGGCAGATTACTCCACAGTTCTGAAGGAGAGTGGCAGCTACACTCTCCAAGGAGATTTAGCAGATGATTGAGTAAGCTGTACAGAGTTTAGAGGCAGTTGAGATGAGGCCTCCCAAGGCCAAGTCGACAGTTGCCACTCCAGCTTCTTCGTTAGCACTAATTTTTCTTTTCTTTCTTCTGTTGTAGTGCTAGATGAGCACATTTTTTTTTTACTTCTATCTGTACTAAAAAAATATGTAAAAAAAAAATGATTGTAACCTCAAAAGGGAAGACAGGCCCCCTTCCAGCACTTGGGCTGGAGGACCTCGTTCTCCCTTATTTTGATGATTAATCAATAAAAAATGATGATTGCAATTATGATGACTCTCTCACTTTTTTTAGTTCTACTAGTTTTGTAGTGATGACTCATGAAAGAGTATGATCTCTCTATCTCACCTTAGGGGTGGAGAGATTTCTTCTTTTGAACTAAAATCTTTTTCAAATTGAAATTGGATTTAGAAATGAAAATTTTATTTACTATCTTGTGATTCTCTATCTCATAGATAACTATAGTATATTGATGCATAAAACTTTATAATTTTCTTAATCATGTTATTCATTCTTATCAGAGGATAGGATTTGTTTTGTAGATCATTCTTCCTTGTCCAAGAGAAGTAAGTCTTCTTCTCTCGTACTTGAAAGATGATCTTACAAAAAATTGAAAATCATCATTACAAAAAATTGAAAAGATGCGCAAAGCGCCAAAAGTGAAAGATACACAAAGTGTATCAAGTGATTGAAATTTGTGCAAAGCACATGAAAGTTGAGAAAGTGGCTCAAAGAGCCCAAAAGTTATAAGTAAATGGCTTCCCTTTCTAGTAAATCTCTAAATCTCAGAAAATCTATATCCTTTTGATATTTTTGATACTTGATTCTGAAAATTATGATTTTGAAATCATCATTATACATTGATATCCTATAAGATGTGGAAGCGTATTGTCATATAAGAAATAAAGAAAATTAAATTTCTTTCTCTAATTTAAATTTCTTTTTGGATTAGATTTCAATTCAAGAGAGAAAAATACTCATATAAGTGAGATGTCATGATTTAGCTAGTATGGAGCTTGATTTGAGTTAGTAAATTTAAATTGAAGTTCTTTTTTTAAGATCAAATGGAGTTAAGTACTAGACTCATTTGGGATATGTGCTCATTTATCACTTTTGACTGGGTCCACACCCTCCTATACTTGTTAGGATCGGTGATGTTGATCCTTTGTTAGAAAGTGAATGGCTTCTTCCTATCAGTCATGCTCTGATAGTTGAAGCCCTCAGTCCATTCATTTGAGATGAATGTGATAGGAAATATCTAAACCATTGATTTAAATCATTTAGAGATGTGATACTGGGTCCACACCCTCATGTGTTTGTTAGGTTTGGTGATGTTGATCCTCTACTTGAATGAGATTCTCTTCTTCCTATAAGTCCTGCTCTGATAGTTGAAGCCCCCAGTCCATTCATTTGAGATGAATGTGATAGGAAATGTCTAAATCATTGATTTAAATCATTTAGAGATATGTTACTGGGTCCACACCCTCCCGCGTTTGTTAGGTTTGGTGATGTTGATCTTCTACTTGAATGAGATTCTCTTCTTCCTATCAGTCCTGCTCTAATAGTTGAAGCCCCCAGTCTATTCACATGAGTTGAATTTGATCGGGAATGTAATAGTCTTTTTAGATTACACTCTTTTGAGAGAGGATATTGGGTCCATATCCACCTATGTTAGTTAGGTGGGGTGATATTGATCCTTTATCTCTATGAGATTCTCTTCTTCCTATCAGTCTTGATCTGATAGATGTAGCCCCCGGTCCACTCATATGGGTTGAATGTGATCAGGGATACCAGAGTCAATAATTTAGACTCTTTTGGAGGTACGATACTGGGTCCACACCATCCTATGCTAGTCATGTGTGGTAGTGTTGATCCTCTATCTTGATGTTGATCTTTGTTCTCGTCAGCTCATTCAGATAATTTGAATGTAACCTGGATTAAAAAAAAAAACATATGTATATATACACATGTGATAAAAAGAGGGAAGCTCTCGATAGAGCAAAACCCGGTTGCCCTTGTCATAGGAGGAACCCGGTAAAACTCCCCAAGAGCTCAAATTTCTCAAAAAATTTTTCTTCTCCTCCCTTGAGAGTACTTTGACGATCTCTCCAAGGTTGAGTTCCCACTCAGTTGGTCGAGTAATTTATATGACTTTGAATGCATTTCTTCGTTAGTGATGTAGTACATTGTATTTTAAGATGTAATCATCACTATTTTTTGGGCTTAGATCTTTCATAAAAAGAGATCGCCCCATACTGCCCTCTTTTGGCAGTCTACCTCCGATTCATGAACTACTCTGAGTTGTCAGAGTAGTCCTATGAATGTGGTAGTGTTACCTTCACTTCGCACAGGGTCCTACCTGATTAGGATAGGTGTTACCACTGTGGTCTTATGATAATCATAGATCTCACTCATGATTACCAGATTAGGTGTCAGGTGTGCTCCCTTGTCACCTCAGAGTTGTGTTGTGATGTAGTACATCTGTTCTCAGGTGTTAGCACCACAGTTTCAGGAGCTCCGGTTCTTCATTGGAAGGCCGACTCCTTGGTTTCTTTCACCAGCTTACTTTAGCATTCGTTCCCCACTCTTAGCTGCTAGAGTAGCCCTACGGATGTTGTTTGGTTGTTTTCACTTCTCGCAGGGTCCTACCCAGTCAGGGTAGGTGCTACCACTGTGACTCTTCTGATGATACTTCACTTCTATACATGATTAACATCCTCAGGTAGTATGTGTGTCTCCTTCACTACCTAGAGCTGCTTCTCTCCTTGTGGTGTAGTATATCTTATCCCGGATACTAACATCACCACTTTGAGAACTTTGATCTTTTAGCAGAAGATCAGTTCTACTACTACTGGTTGTGACCCATTTTACCATTCATGCGCTAGACTCAGTCGCCAGATTAGTCTTGTGAATGTGTTGAGGTCTCTTCTACTTTCCACAGGGTTCCACTAGTTTGTTTGGGTGTTACCACTGTGAGATTTTACTTACTTGAGAATTGTTGATCTTAGTGGAGAGGATGCTACCTCGCTACTTCGGTTCTTTTCTTCTTACCTGGTGATGTAGAGCATCACACCTCAGATGCTACCACCATCTTTTCCTCGAGTTTTGATCCTCTAGAAAAGAGTCAGCTTTTTCAGATACTTTTACCACTTGTTTTCCCATTGAGATCAGACTCCTAGCTGCCGGAGAGGTCCTTTGGATGTTTTGACCTTGTTTCTACCTCTTACAGGGTCCCCATCAGTTAGTATGGGTTCACTACTGTAGCCTCTTTGAGGATTAGTTTTACCAGGCGTAGTCCTGCCTTCTGTAGTTGAGGTGCCCCCTCGCTACTCGAGTTCTTTTTTACTCCTTTGGAATGAGATCGCCCATTTACACACTTTACAGCGGGTATATCTCTTCCAGCTTTCTTGAGAGATGTCGTTCTGATGTCTTCTCCCCCTTTTGTGTAGGGTTGGGGTTCTTTAGGAGATCTTGACAGCATTTTGGATACTCATGGCCACGACGACTTGTCCTCTACCATGTGGTTATCAGATTGCTAGAAAGGGTTCCCTAGGTGGCTCTGCCCTTAAAAATTATCTCATTTACTTACCTCTTTTTCCCTCACATCCCTACACAGATGCGTGTTAGGCTGATGTCGAGGTGACTTTTGACCTTCTATCCTGCTGTTTGAAATGAACAGACAGATAGTTGAGTTTACCTGGTAGAGAAGACCTAACAGAGCACCTGGCAGGTACTCCTCGCCACGCTCTCGTTTGCCCTGTCCTGATCAGGCAGGCATCAGAGCCTGACTCTTTATTCACTCAGTTGAAATGACTGGGTGGGTATTGAGCCCTTCTTCATCTGCAAGACCGCACTGGCTACAGCAGATGTCGAAGCTTACCCGTTGAGTGAGCCCGACAGAGTCCCTGGGAGGCGCAATTCCTCAACATTTCTCTTTTTACCTCGGATGTCCTGTAAAAGACTACGCAGGCTTCCACTTCGTGGTTCATGAGCTTCTCGCTGAGGTCAGGCAGAAGTAGTGGCCACCCCAATCCACTGTTCCGAAAGGAGCAGGAGGGGCGGGATCCTTTTCACCCTCTACCCGCTGTCCAGATGCGGTCAGCCTGGTAGTTGGTTTTTACCTACCGTTGAGTGAGCCCGACAGAGTCCCTGGGAGGCGCAATTCCTCAACACCCCTTTACTCGGATGTCCTGTAAAAGACTACGCAGGCTTCCACTTCGTGGTTCATGAGCTTCTCGCTGAGGTCAGGCAGAAGTAGTGGCCACCCCAATCCACTGTTCCGAAAGGAGCAGGAGGGGCGGGATCCTTTTCACCCTCTACCCGCTGTCCATATGCGGTCAGCCTGGTAGTTGGTTCTTACCTACCGTTGAGTGAGCCCGACAGAGTCCCTGGGAGGCGCAATTCCTCAACACCCCTTTACTCGGATGTCCTGTAAAAGACTACGCAGGCTTCCACTTCGTGTCTTCTTTACTTTTGCTGAGGTAAGGCAGAGGTATCGAGTCACCCCAATCCACTGTTCCGAAAGGATCAAGAGGGGCGGGATCCTTTTCACTTTCCACCCCGCTGTCCAGATACGGTCAGGCGGGTAGCTGGTTTTACTTGGTAGAGAGGGCCTGACAGAGCACCTGGCAGGAACTCCTCGCCTTTTTCTTTGAGTGTCCTGATCTGATCAAACAGGCACCAGACTTCGTGGCTCCCTTTATTTGTCGCCCTGAGTAGGCTGGGCAAATACGGAGTCACCCCGATCCACTGTCCGGAAATAGGCAGGAGGAGATGGGATCTTCTCACCTTCTATCCCACTGTTTGAAATGAACAGATGGGGAGTTGGTTTACTTGGTAGAGAAGGCCTAGCAGAGCACCTGCTAGGAACTTCTCGCCACCTTTTTTCCTGAGTGTCTTGTTCCGGTTAGGCCGACACCAGGCTTCGTGATTCTTTGGTTTGCTGACTTGATTTGGTCAAGCAGATACTGAGTCACCCCAATCCACTGCTACGAGATGGGCAGGAGGATATGGGATCCTTTCACCTTCTATTCTGCTGACCCGATATGGTCAGCCAAATAGTCGGTCTACTCTCACTACCTTACTTTTGATTCTTCTCTTGGCTCCGCTCCTGCTACGGAGTGAGGCCAGAAGAGAATCCCCCTACCCTTTTTCACCTTAGTGGTGATCTTCACTTTTGATTCTCCTTTCTGCTCTGCCCTCGCTACAGAGCAAGGCTAGGAGAGAATCCCCTTACTTTGTTTTCACCTTTCTAGGTGATCTTTACCGTTGGTTCTGTCCTTGGCTCTACCCTTATCGAGGGGTAAGGCCGGGAGGAGACCCTTCTACTGGTTCACTGCTTCAGTGATACCTTGCCTGCGCACTGCTGTTTTCACTCTCCCCTAGGCTCTACCGTCGTTGTAGGATAAGGCCAGGGGATGAGTTTCATACCTTCTTCCACCTTTGCTGATGCCCTTTTGTTCTTTTACTTGGGCTCTCCACTTTACTTTCTGTGGCTTAGTCGGTCAACGCCAACACGAGTGGTTCACTAGTTGTTCACCACTCCTGTTGGGGGTCCGTTTGTTGACCTCGATTTTGCCTAGACCCGGGGCCTAAAGAGTTGACTTGGTCAAATTGACCAAGCCAGACCTTATGGCCATCCCTATTGGGTTCAGTGGGTCGAGTCGAGTCTGTCGAGCTCGAGCTCGGACCCTGGGTCAACCTAGTTGACCAAGTCAACCATGGTTGACC
The DNA here is from genome assembly GCA_019514585.1 of Dendrobium officinale. Lineage (NCBI taxonomy): Eukaryota > Viridiplantae > Streptophyta > Magnoliopsida > Asparagales > Orchidaceae > Dendrobium > Dendrobium officinale. The sequence continues at coordinate 51,941,463 of CM033690.1, read as the reverse complement.
AATTTGGGTCCTTTAAGCCTAAAATTAATTTTAAATTAATTTAATGGGTTCCGTGGCTCGATCCTCCACCCACTTGGGTCTAATTGACCATGTTGACTGGATTGACTCATGTCTTGGTCAAATCTAGTCTTGCATGGTCAAACATGACCTATTTTGGTCAAATTCATCCAAATTTAATCCCATTTAATGCCCTAATTGATTTCTAACGTTTTAGAATTCAAAATCCCGTGGTCTTAAGCCTAATTTCCCTCCTAAATTCATTTAGATTAGATCCTAGCCGTCCCTTTGCCGTTTAGGAGTTTAATTAGGAAGGAAATTAGGTTTAGAGGGACCTTTTTTGCTCTTGCTTTTTGGAGAGACCACCTGAGGCCTCCAAATTTTCGGTGAGAACTCCTGCACCTTCCCTCCACCTTTCCCGACAGGATCCCGACCAGCTCGAGTCGCCGGCGACGAGAAGTCCGGCGAACCCGAACGTGAAGCCCTTTCGACGTGAATCCCGTCCGATCCAGGCTGTTTTGGCGTCGGAGCTCAAGAGAAGAATTGTTCTAGACGATCCCACGAGTCCAACGAGACCAAGAACTCCCGAATCCACCGTGTGGATTAAGGTATATCGCAAACCCTAGTCTAGAACACTTAGGGTTAATTAGCACCATGATTAGTGCACATTAATTCAAAAAAATCCCCCCCCCCATGGATGCTCTTCGTCTCTAGAACATAGATCTAAAATTTTATGCAATTCGGTCCAGCCGTTTGGGAGAACGAAGCCAAAAACGGATTAGGGTTTCGGATCAGGCGTGGTTTGGTCTGCGAGGTCTCTGAACCGTTGATCTTAGGATCAACGGTTCGGATCACGCCATACCGCGGGTGATCCGAACCGTGTATTCGGTTCTGTCGGACGGGTTTCTGACCGCCTCAATCCCCGCCGTCCGCGTCTGATGGCGCTCGATCAGACGGCTCCGGATCGCCGCCCACGTGGCAAGTGAGCCGTTACCGCGGCAATCATTGCCGCGGACCTCGGAGCGAGTCCGGTGCCGCCGCGTGGCGCACTCAGCCGCCGGCCGTCCCCCGCTGCTGTCGCGTGTCCTGACCGCCGCCGCCCGCGGTTTTGACTGCCGCCGCCGCGTGTCAGCGCCGGATTGGCCGCCGCCGATTTTTCTTTTATTAATAATTATTTTAACTATTTTTAGGCTATTTTAACTTCAAAAAATCGTAGAAAATTCATTTTTTGTCCGTTTTTTACGTATAATACTTCGTTGGATTCGTAGCGTCGTCCTCTACATGTTAAAAATTTTTTTTTATAAAATTGATCTGTGGATTATAAATTATTTTAAAAATAGTAAAGAGGGTTTATTTTTAATATTATCAATATCATTTAAATCCTTATTTTAATATAATTATTATTATACTATATAATTATAATGATTTGAGCACTGTAATTATTATTTTTGAAACATTAGTTTATTGTTTATTTTATTATTATTATTATTATTATCGCTATTCTTATTATTATTACTCTTATTATTATTTCCTTTAAAATTTATTTCTAAAATAGGCTTTTAATGCCCTTTAAACTTCGAAAATTGATAACTTTCTCGTTTCAATTCCGATTTTGACGCACAACCCCTTGTTTCGATCGTATTTAGATTCTGCATTTTCTGGAATTGGTTTTATTTGAAAATTTTGGGTCTGTGTGCAATTATTTTCAAAACAGTAAAAATAGCAATGTTTAAAAATATTTAATTATCGTACTTAAACTTCGAAATTACATAACTTTGTCGTTTTAAGTCCGCTGTCGACGCACAGCACCTTGTTTTGTATGTACTGTGAATTCTGTATAGTTTGAAATTATTTTCAGATAAAAAGTATGTCTGTATTTTCTGTTTTTTTAAAACCAGTGAAATAGGGCTATTTTAAAATATTATTTTATTATGTTTTAACTTCGGAAATTCATATCTTCGCCGTTTTAAGTCGGATTGTGACGTATAACCACTCGTTCTTTTCAGAAAAGTGAGCTTTATGTTTTGAAGCCATTTCCAGCCCTTGATTTTGGCTGTTTTGACCAATCATTATTTGGATTCGATTATCCGAGTAGTTTTGATATTAAATATTAATTATGATAATTATTTTCAGGATACAAAATATTTTTAAATCGCTTGAGACTTCGTTTGGGTGGTCAGCGGGTTTCCCTATACTTATGTATTATAAATTGAGTTATTTTCAATTATTTTATTTTCCAAAAATATATTTATATTTATAAGTATTTTGAAACTATTTTAAAACTACTTATACATAAATCCTAACTTTGGGAGACTCGCTATCGTATGAAATTTTAGACATAGATTCTAGATGTGAAGAGCAATCATGGGGGAGCGGGTTAGTGAATGGTTGAGTCCTAATCATTCACTAATCCTTTCTTTAGGTGCCTGTCTTTTTTTTATTTTTCGTAGATTGCATGTATAGGATTGCACCACGAGCACTTATCCTAGGCTCTCCTAGATCTAAGGACATGGTGTGTTTATTTCATTTTTGTACTCCCACGCATTTATTATCCTGAGGGTTAGCTAAAACATCACTTTAAACCCATATAACGTAGTGACACCCTAAGGACAATAATTAAGGACTCGTCTAGCGAACTTAGAAGTCTTCTAGGGACTAGGATAGACCCCAGAACGACATGAAAACTACAACACTTGAACTTAGTGACATCTAAAACATCATTGAATTTGCTAGGAATTTTTAGGAGCTTTTAGGGCCCTTAGCTAACTAACCCTAATTAACTGGTTAATTAAGGCCCCGAGGCTTTCCGGAAAATACAATAAATACACCTTAGGTCAGAAAATTACCCATGATACCTCAAACTGACCAGAATCTGATCCTTGACCTTAGATAAATAGGACTCCCTAGTTTGACCTAAAGTTGACCCCTAATTTGACCATAGGTGGAATTTACCATTTTGCCCCTAATAATTCATTAAAAATTATTAAAAATCCTAAATCTTCTCCAATAACTTTGGATAGGAAACTCCGATTCCAGCCTACTACCTGTCTAAGCACTCGTATTAAGGTCTAGTATTTTCCTAAGATGTTAGAAATCCTAAACCTAGCCTTTTTCCCATAGTGACTTTTTGGACCCTTAGCTTAATACCTAGGAGGACCCGGAACTTTCCAAAATCGGCTAATGCAATTTAAACTTCAAATATGAATACCCTAAGCTCTTAAAACTGATCAATAAACTAAAATAATTAAAATACACCCTAATTCACTAATATTTGAATTTCAAGAAAAAAAAATTCCTTTTCTGGCCCACAACAAACCTGAATTTTAGAAAACTTTAATTAACTACCCTACTTAGGGACCTATCCAAACCACATCAGCCTTACACACACATAGAGTTGTTTGCTAGGACACCACTTCTAGATCTAGGTTAGGCCGCTGGATTTTACTTTTCTGCTGTGTGCCGGAGCTTTCGTGGATTTCATTGCATGCTGGTTGAAATGATTGGTGTGTTTGCTTACATTTATTGCACTCTGTGATGTGATGAGCGCTAGATTTACCCCTAGGTTAGGAGCGTTATATATATATACTGTTCTTCCGTGCAGGTGACCATGCTCAAGCTAATAAAAGGGGGGGCATCATAATGATTTCTAATAATGTTTTATGCAGGTGCTTGCTCAGCTTCCCCCCAAATAAAAATGAGGGCTAAAATTAATAATTATAACTGCACAGATGGAGCTGCTTAGCCCTCATAATTAAGAGCATGGCTTGGCACAGGGTCAATGGTGTTAGCATTTTCATTTTTATATATAAACTGCTTGGGATTTTTATTAGGATAACCATGCAGGGAGTCTAGAATTTTCTTAGAAAAATGGATGTAAAAATTTGTAACAAGTTAAGAGTTGTGAAAATGCAACTTTGAGTGTGGATATTCTTATCCAACTCGAATTCCAAAAGAAGAAGGCATCCCTAAAGGGGAGGGTCTTCTTCCATTTGGAAGATCGAGTTGGATGGCTTTAGATATCCAAAGAGAAAAGGCAACCATCCCAAATGGGAGAATTGTCTCTTCGTTTGGATATTCAAGCCACGACGGATCCAGGGAGTCCAATGAAGAGAAATCCAAGGAGTCCAAGGAGGAGAGATCTAAGGAGTCCAAGGAGGAGAGTTCCAAGGAGTCCAAGAAGAAGAAGACACCCAGAAGACTGAAGACCAATATCCCACTCAAAGTCATTTGCGTCTGTCATAGGCTTAGAAATCCGGGTTGTTGGCAGTGGTGCCCGGCCACTTTATTTTCTGCAAATTCTGGTTGTAATAAGGGCAGTTTGCCTATGGATATTTAGATGATTAATTTTGAGATTTATATTGATGTGTTTACTTGATTGCGCAGTAGAAACTGCCTGCTTTTCTTAGGTATCTTTCTTGCATGCCGTCTTTGATTTCGCCTGGATTTTCGTTAGGCTCTTTAAGGACTACAAAATTTTTCTACTCATAACTAATTCCTAAAATTTTAAGTTCTAAATAATATAGAAACTTAACGAACCTAGGGAATTGCCGGAGCCATCCGGGGTCGCATGCATATTACTGCATCTTTCTTTCCTTGTTATAAGACATCTCCCTGCCTGCGGGTTGAGTCCGGATAATCTGGCCTATGAGGATGAAGTGCCGGACCTAGGGAGACCCAGTCTTTTCAAAAAATTATTTTCTATAAGCCTGTTTTTAAAGTTCTATAGCATTCATGAGCTGACATTTCAACTAGCATGCATCGCATTAAAAATCAATTTAATTAAAATTTAATTGCATTAGCTAGGAGCATCTAACCCCCATAAGTCCAGGACCACTTAGGAAATTCTCTAGATGTCGATCTTATTTCCAAAGAACTGTACCACCCACCCATCTATCATAAATGACTTGACAGCATGGTTTTAAAGCGATTAGGTGGTTAGCTGGCTCCCCCAATCCAGGCCGGGATAAGTCCAGGTTTTGCACTGCATTAGCTAGGACACGGGTATTAGTGTTTCGTAGAGCACTAATCCCAACCTAGATTTAGGAGTCGTGGATACTACATTCGGTCTCGTAGTATGCCTTAAATAGTAGGTAGGCCTCTTCTTTCCAGAGACTCTAAATCCTACTTATCTGCGTCACAGGATGACGCCACCTCCATCCTTCTCTCACGCATGTGATTGGATGCTTGATCTTTTATTTTATTCAGTTTCTCTTTAGTGCCCTAGAGCCTCTAGATGCTGGTATGAGCCATGCATGTTGACTGAGCCTTTTTGAGACCTTTTCTTTCCTTTGAGTAAGATTTCCTAGTCTATACCCTTGTGCTAATCCCAATTTGGAAAAGATAATGTATGATCCTTAATCGAGAGTTTTCTCGAGCTCCGGCCCGGGATGTAATTAACCACGGGGTCTTGCGCCCGTGGGAAACTTGGCCCCGCAATCTACTTTACCCCACTCGATCTCTCGTATCGGGTGGGGAAAACCCGTGACTAGGTCGTGTATATTGCTACCCATCGGGGTGTGCTGGCGACAGCATCTATCCCCAATGGTCAGTCGTATGCGCGATCCAATCTGCCCTCCCATCGACCCGTTCGTGTCGAGCGTAGAGGCCTACGATCGTTTTGTCCTACGGGATAGTGCGGCCGTACCCTCTGCATTCGAACCCCCGCGAGCGGTGCTCCTTCGGAGGTCCACAGAGAGATGGTGAACGAATAAACATAAAATAAACTAGAGAACTCACCAAGAGATCTCAAAGGCAGAACTCACTAAGAGATCTTGTTATGCACTCACAAAGAGAACAAAAGGGAGCAATTTTCATTTCATTCATCAATACTAGTACAATGCATGAAGCCTCCTATAAATAGGCCAAAATGAAACAAAAACTAAAAGACATAAATGCCCTCGGGGCTACAATATCAAATGACCACCCCTAGGGGTAAAATGGGAAAACATGAAAACAAAATAAACTAATACATAAGACACAAAAGAAAATAATAAACTCCACATCATAGCCGTCGATCTTTTGATGTCCTCATCATTCTCCCCGGGTGGGAGAAAACTCGACTCCGTCGAGTGGGTGTCTCGAGAACTTCTCGTGCATCTGGGTTGATCTGATGTAACTCATCGCGCTCTGAGATCGTATCATCTGACTCTAGTTTACCTCTTCACCTTATCAAATATCTTCTTCGCTCACCCTCTTTTGTGGAAATAATGTCATCACGTAGAATATTGTCAATCTTCTCTGCTATAGGTATTTTATGAATATTTTTGGGAGTGGAGGGTAGGCTTTGGGATTCTCACAAGATGGGGTCACAAAAGGCTTAAATTCAAGTGGATTTGGGGTTTAAACTCTGGACCCTCATAGGCTACTAAATCTGTTATGTTAAAGGAGGGATTAACGTTGAAATCAACAGATAGACCTACCACATAAGCATTGTCATTGATTTTCTTGATTATTTTGAAAGGTTTTGCACTTTGAGCATGTAACTCCTTAACGGTTCCCTATAGGAATCGTTTCGGATGAATCCACACCATCACTGAGTCACCAAACTCAAGTTTTAATTCGTCGTTTTGATTCAACATGAAGTTTATAATTATTATTGTTCAGTTCAATTAAGCGTGCAATTTCAGGGGATGCGATGCAAATGTGGCATGTTTTATGCGATGTCATGTGTCCAAAATTTGATACTCAATAAGATAAACAATACGGTAAAAATGATGCAAGAAACTTGATATGCATGATGAGTGAATTGAAGATTTAGACACGAAGAAAATTTGTGGAAGACAACAGACTATAAAACACATGCACACATACTAACTCACAAGCACACATATATAGGAATAAAGTTGGTTCAGTCACAAAATGAGAGAACATAAAGTTTCCATGTGTAATGGAACTGGTGTAGAAGGAGAAATGAAGACATCCTTAGCTACAAGGTTATTTCTATAGGAAATTTCGGCTAGGGTCGCAAGTAGTCTCCTAGGGGCAACAGAGTAATTTAGCAAATTTATCCAACTAGGAGAGAGATGGTCCTTAACAGGGAAGGACAAGAATATGGCTGGTAAAATGAATGAATCAGGAACAAAATAAGACGATGGGTCCTGACTCATAGTTATAATGGGATAACCCAAAGAGTCGCCATTAGGTATGAGACTCAATAAATTGGGTAGGGTATCCATAACATAAGTGGGCACAGCAGTTAGAGTTGTGACAAGAAAGTAGGGGCTAAGACTCTCTCTAACATTAAAGTCGGTACGAGGAGTGGTGAGATAAGCCCAATTACAAAAGTCATACCCTTTCAAATGCAATTCTAAAGGGGCCACTCCTAAAATAGACTCCCATAAAATACGAGGGTGCTCAATTCTCCGATTAGGTTCAGAACCATTCAGGGTCAAATCACTGTCTCCCAAATTCATACTAATATTCTCAATAGGACCAGGTGTGGTCATAACCCTAAGATCAATAGGTTCCGGTTCAATTAAATCAGGTGATAAATTCAATTGACTCACTTCCAACTCAAGATTATCCACATTGCCATCAGAATTATCCAAAATTAAGTCAGAATTACTCAGAATCATCTCAGTAGGAGATATGATTAAGTCAGAACCTTTCGAATTTAATATGTTCAAGGTCAGATCGGTTTCTTTTGAGATCGACTTAATATCTTCTAGGCAGACCTTATCCAAGGGGTCATCCTCGATGAGACTAGGATCAGGGTGGGCTGATGTGTCGGCGTTTAAAGGTTCCAACTTTCCTAGCTCAGGGTCTAAGTCATGCCGGGAGTCCGATTCAATCACTTCAGTTTCATCCTCAAAGAAATCCTCGTTATCATTAGTATCCACGAAATGGATGTATTTAGTCTCAGGTTCAGTAAACTTCTTCTTTTTAATGCAGTTCTTTATTAGAGTCACACTTGCGGGGTCAAGGACTGGGGAGGCTAAAGGTTGACTGGGATGGCTAGAAGTCGGTCCAAGTGGGGAGTCATATGAGATTGATCCAACAGAAGACTCAATAGAGGGTCGGCCATCAAGGTTAGGTGAAGACCTACAGGGTGGGGCAGCAACCCTGATGTTACTAAAAGATGGGTGGTCTCGACCACAGTAATATCCACGGTTTGTTCCAATAAAATAGGTAGGGTGGTGCTCTAGATGGCGGTCACTGGTAGAGGGTCGGTGTTTTAAATTAAGTTCTCGCATCATGTCTTTCCAAGTAGGGTACTCACCGCGAGACTCTTTATGATCTTCTAATCTCATCCAAAATTGAAGAGCTTGACCTTTTAGGTGAGACTTAGCGATGCTAACCTGGTGGGTCTCAGGGATATGACGTGATTCAAAATAGTCATCTAGTTGTCTAGCCCATTCCCTAAAGTAGTAAGGATCCGAGGAGCCATCAAAGGTGGGTAAACGATAAGGTGACTCTAAGTGAGGTCGTTGAGGATTAGTCTCAGATCTAGGTTGATAAGCATAGTGGGGCATCTTCCCACTCACATGACTGAGTGAATGGGGTACGTACCTAGAGTGGGGAGAATCAATATGTTCCTCCTTTGTGATTTTAGTTAGAGAGCCTACAAGACTAACTAGGTCGTCTAACCTCTTTTGAAAACCTATCGTGTCCATTTAAAAGTGTTAAGTTATGCTTAATGAGGAATGGGTATAAGGGACAGCATTAAGACACTAAGTTAGGCTCACTTAGACTCACTACAGGGTGCAGAAAAAGTTCGGACAACAAGCTACACTAGTGGGTGAAGTAACCTAGGCACTTAGGGAGGTTGTTAAGGCTTGGAAAGCACCTAAATCAGAGGTTAGATCCACTTAAATGACACCAAACAGTGCAGAATTCTGTGTGGACAGCAAACTACAACAGTTGGGGAAGTTGCCTAAGTGTTATAGGGATACTGCTAGGGTGAGGACAGCCCCTAGGCATGACTTTAAGTTCACAAAATGGCAGCTAAATGTGGCTGGAACAGTAAGGACAGCAGCCTACACTAAGGGTGTAGTTATCCTAAGCACTTAGAAGAGTTATGGGTTTGATGGCAGCACTAAGACACTGTATAGATTGACTTAACTCCATTAAATGCGTGCAGGAACTGCATAGGCAGCAAAAAAAAATCAGTGAAAAAAAAAATTATCTAGGCGATGATATGCATGCAAATTTTTAGGACTAATGCTTGCTAGACCCTAGGATGTTTTTCTAGTACATGTCATGCATGCCTACCATGCTCTGATACCAAATATGATGTGAAACATATGTGAATGGATGGTTAATTAGGAACTTGCACGCTTGATCTAGAGAACAATATTATTTAAAAGCTTTTAAGCGATAAAACGACGAGATAAAACACAAGCGTGGTGTCATAAGTTTAGGCTAAGTCACATACATAAAAGTTAAAACCACAAAAGTAATCAATTACTCTTAACATTGCATGCGAGGTAGGTTTCAACCATGAATCCCTCCACTAACAATAAGACTAGTCACTACAAGATGATCCCTCACTCAACTCTTCCAACTTCTAGGCTTTAGCGGAGAGTAATTAACAAGCTTCTTATGAATCAATTAAATCACATAGTAGGATAACTATGAAGATAAGAGACTAAGGGAAAGAGTTCACCATTATCAAGCACTAGGTAGTAGTTGGAAGCCTCAGATCAGCAGCGTCATTAGTCTCCAAAGTTAGGACAGCAATTTAGAATGACTAAGGAGTTCTTGGCAGCAGTTGGGGGCCTTCCTGTTGAAGGCGTGGTGCAAGGGAGCCTGCTGAACTATGTGGACAGCAACTTTGAACAGCAGTTTTGGCAGCTCCTGAGTGGTAGACAGCAAGTGAACCTGACTTGGACGCCTTGGACAGCAATCGGAAGGCCCTGGACAGCAGCTTTCTAGGTCCTAAATCTCAGGGCAGCGCTTCGAACCATTCCAGATTTCTGGACAGCAAGTGGAAGGAGGGGAAATCGGTGACTTTCCTCTCCAGGTTGCACAGGAACTAAGGGATTTTAGTGGGGAATCCCGTGGGCAGCTGTGGGAGAAAATATTTGGGATCCAGTACTTGCTTAGGTGGCCAATATAATTAAATTCAGATTAAGTGAAATTGGATGGATGAATTTGAATTTGAATTCAAATTCTAATTGTGAGAATTAAAGTGGATGAGAGGGAATTTAGGGAGAATTAAATGGGGAGCAATTAATGCAATAGGAGAGAGAAAAGTCTCATGAAGGGCCAGCCACATATAGAGAGGGAAGAGATTAATTGTCATTAGTGAGTGGGGACCACGACACTAATCAAAGATTTATTAAAATCTGAATTAAATCTCAGATTTTGTAAGAAAAGGAAAGTTTCCAAATAGGAGGTCTATCAATTAAGATTAATTTGAATTTCAAATTCAAATTGAAATTCAATTAATATGATAGCCTAAAATCAAGGAGTTATTTTAGGAAAGTAGTCAATGCTTCATGAGAAATTTGGGAGAGAGGGGGAAGAGTTTCCAAACTTAGTTGGATGATGTGGACAAGTATTTTGAAAAAACCAAATTAAAATAAATTGAAATTGAATCAATCATGCAAACTTTCATAATTTGGAATTCCAAATTTGGAAAGAATTCAAAATTTGAATTCTAAATTTCAAAATTCAACATGGGATGAGGGAGGGGAGTTGGCCGGAAGGGGAGGGGCGGCGGGGGAGGTGGTTGGCCGGAATGGTGGTGGTGGCCGGCGGCAAGATCCAAGGTGGGGGAGCCGGCGGCTAGGGGTTGGGGGAAGGGGATTTTGTGGAGCTTCTAATGAGAGAGAGATGGTGAACGAATAAACATAAAATAAACTAGAGAACTCACCAAGAGATCTCAAAGGAAGAACTCACTAAGAGATCTTGTTATGCACTCACAAAGAGAACAAAAGGGAGCAATTTTCATTTCATTCATCAATACTAGTACAATGCATGAAGCCTCCTATAAATAGGCCAAAATGAAACAAAAACTAAAAGACATAAATGCCCTCGGGGCTACAATATCAAATGACCACCCCTAGGGGTAAAATGGGAAAACATGAAAACAAAATAAACTAATACATAAGACACAAAAGAAAATAATAAACTCCACATCATAGCCGTCGATCTTTTGATGTCCTCATCATGTAGCTTGGGACAAATTATTAGGTGCGGAAAATATTAGGAATGACCTTTCTTTATTAGATTTAAATGAGAATTTGACTTTTAATAGGACACAATGGAGAAAAAGGATTCATGTAGCCAACCCCACATGGTGGGATAAAGGCTTGAAGTTGTTGTTGTTGTTGTTGTTGTTGGAGATCGGACAGAGAGAATCATCCGGATTTCTCTTTGTCTACAGTAAAATAGCAATTACTGTAGCAGCTGCGCTTTTATATAAGGTATTAAGAAATAACCATGTAAATGGATTTACAAATGCTTTATATAAGCTCAAACAATCCCCAAAAAAATGATTTTGAGGATTCACTGAAGTCATGAAAAGGATGAACTTCATACAAAATCTCGAAGATCGCACTCTATTGATAAAGAGATCCCCGTAAGAGAAAATCACAATTCTAATATTTAATGTAGATGGCATGATTATAATATGATATTATTCTAATGAAATAGGAAAAACAAAAGATTAATTAAGTGATTAACAATCCAAAGAACTTGAAATGAAATATATGGGAAGACTCAAATACTTCTTTGGAATAGAAGTGGCTCACTGAAAATATGGAATATTCATCTCATAATAAAAATATGCTCTAAATCTACTAAATGAAATAGAAACATTCTAAATCTACTAAGGGGCTGTTTGGTTGGTTGTAAAGTGAATGCAGTGTAAAATAAATAATTTGAAGCTGAAGATGTTTGATTGTTTGTAAAGTGATAGCAGTAGAACTATTTTTTTTCTGTTTGGTTGGATATACATAGAGTAAAGTAAAACCCATGTATTTTGAATACTTAGAGGTCATTTGATTTGGTGTTTGTAGAGTAAAGTGAAAATATTCTAATTTGATCAAATAGTTTGAGTCCATATTAATAATGATAATTTTATGAGATTTTATAAAAATTTATGTACATTACTAAAAAATATTATTAGATCTATCACGACTCTACACTCTTCATCAAAGAAGATATATTTACAAAGCTATGTCGACAATGCATTTACAAAAGTGCAGAAGCATATAAAAGCAAAAAAAAATTCTTTTGTGCATTTACAAAAGCACATCTACAAAAAAAGTGACATACAACTATTATACATAAATGTCTTCAATGTGTTTAAAAACCAACATTCTCAATAAAAACAAACAAATTGCAAAATCATAATCTCGATATAGTTTTAAATTCTTTCTTTCACAAGAAAATCAAACAAATTGCAAAACCATAACAACTCTACCTCTCAGGTCTTTAAAATGGCATAAACAAGCCAGAAAGAGTCCACTTCTTCTCAACAAAAGAAAAAAAAAAAAAAAAAGACCATCTTAATCGCAGATGAAGCAAAAGAAAAAGAAAGGGAGGGCGAAGGATCGGCTTCTCACGAGATGAACAGGGGCCTTGACGTGCTTGATGAGAGTGGAGTTTCTCAACACAAAACTCCAACCCCCCTAAGCCACTAGCCGCCATGTCTCCACCTCTCTTTATCTCTCTTGTCTTTCTCTCCCCTACAATCCAATTATTTCTGTGAGACAAATCGAACCAGGCCCACATCTCTCAACTGCAGGGAGCCCTGACGGTTTCCCCTTATGTAGATTTACGGGATTTGGCTACAGACGTGAGTGAAAGCGACTTACGGGATTTGGCCAAAGAAGCACGCAGAAGGGAGAAAGATAGTTACTTTCCCTAAAGCGAGCTCCCGAAACAACGATGGAGGAAGAACAACGATGGTTCCCACAATAATGGAGGAAGAAAAAAAAAAGGGTTACCGCGGGCTTCTCTCTCATGCCCGCAAATTTCTTTTTTGCTTGATTTAAGCGGGTTTTGTTTATGTGTGAAATGAGCTGCAACGGAGAGTTCCTAATGCATTATGGTTTTATTTTACTTTACACTTTGTCCAAACAAACATCAAAAAGCAAAAAAGTAATGCATCCCTTCTACACTGCATTTCTTTTTCCTCTAACCAAACAACCCTTGAATGAAAGAGGTAAGTTGGGATGCAAACCCTTAAATGTTCTAACTAATTACAACCATATGTTTTGAGAGGTAGGTGATAGGTCAAACGTTGATAAAGGGAGGTATAAAATGCTGATCAAGAAGCTTAATCAACCTATGATGCAAGTATTCTAAGTCAATTCATATTTAATCCTGATTCCTGGAGCAACTCTATGAAAAGGAATTTTATTTAAGAGCAATAGAAGACTAAGCTTAGAAACATATACAGATGTTGAGTAGGTAAGATCCCTCAGAGATAAGCTACTATTGATTATTACAGCTCCCTGGGAGTAAATATAATCACTTGAAAAAGTAATCAATAGTAAATAGTCTACAAATAAAGTGCTATAGTTGACTTTCAAGAAATTGAACTAGAAATTTGTAAAATATTGTGAAATAAAATCATCTTCAATGGCTAGAGAATAAATTAAGAAGATATTATGAAGTTGTATTATGACAATAAATTATCCATCAACATTGCGAAAAATTCAGTCCAACATGAGTAAAACAAACATATAGAAATTGATAGTAAAAACTAAAGTGAATTGATATGTATCCTATATGATCAAACACGCATGACGTTTATTGACATTCAAACTAGGAAACTACCAAACTCATATTTCAAAATATCATATTCAATCTAAGAATGAAGAGTATCTCCTTTACATGTTCGGAAAGAGCGTTGGCGGTCCAACTATCCAGGTTGCCAATATGTGGGATAGCAGCCTAGTTGAATTCCCTTCTTGGGAATTTGCGTGAGTGCAAGCTATAGAAAAATCATGTCTTATTCCCATAGAATATAGATGCATGCCTAAAAATTTTGTTAAAACTTGTATATCCTATCCTTTGAAATTTTTACAGCAATTACCAAGTAATTTGTTGTTTCTAAAGATAGAAATTGCTAAATGCAGCATAACATCTTGTTATATAAATAAGGTTGTATGGTCATCTATGAAAAATATATTCAAATTACTTTTTCTCTCTTCTCCTTTCCAGCAGTTCATCTTGTCATAAGGAAAAGTAGAAAAAAAATATAGTGGCAAGGTCTAGTATCAAAATAGAATTTAGATCAATAGCACAAGTGACACGAAAGTAACTGTAGTTGAAAATTGTTCCTAAAGATCTCAATATTAAGTAGAATGAACCTGCATGACTCAATCATGATAAGAAGTTAGAAATAAATATAGCACACCATCCTGTATAGAATGATAGAATTAAGCGTGTTGAAATCTATAGAAATTTTATAACAAAAAAAAAGAAAATGGTTTAAGTTGTATATAATATGTACTACAAGAAATCAACCAGTAGATGTCCCTACAAATAAGCTTAAAAATGCACAGTTCTAGGAGATTATTGTCAAGTTGCAATAAAAGATATCTATTCATTAACTTAAATGGGAGCATTAAAAGAATGCAGATATTGTAATTCCCCATCAAAATCGTTAAGTCCTTTCGTTACATGAGTGATTTCTTATAACAACTACTTAAATTAATTCCTAGATCAAGATAGGTTTCCTTGTATATTTCGACTTTGTTTTCTCCTTGTACAGCATGTATATAATTGCATGGTTGCTTGTAATCAATTGACACAAATACAATTCTCTTATATTTTTTCACAAGAACTCTAAAGGGATATTCATATAGTGTATAGTAATTTGGAAAGGCATGTGATCACACTCCATAAAACTTAATTTGATAAGTATTTCAGAGGAAATTTGTAAAACTAGAGAGTGTGAACCAAAATATGGCCAAAGTTGAGCCTAAGACACCAATGGTCGAACTACTTTATAACCCAAAATCTTAAACCTATGAATGAGAGGCAACCACATGGTAAAAAACAACAACAACAACAACATCAAGCCTTTATCCCACTAAGCGGGGTCGGCTACATGAATCCTTTTCCTCCATTGTGTCCTATTAAAAGTCAAATTCTCGTTTAAATCTAATAAAGAAAGATCATTCATAATATTTTATAACCAAGTCTTTTTAGGTCTGCCTCTAACTTTCTTAACATAAGTCAAATCTAATACCTCTACTCTCCTAACCGGGTCATTGGAAGGGCCGGCATTTTATGTGACCAAACCATCTAAGGCGACTCTCTATAATCTTATCTTCTACTGGAGCTACTCCAACCTTTTCACATATATGCTCATTTTGTATCCTCTCTCTAAGGGTAAAGCCACTCATCCACCTGAGCAACCTCATCTCTGTCACACTTAATTTAGTATTATGCTTCTCTTTTAATGGACAACATTCTGCACCATAAAGCATTGCAGGCCTCACCACCATCTTATAGAATTTTCCCTTAAGTTTGAGGGGTACTTTTCGATCACACAACAAGCCCGATGCATTCCTCCACTTCAACCATCCAACTTGAATTTTGACGATAATATCCCCATCTATTTCAACATCACTTTGAACAATAGATCCAATATATGTAAAACGTGTACTCTTATTAATGACTTGATCTCCCAAAGTCACAATCCCCTTACTAGGTCTATTACTACTAAAATTAAACTCCATATATTCTGTTTTAGATCTACTCAAGCCAAAACCTTTAGACTTTAAGGTTGACCTCCATAATTCAAGTTTACCTTCAACTCCCTCTCTAGTCTTATCAACAAGAAGAATATCATCAGCAAAAAGCACACACCAAGGCACATCCTCTTGCAGATGTAGTGAGAACATCCATGACTAAAGCAAAAAGATATGGGATTAAGTATGATCCTTGATGTAACCCAATCGAAATAGGGAAATACTTGGTCAAACCGCCTTGTGTTTAAACACAAGTAATAGCTCCTGCATACATATCTTTAATGATTTGAATAAAGCGTTATTAACTCCTTTCTTATCAAGAACTCTTCATAGCACTTCTCTTGGAACTTTATCATATGCTTTTTCTAAATCAATAAATATCATATGTAGATCCTCCTTATTTTCTCTATATTTCTCCATCAAACCTCTTAATAAATGTATGGCTTCCATAATCGACCTACCCAGCATGAATCCAAATTGATTTTGAGAAACAATAGTATCACGCCGCAACCTATGCTCCATAATTCGCTCCCATATTTTTAAAGTATGACACATTACCTTAATTCATCTATAATTCGCACAATCTTGTGCATCACCTTTATTCTTAAAAATATGAATTAACACACTCATTCTCCACTCATCTGGCATCCACATGGTAAACCTACAAAATATATTTTTTCAATTATTCGATGTTAAAATAAACCCATTATTGTCACATGTCTTCATAATATCCCACTCATATGAAAGCTTTCAACATAGTCCACCACTCCAACATCAAAGAAAAGCCCTTTTTTCAACATCATCAGGTATCATGCACCAAAAGCCCACCCAAGCCATGAATCACTTGATCCCCAATAAAATCATCGACTCTAATACCACTTTTTAGAAAGTGTAAAATAAAGTTGACCAAAATTAGGCCTAATACACCAAATTACCAACGGTCAAACACATTTTCAACCCAAAAGCTTGATCCTATAAGTGATAGCCAGCCATATATTATTTCAAAACCAACACTTTTTAATTATCTGATGTGAAACTAAATCCAATACTCCCATATGTCTAATATGTAATCCGTTAAAGTTATAAAGATATATATAATAAACTAGTGAAAATACTATAAATAGTTATATAGTCATCAAAGTTTTTTCAATAAATAATAGGATTTCACTAATGATTGATGGATGGGCAACTACATACCAAAGCAGTAGAGTGGGCACATTTTTCAAATGTGTGTGAACTAGTCCCCTTCAAGAAAAGAATCTTCATTCTACTTAATTTAATCATTTATTGATAGCCATCAACCATTAGATCAAAGCCATTCATCCTATTTAACATCATTAAAACTGCCAAATATAAGAATTTATGCATTTCTAAAATGATTTGATGAAAGAACATTCATCGAATTCAACTTTGTTTGTCATATAGCTTAAATAACATAGAAATGTAATTATGGTTTTCAATGGGAAGACTCTTAACTGAAACTTAAAATATAATAAATTGATTATTCATTGCATTTATAGCATATTCAAAGGCTTTAACACGGATAAATTTGATTTTTTTGTAAGATTCTACATATCATCTCATTGTGATCATTCTTACTCCTACCCAAATGCCAACTTTTTTTAATCCTCCTCCTCTACTAAATTCATGTTGAGGAATAGAAGATTTGGCAACTCTGTATTGCATGTCTTGTTGCATTATTTTTAGCAATGACATCTTTACTCTACCCATTTACTTCATAATCCTTACACATTAATTGTATCTACTCCTTATATTGGTTATCTTTCTATTGCTCCTGTCATCTCTCTTTATTCCCAAATAAGCTAAGCATATTTTTTAAAGGCTTATCTTAAATAGATGCTACTCCAATCATCTCTCTTTCATAATCATTTTTCACTTTTATCTTTCCTAATTTACTGCATATTTATTTTAATATTCTTAGTCTTCAACACTTAATTTACTTCCTTGTTTCCCAACACTAAAATACTTTGCACATAGCTTCCATCTTTGTATGAATTTGTTCATAACTTATGTCATTGATCACATCCAAAGTAACATCATAATAATTTAATTCCAATTTTCTCTCCAAGCATAACTACCCATTTAAAAAACTCGGAGCACTTTGGAACACATCCAAAGTAACTACAAATAACCTGATTAGGCATAGTATTAATGTACAGGCAGCCTGCAATTTTTGTAATGATCACAATGAAAGTGGCCCTCATCTCTTGTTTTAATATGATTTCACCTTCAACATCATTTGCAATATTTTGCCTTGGGTTGCTTCCTTTTTGCTTCGACCTAGCCTGTTGCAAATGTTTTTCCATATCTCCAATATGCCTCACATTAGACCTGCTGCTTAGAATTTATATTCTTTATCAAACCGCTGCTCTATATATCGTATTTGACATGAACACAATGGCCAAATATGTGGAGATTCTATTGGTAACGCATCTACTATGCATTTTAAAATTAAAAAAATAAATTCTCTCTAAAGGATCCAACAACAACAACAACATCAAGCCTTTATCCCACTACGTGGCGTCAGCTACATGAATCTTTTTTCTCCATGTGTCCTATTAAAGGTCAAATTCTCGTTTAAATCTAATAAAGAAAGGTCACTCCTAATATTTTCTATCCAAGTCTTTTTAGGTCTGCCTCTAACTTTCTTAACATAAGTCAAATCTAATACCTCTACTCTCCTAACCGGGTCATTGGAAGGCCGCCGTTTTATGTGACCAAACCATCTAAGGCGACTCTCTCTAATCTTATCTTCAACTGGAGCTAATCCAAACTTTTCACGTATATGCTCATTTTGTATCATATCTCTAAGGGTAAAGCCACACATCCACCAAAAAATTTCTCTCTAAAGGATCCAATTGAAAAAAATTTCTATAAGAAAAGATACCTCATCACTTGAGATGTTTTTGTTAGGATTCTGTTATTTGCTGCTAAACTCATTTCTCCTGCATATTTTGTTTCTTTTGCTTGGGTTGATTGATGTTCTTGCAGGCAATGTTCTGTAGTTATTTTCAAAGATGCTACTTTTTCTAGTGTTGCTTTGATGGTGGTTTCTTTCATCTATTTGGAGCTGCTGCTTTTTTGGCTTCTGTTGTTTTTGGGGTGCGTTCAGATGGTGAATATATTTTATTGCTTTGCTGTTTGGCTATGGATTCAATTAACTTCATAAATCGTTTTGCTGCCCTTCATACTTTGGGTGTCTATTTTTTTGCAGGACTATGATGAATGTCAATGTGCCCATATGGTCCTTCATCTCCTTGAACGGTCCACAGGCAATCAAAGAATGGTTTTGAATTGTTATTGATGAAATGTTATATGATGTTTAGGTGAAATTTTGTTCATTTTGAGTTCCTGTTTTGAAAGATTTTGCTTCTTTTTCTTCCGCTCTCTTTTTGAGTCATGCACATTTTTGTTTTCAACTCAATTTTCTTTGGATAACTTGGTATCGAGTTGTAATTTTTATAGTAATTTTCTTCATGTAATTATTTTTCATAGTCAATGATATCAGGCTCTGCCCCTAATTTTCCCATTAAAAAAAAATTAAACAAAACTAAGTTACACGGTTACATTTAAAGATAAAGTGGGCAATCTCCACAGAAAGCTTGTCATAAAAAAACGAAGAAGCCAGGAAATATATATATATATATATATATATATATATATAGTAAACGCAAGTACCATCAAACCCTAATTCAAAGACAAAATCCTAATTGCGCCACTGATGAGCCCTCTAATTAAATCATCAGAAAGCAAATCAGGAGTATAGAAAACCGCGATTCAGAAACAAACCTAATTCCCCGCCGCAGCAGCCTCCTCCAAAAGCTTCTTGTCCCTCCTCTCCATGGCTACATCCCACACATCATTTCCAATGTGCTTTGGCTGAAGAAACCCAAAAAACAAAACAAGAGGTAACAATCATTATCACAAAATGAAAGACCAACGACACGAATCGGAAGAAAACGGATCCTCAAAATGAGCTTCGTTTAGAAAGAATCTCGAAATTACTCGGCCATAATAAGCTTTGTGGATCTGATACTGCGAGTTTCCCATCACGCAGAGCAAACCGGCGATGATTCCCAAAGGCAGAGCAGCCTCCAACCACTGAAACCTCCCCATCGGAATTGCTTCGGAAATTAGCGAGAATACCTCTGCATCTGTCGTCTAAGGCCCTCTGGGGCAAGAGAAATTATTGTGTACGTAATCCGACCGCGTTCGGATGCTGCTTATTTACTACTTATTTATTGCGTATTTTTTTATACAATTTTTTTTTGTGTCAAAAAATAACAAATAAATAATACTCACTAAATACTCACTAAATACATAATAAATACGCAAAAAATACGTAGAAAAAATTAAATACATAAAAAATACGCAACAAATAAGCAGTAAATACGCAGCATCCGAACCTATCCCTGCATTTGGACTGCGTACACAATCCTGGAGCAAAGATGCGCGGTCAGCAGTACGATTTTACTGTAAGATTCTGAAAGTGGTTTATATAGCCTTTGGATTTGCTCGAAAAGTCGTGCGGAACGCCACTAAGGGGCTTATTTTGTATTAAATTTCTATTTTAAGAAGAAAATTTGTGTATGATATTTTTATATAAATTTTATCTAAATTATTAGCTTTTTTATAATTAAAGTAATATAATTTCTTACACATACTAATTTTAAGATAAATTTAATTATTTTTAATTAATTATAATGCAATTTAAATTAATTTCTGATATACTTTTTATTTCTAAATTATTTGGTTTCTAGTGGAAAAAAAAATGATGTTTGAAAATTTTTAAGTTTTAATTTTAACTCATTTGAAAAGAATTTTTAATTTTACATAATTGAAAAACTATATTGTTAAAATTATTTTTTGTCTTTAATCACTTTTATAAATAATAAAATATAATAAATATAATTCTTTTTAAAGCAAGTTTTCTAAAATAAAAATGATGATGATGAAGATATAAAACTAAATTAATTTAATCACTTTTTTTAAGGTTAATTTAAGAGAAAAAACAAATAATTCTGATGAGTTTTGCGTCAAAATATTATGTTATTTTTTATTATTATTATTATTTTAGTTGTTTGTGGCTTTGTGCAACAAATATGTATTGTTGAATTTTATAATATTTTTTACATGTTTTTGTAAGCATTGTAAATAAATATCTATGTGAAATTATTTAAATATTTAAAATTAATCATAGTTTTAGGAAAAGGTAATTTAAAAATTATATTGAAATCAATATTTTTCAGTTTGTTTTGTTCTTGAAGGAAAATTCTAAATTTTGATTTAAAATTAGGCTGGCATTCGAACTAGACTTTATATTTTCTCTACATTACAAGCATAAAGAGAAATAAATGCATGGAATATTGATGTAGGATTATGTTCAGAAAAAACAAAAACAAAATTCTGCCATTTTAACAAGATTTCATGAGAAATTTTGAAATAATAACTATGAGTATTGATATATCACAAAAAATCATCTTGAACTAGGGGTGTCAATTTCGGGTTACGGGTCGGGTTCGGGTCGAACCCGAAACTGATCCGGCACTATTCGGGTCAACCTGAACCCGACCCGTTTTTGAAAACGGGTCAGTTTTCCTGACCCAAACCCGACCCGCTTCGGGTCCAGGTCAACCCGACGCGACCCAAATGACCCGTTTCCAATGAAAAATGGCTATTTTTGGGGTCAAAATCAGGTCTTTCTCCTCTTTTTCGGGTCAAAAATGGATCTATTTCCTGTTTTTCGGGCCAAAAACGGGTCAAAATCGGGTCAATCTCGAGTTGGCGGGTCAAAATCGGGTTTTTGGGTCAAAATCGAGTCAATTTCAGGTCAAAGGGTTAACCCGAACCCGACCCGATTTTTGAAACGGGTCGAAATGTTAAACCCGAACCCGAAATTTTCGGGTCGGGTTCGGATCGGGTCAAATATTGACACCCCTATCTTGAACAAGTGCGAATCTTGAGGCATATTTAAATTGATAACTTACAAAATTAAATACGGGATCATCCAAACTCTAATTTTAACAAATTTATGGTTGAAATGAATGTCTAAATGAGATGAACCTAATGACATAAAAATATGTCTAATTTGAGCTCAAATTGGCTCAAAAGTAAAAGGATTAGAGCATATTTAATTAGAAGCTCCAAAACATTAATTGGAGATTTGAAGTCACGAGACTTTTGAGGGATTATAATAGGAGAAAAGAATGTAAAAAATATATATTATTTTTATTCAAATAGACACTATTATTATTTTTTAATAATAGTAATAATAATGTTTGATTCGAATTTATCCATGAATAATATGTGGACTTAGAAGATTTTTGAGAGATTATAGTATGAAAAAACAAGATATAAGAGAAAGAGAGAGAGAGAGAGAGAGAAAAGAGGGAAAAAAATAAATTCATATGTATATATACAAAAAAGTGCAAAACATGAACCTGTGCATTTGCTATGACTATATATTATTGAGGCTTATTCTGACTCTCCTGTGACGCTGTTGGAACCGGTTATAGAAGTCCCAATTTCACTCATTTCTAATGAGGCTTTGGAAAGATTAATAGGCAGGTAACTTGAAAAATAATTGTTTGGAGCAAAACGATTGGCTTGATGATTATGATTAGTTGGTTACTAATCTTGTGGGGGTGATGGGGATGACTTTGATTAGCTTAAAGACATTATTCAAGCTAGATATGATTTGAAGGTTAACCACGTTAGTGAAAAAAGCTTTTGCTTTTGGTGATGGCAAATGTCGTAGGAGGAAGCAAAAAAGGAAATAGTTTGGTTCTTCTCTGATGTTGTTAGATCTTTTTATTTTGTTCATTGTATTGGTGGTGATTTTGGTTGTTGGTTGTCCTTTTTTATTCGGATGGTGGTTTTTGGATTTATGTCATTTGGTGTTTGTTTGTTATCTGAGTGCATGTTGGGTTTTGGGTTGTTTCTATGTGGTGACGTCTTCCTTTTATATCTTCTTCCTTCGTTGTAATGTGGTTGTTTGATCCTTTGGCACCTCAGGTTTCTTTTTCTTTTCCTATTGTGGTTTGTTGTGTCCTTTGCAGGCTTCTATCATGTTATTGTGGTTAATCCTCATTTGATTGGTGTTGATTGTTTGGGAGCCTTACTTGGGAGGCTGCTATTGTTCGACTCATATTGTTATTTCATCGTCTTCTGTGGCATTTTTTGCCTCATTGACTTTGTTTTTTTCTTTCTTGTATTTCTTTTCTATGAGTTTAATTTGTAATAGATATAATAAAAGGCTCGTAGATTTTACTTTAAATGTTATATTTTTAGAAGGTTATTGATTCGCAGGGGCGGATCCAGCTTCTTTTTTCAGGGTGGGCAAAAAAAAATTTTTGTGGGGGATGGGCAAAGATGCTTAGGGCATCTCCAATGGATACGCAAACGAGTGTTTGCCGCTCTCAATGTCGCTCCAACGGAGCGCTATTTTCTGCGGCATAAGGTCGCCAGTGAACAGTGCGACGCCATATTTGGCGTCGCACTGTTCACCCGCCATTTGCTTTTTTTTTTTTTTAATGATTAAAAAGATGTAAAATGAAATATGAAGAAGAATATACTAGGAATATTCTTTTTTGTGTTAGAAAATGGAGTTCGGTTGGAGACAAGTTACTGCATTTTGGTGTATTACTGTATTTTGGAGTGAAAAATGAGTTTTTCGGTTGGAGATGCCCTTAGGATTGATTAAATGAGGGCAAAAAAAATTTTTGAGAGGGGGCAAAATACCCAAAATACTCAAAATATTCCAAAATATCCCTCTAAAATTAAAAAAAAAAATTTTTTTGAGGGGGGCCCTCCCCTCAACTCAATGAGGATCCGCCCCTGTTGATTCGCTAAGGACTTGTAATTCCTTTTTCATATTAACATGTAGGCCTCATATATGAGTTTTATCCAAAAAAAAAAAAGTAAATTCACATCATTTATTTTTTATAAGGTACGTTGCTCGTAGATAAATATGATTTCATTTTTGAACAAGTATTTAGTCAATTACGTGCCATAAATCAGTTAAATTCTTGATAATCTATGTTGACTAATTCTCCTCAAACAACTCACTCAGCTTCTAAAAATATTTGGTTTCTAATTCGTGATGTAAATTCATTTTCATCGCAACAGCGAAATAATTAAAATATCACAAAGAAAGACTATGTCTTTGGTTCTATAATTATTCAAATATGATTATCTCATACAAATTTTTTTTAAAGCAATTCCTTTGGAAACAAGTTATGTAGGGCCGAAGTCAACATTTGAATCATCTATGTGACTAATAAATGTTTCTTGGGCTCCAAGCTTTAAGCTACTGATGTATTCTTTCTCATATTAAATTTCTAATGGGAAAAAATAATATAAAAAAAGGAAAATAGCGGCATTATTTATTTGTAATTTGGTCCCTATCTATCAAGCTTGTTGTATTAGGATTGTGATAAATTACATACAAAGCCCCTTCAATTTCCTTAGTCACTTCATAGAAAATAATACTTTCTTCCATAAAATCTTCAACTATATGAAAACGATGGGCATTAAAATAGGATGATTACATTAGAAGTTCCTCGATGCCTTTTTAAGAAAATAATTAGTGGGTCTAATGACTTTGGTGATCTAAATAGCTCAATTATGAGAAATAATTAATATCCTAATCCTAATTCACATATGTAATTTTCTTAATATTTTTTGCAAATTTTTAAAAAACATTGTATCATATTTGAAAATCTATTTTTGATGAAATTTAGATCAAATATTATCTCAATGTTTTTTTAAATCAAATTTAACTTTTCACAATCACATATTTATAATGGTTAAGAAAGTGATTAGTTCTTAATAATATTCCCCCAATCATTTTCCAAATATATTAAATATTATAATTTTCTTAGTTTTAAATTCCTTTCCAAAAAAGAAAGAAAAGTATTGAGCATATGAAGGCCTATTTCAATGCTACCCACAAGTTTTAAAGCCAAATTTATTATTCTTTGTGCCATTGGTGATTGGGAATTTCGACCTATTTATTTTATTGAGCGAATTTGGTGTTCATAAAGATATAACTTTCTTGTTTGTTTGTGTATATACATTAAGTGATAGGGTACAATCATTGATGTGTTTGGTAGCTTTATTTTAGAATCAATAATGTTAATATAATTTCGATTCGAAGTATTATTATGATGATAAATATTATTTTATTTCAGTAGATGTAGTGAAATCAGTTATATTTTTTGGAGTGATTAATGGTTGTAATTCAAGATATTATAATTACCATTTTATCTAAAATATGTCCACATAATTTATGGAAATAATATTGTTAATTTAATATATCAATTTAATGTTAGAAAATGGATTTAATTATTTTTTGTTGATTCTATTAATTTCAAGTTTTGTTTTTAAAGTGTTAAGAAAATAGAAATTTGGACATTTTTTTGTACTCCTAAGTATATGGATTTAAAATTATAGATTGGAGCTATAAGTAGCAATTAATATATTATTAAATAATTATAATAAATAATAATATTATATTGTAAGAATAAACAGTAATTACATCTCTAACACTTATTGAAATCTAAGTTTTTGTTTGGGAATTCTTCTTTAATTGTATTATTATTGAAATTTTTAATATATTCTATTATATAATTCTTGTAAAATATATATGAAAAATCAGTTATATATATAATAAATAATTTATTTTAACACTATAAATATATTTATACCTTATATATTTCTCAAAGTTAATCAAAATAGTTTCTTTTATTTATCTTATATCAAACAACAAGCTTATATATCTTTATACTATTTATCTATTTACTAAATATAAGAAAATTATATGAGAAAAGAAAAAAAAGGGCTATAAGAAGCTATATCTATCTTAATATTTAAATTAAAAAAATATTCTATAAAATTAATTAAATTAATTTTTAATATATGGAATTATTAAGAATATTATGATATATTTTAATATTAACAAAGAAAATCTACAAAAAAAAGTAGATAAAATAAATATTTTAAAATAGTGCATATTTAAACATTTAAAATTGTTCATTACTAATTTTAACTATTATATTTAAAAAAATTCAACAACTTAAATTATTTTTCGAATTCAAACTAAGGATTCATTTGGAACAGCTTTCTTAATGCTTTATAAAGTGGCTTTCTAGTACCAAAATTTCTTGAATTAGAAATTTTTTTACTAAAAAGTTGCTTTTGAAAGTAATAAAAAGGTTGCCCAAAATGAAGCTTAAAACAATTCAATGTCGATTCAATTCAATTTTACATAAAATAAAATTATAAATAATTTAATAATTAATTAATTAATTTTTAATATAATCATGCATCAATAAAAATATTGAATGATATATTTTAAAATTTATCAATTTATAATATAGAATAAATTAAATTAGTTTAATATTTGAAAAATTAACTATAATTTAGTTTAAATATGCACTATTTTAAAATATTATTTTATCTACTAATTTTTATTGTATATTTTCTTTTTTTAATATTAAAATATACAATAATATTCTTAATAATTTCATATATTTCAAATATGACTATCGCCTTGCAACCGACCGCCGTCGGACTTCAACCAGATCTTCGTCGGACCACCACCTAGTCGACGAACATCGCCGGACTTAAGCCCGATCTTTGTCGGACTGCTGAATGCCTCTGGACTTCCACCCGGCAACCAAACATCATCGGACTTCCTCCCGACCTTCATTTGATCATTCCCATCAGCTGAACTTCTGCCCTGTCATCGTCAAACTTTTGCTTGGTTATCTCCAGACCTTTACCTAACTCTACAAACTATTGTAATTTGACTACCTCTAAGTCAAGGGATGGATCAAGCTTTGTAATTCACTTAAATCTAGTGAAATCTTTTCACCTAAGCAAGGCCCGTGTTTTTGTCCTCTTTGGGCTTTCCACGTAAAAAAAACCGGGTGTTTTACTTCTGTCTCTATTTGTATGCTAGATAACCGAGCATCGCCAATGTAAAAAATTTACTCACTCTACCCCCGTGAATATTCTAGCCCGCAACAACTCTTATTAACGACTTGATCATCCAAAATCACAATCCCCAACATACACTAAGATATAACCTCTTACAAATGTATAA
Organism: Dendrobium officinale; assembly: GCA_019514585.1. Classification (NCBI taxonomy): domain Eukaryota; kingdom Viridiplantae; phylum Streptophyta; class Magnoliopsida; order Asparagales; family Orchidaceae; genus Dendrobium; species Dendrobium officinale. The sequence goes on along the minus strand of CM033690.1, from coordinate 51,914,682 downwards.
TAAGAACTTTAAAATCGGAACCAATAACAATATAATCAGGCCTTTATCCCAATTTGTGCGGATTTTTTCTCACAAATAATACCCGAAAGAACAGAATAAATAAATCCACGTGGACTCGGAAACTTGTCACATGTGGCGTGGTCGGACGTTTGTGGGACCCAAAAAAAACCAATTATTACGTCATCGTCACCCGACTTGACCCGCAGTGTCGTAATGCTAGGGCCCACTTTCAACGGGTGGGTGCAGGTTGGTGCGTTTTAAATAGGTCTCTCTAATTTGATTATATTATCCACGTAGGGGATTTTTAATATTCCCCGTAGTGCTTGACTAATTGCGCTAACTAAGCCGAAGCCCATGGCGGGCTCGGCAAATGCCTGGACCCACGTGGGTCCATGGGGCCCACAGTGGCGGCTGTACTGTGACACGTTCAACGTGGGGCCCGCCGCAACTTTCAAATACTTAAGCGCTCGAGTCATGGCCGCACAATTTAGTTACTGCTAATTGGACGGCGGATCTAACTAGATGAAATTATTACGATGTTAACCACATATGCTTCAAGATTCGTGCTGCTTTGTTTATGTATATGGTGGAAATGAAAGAGTGAATCACACTCCACGACTTGTGTTAGACAGCTGGCGGGAAAAAGGAAGGGCTTTTTGGTAAAAGAGCTGACAATAAATTTTAAAAATGTTAATTTATTTTTTCTGAAGTATCAAAATAGTTCTTTATTATAAAAAAAATTGACATAATCCATTGTATAGGGATTAAATTAGTCATTTCAGATTAGTTAAATAGCAATTTAGAAAGTAAAGAGATTAAATTGAAACTTTTAGATAATTAGACATTTAGATCCTTCATAAAAAAATCATTAAACCATTTTGATCTTTATCTCTTAAATTAAATACATATAATTCATAAATAAATTTAATAATTTTAAAATTCAATCTAAATTAAATTTAGTAGCATAATTACTTAGCATTTGTAATTCTAATTATGTTAAAATTTTCAAAATTATATTCTTTAATGAATAGATTAACGATAACAATAATATTAAAAGTCTATTTGGGATGACTATAACTTTTTATAAAAATAGATACATAACTGTTGTGTTGAAAATAACATTTATAAAAGCTGTTGTAGAAAGCAGTTTTCTCTCAAAAAGAATTTTCTTAAAAGCAACAAAAAGGTAATGATCAAATTCAAATCAGGGTTGTAGTATGAAAAATAAAACAATAAGAAAATTGTCTTAAACGAAACCTAAAGGTATGTTTGGGGCAACTCCAACTTTTTATAAAAGTGAATATAAAGTTGTTATGAGAAAAATAATTTTTTGAAAGTTGTTATAAAAAATAGCTTCCTAGCGCAAAAATACTATGAACTTAATGAAAAAGTGATTGGCAAACAGAAATTATAATTACAGTCTTAAATTTAAAAAAAACATTCTTAAATGAAGTCTAAGGTTTCGTTTGGAACGACTTTCTTATTGTTTCTCAAAGCAGTTTTTTAGTATAAAATTTTTAATTTTTGTAGTAGAAAGCTACTTTGAGAAGCAATAAAAAACCCGTACCAAACTAAGGCTTTGTTTGGGACGACTTTCATACTGTTTCTTAAAACAACTTTCTAATTCAAAATTTAAACTTTTGAACTAAAAAAATATTTTAAGAAGCAGTAAGAAAGTCGTCCCAAATGAAGCCTAATCCTAAGTCTTTATCCCTTTAAATGTTTCGTTGCACCCTATTTAATATGAAAAAAAAATAATCACATTAAAAAAAAAAAAAAAAAAACTCAAATGGAGCATATCTATGGATTAACGAATCATGAACTCTTGCCGGCATATATATATAAATATATACTCGCTTCAGTCTCACTAATCCCTCTGCTTCCTTCGTTTCCTTCATCGACCTTTAACCTTCCCGTCTTCATCCTCCGACCTCTAAAACCCCCAATACTCACATAAAACCCTAGCTCTAAATCCTGCCACTTCGCTTCTTCTTCTCTCTTCAGCCCCAAAGCAGAAGGAGAAACCCAAATCAACTTTCATGAAACCTCGAATCGCTCTGTAATCGTCGATCTTAATTAGGCTTGGCGCGTCGGATCCATGGAGATCTCACGCCCAAGCCATCGCCTCGACTTTGCCGGCCTTCCGGTAAAGTACTCCGAGTATTTTTCAACAATTAAGAAGAAGACGATGGTCGCCGGAAAACCAAAGAGAATTGATCGCAGAGTTGTTCGGATCTTCTTCACCGACGCCGACGCGACCGATTCGTCTTCCAGCGACGAGGAAGTTGTAAACCCTGCTCCACGGCGAGTAAAGAGGCAAGTATACGAAATCGGTTTCCAGGTGGGTTCAGTATCGCCGCGGGCAAATACCACAACGGGTGCTGCTTCACCGGAAACCAACTATTCAAAGAGATTCCGTGGAGTTCGCCGGCGGCCATGGGGTAAATGGGCGGCGGAGATCCGAGATCCGAATCGAAGGAGAAGGATTTGGCTCGGGACGTTTGATACGGCGGAAGAGGCGGCCGCCGTTTACGACTCCGCCGCCGTCATGATCAAGGGAGAAAGAGCCGTCACGAACTTTCCGCTTTGGAAGGTACCTTCGCCGGCGTTAATTGATTGTGAGGCGGAGCCGGAGAAGATCGTCCACGAACCCTCCTGCCCCTTTTCATCTCCGACCTCCGTGCTTCCCTGCGCGGTCGAGCAGACGCCGTTTGATTCTTTCTGTTACGGCGACGTCGACGTGTTCGGCGTTAGCGTGGGTCCGCCGTTATATTTAACGGAGTTTTGCATGCCGAAGCGGCAGTACTGGGAAGTCGACTTGGATGATTTTAGTGCTGAGGATTTTTCAATGGAAATCGTTACCTAATGCGTGTGAAATGACAATAGTACCCCTGTAATGTAAGAAGAATATTTAAAAAATCCTGATCAAATTAAAAATAATAATAATAATTTATTTTGCTATAAATATAATATTTTTTTTAATTTTCCTTCATTGCTTATACATATGTTAAAATAAATTCAAAATTGTTTAAATAATCTCATAAGAAAATTGGTTAAAATATCTCAAGCAAAGTTTTATACATTTTCATGTAAATTCGAAAATACTAAATTTTTAAATAAATAATTTGTTAATTCAAATGAAAGCATAAACACTTCAGAAACCTGATCTCTTGTGTACATTATTTTTATTTTTATATGAATATCTTATAATTTGAATATTTACTTTCAAAAATTAAATTATAGTTTCATCTTGTTATAAAAATATATTAAAATATGTTGATATAATTTTTTTCAATTGATGATAAACATTTTTCTATTAGAGATAGAATGCAAAATTAGTATATGCACGTAAAGATTGGAGTAGTTCTAATGGCATACAAGGTTAGAGTGAGTCATCTTAGAAGATTTGGTCGTATAAAATATCAGTCTTCAGATGGAGAAATTATTCTGTGCGAAATCCGAGCGAGAAGAATCGTCCGGACTATAAGTGTAGACACTATGTACAAGCATTGTGTATAAAAAGTTGATACACTGCGTATAAATTTGTACACAGTGTGTGCACTCACATGTTTGGACGGTTCTTCTCGTATGGACTCCATGCAAAATAATTTCTCCTTCCGATGACTTGATTACGAGATTAGATTTTTTATAATCTAATCTACATTAAGATAGGTAAAGGTAGACTTAAAAAAAAAATGTTAGAAATTATTATAAATAGCCTTTGTTTATTAGATTTAAATGATAATTTCATTTTTAATAAGACGTCATCGAACAAAAGTATTAATGCAGCTGATCTCACATAATGGGATAAAGGCTTGTTGTTACTGTTATTAATAGTGATGATAATGACTCTTAATTCATCCAATAATCTTGAAAATTTTAGACCAATCACTAATTCAACCACTTTACTATTTCTAAGTCAATCTCAACTCTCTAAATGATTATATTATATTAAAAAAAAATTGTTTTTTCTTTAAAATTTTATGATAAAAACCGGATGTAAATTGCAATTTTGTTTTATTTCATGTATCCGTATACAAATTAGTTTGATGTTTATTGTTATAAGAGACAATAATTTATGGCAATAAAAAAAATTTATTTTCAATTTTTGGGTATTAAAAGTCAGTGGGGTCCGCAATGATATGTTAATTAAACGTAAATGTTGGATTAGCAATCATAATTACGTTGTTAATCATTAAATACCAAATCAAAGGTCGGATCATTCGTGTCATGTACGAGTCATCATTTTGAAGGTTGAATTATTCCTTAAATCTAATCAGGTGGCAGGTTAATTAACCGGATTGGTGATGAGGGTTGATTAGGGGGATAAATGAATCAAGATTAAGCTTTTATTAAATTATGTTCATTTTGATATTATACTTTATTTTTTATTTTTCAATATTACGAAATGTTTGAATAACATAACATATGACTTTTGATAAGTCATCACAAATTTATCTTGATCGGGCATGAATCTCGAGGCAAAAAGCTAGTTGGAAACTTCAAAGATTAAATTCATAAGCATCTGAACTCCGATTTCAGTGAGCTTATAGTCAAACTGAGCGTCTAGGAAACACAAACCCAATGACACCAAATTCAACCCAATCCGAGCCTAAATGGGTCTGAATCAAGGACCCGAAGCGCTGTTAGAAGGTTCAAATCATAATTTGAGTTACCAAACGGTCTCCGATTTTAACGAGCTTATACTCGAATCGAACGGATCGACGAGACGAATCCAACGAGTCCAAGATCGCCAATTTCTGACATCACTAAGACCTTCAAATGTCCAACGAACGGTGCATGATCGAAGGGTTCAACATCAACCGTCCATTTGACCACTCCCTATTCGCCCCTGATCTCACGCCTATTTACGAGCTATGCCAATCAAGAAAAACTATAAATATAGCCCTCATTCTTCACAAAGGGGACTCAAAGTAAGAAGAGAGAAGATGAAGGGAAGAGGAAGAGAAAAGGGAAAAGAGAACTATCTCCTCCTCAACCACCGTTGGAGTTCTTCCCGCCGTCTGAATACACCAGAATTCTGTCGGATATTCGGGAGACGCCGGAATTCTGCCCAACTTCCACGGGATGCTGAAATTCTTCCCAATTAACGACAGAATTCCCTCCTGACGTCGAAACTCCGCCCAAGTGATGCCGGAATTCTCCTCGGCCACCAACAGACGTCGGACCTTCATTCTTCGCCAAGTTTCTATGTGACGCCATACTTCTACCGGTTATCGGATTTTTGCTGAACGTATATCCAAAGATGGATTTCTTTCCATTGTTGGACTTCTACCTGACGTTGTTCTTCTGACCTTCGTTAGACAATAGTCTTTCCGACCTCTGTTGCCCGCCTACTACGGTCCTCCTGACTTATGTCGCCTGCAGACTATAGTCTTTCCGACCTCCGTCGTCAGACAAACGGTCTTTATGACCTCCATCGCCCACCGATTACGGTCCTTCCGACCTCCATCGCCTACTACGGTCCTCCCGACCTACATCACTAGACAACGGTCGTCCAGACCCCAAGTATTCTGTCGATTATGGCCCTGCCGACCAAACGAACATGTCAATAGTGACTATTTGTATTTATATTATGTAATGTACTCTAGAAGATGTACATCAAGCTAAGGCCTTCTCCCAAGGTAGGGCCTCATTTGTAATCGATTGCATATACTAGTGGATTCGTTCAAACTGGGCTGGGCTCTGTGGTTTTTCCACCTTTTTAGGGGTTTTTCACATAAAAATCTTGGTGTCTCATAAATGCTAGACCCTCTCTCCTTATCTGATTTCGTGCCGAATTTTCATACAACGTTAAGACGATAAACTTTTTATTTCTCCACCACCACGAATACTCCTGGACGCAACAACTTTATTTAAAATTTTTTAGAAAAATATAAATTGTTTTCTTAAATATTATTGATATATCATCAAAAAATTATATTAATTATGCACGAATCTCGATGCAAAATCAAATTAGAAACATATGAAATTAAATTTAAGACCATATGAACTCCGATTTGAACAAACTTACAGTTGAACTGGACATCTCAAAAATATGAACCCAACGACACCAAATTCGACTCAATCTGAACCCAACTAGGTCCAAATCGAAGACCCAAAGGCCATTTGGAAAGTTCAACCCTTAAATTGAATAATCATATGATTTACAAACGTAACATGCTTATGGTCGAATTGAGCGGCTTGACGAGACAAATCTGACGAGCCCTAGTATTACGAAATTCATATATCATTAAGAGATTCAAATGCTGGTGTGGAGTTAATAGTTCATAATGTTGTGAAGTTCAATAACTCAGGTAATGAGGATGTTTTTAACATGCTGCAAAACCCCTTGGTTATCGATGTTGTGGTTGGTATTGAGGTTTTTGATGTTCCTGTTGATGCTTTGGTTGCGCCTGTTATTGTGCTTGATCATCATATCCAAGATGTTATTGGAATTGAGGTGCCTTTGTCTATTGATGTGCCAGTTGCACCTACTTGCGCTAGCTCTTGCTTACTTAATTTTGTAACTAGTCCTATTGTATCCCCAAATTCTAATGTTGATACTAGTAATGGTGAAACTGAGTATTCTGATGATTATGTTCCTCTAGACCCTAGAGATAGTGAATGTGATCCTTCTGCGAGTGGGATTTTTACTCCTAATTATTGTGAGGGTGCTAGTGTTTCTGTTCTTAAAGGTGATAATATGGTAGGAAAATCTGGAATGGTTGATGTTCCAATATCTCTTCTCTCTAATGATTCTTTACGAGCTCATCTAACTTGTTATGCGATGAATTTTGAGGTCATGCATGGTGATTGGTTGAATGATGATCTTTCTTCAATTTTTGGGGAGGGGTTTTGATGCAATTATTCTTCAAATTGCTGATGTTGGTCTTCATGTTAACAAAAGTAAGCAAAAAAAAAAGTAAATATAAGAAGAAATGAATTGCCCATCTTGATTCAGTTTTGCTACTGTCTCTTCTTCTTTCCAACTATGTTCTTTTCTATTGCTTGCAGATTGATTTGCTGATGTTTTTTCTGATGCCTGCTGGTTTGTTTCGGGCAATGATGACGAAACTTTGTTGTACTATCTCCTGGGCCTTGCTTGTTGGCAACCTTAGTGGTCTTTTTGCAGTTTGGGAATTGTGGCTCCGTGCTCTTAGTTTGCTGCCTCCAATGGAGGGCCCCTGCTTGGCTTGGGATGGGTATGCGGTGCCTTTTGAGTCAGGATAGTTGCCTATGTTTCGTTTGTATTTTGACTTACACTTTGCTGTGTGACTTGATTTTTTGGCTCATTAGGATTTCTATCTTCTCCTGTATTGCTGCTCTTAGGAGCATTAGCGAGCCCTATGATTGTTTTGGACTTGTATCATTTTCTTGAATAACATGGATGAATTTTTAGGTTAAAAAATAAAAAAATTAAGACATTCAAATGCCTATTAAAGAGTTGGCGATCAAGGGGATCAACATCGGTCGTCCATTCAAATCACTCCCAATTTACCCTTGGTCTCTCACCTATTTACTGGTCATGCCACTCTTAGAAAACTAAAAATATACTGCTCATTTCTCATAGAAAGGGAGTCCAAGCAACGAAGATAAGAAAGATAGAGAAACTAGAGTTCTCTTGTCACTAAACTCCTCATCGACCATCGTCAAACCACTAACCATTGCAGGAATAACATTGAGCTTCTGCTCGGCCACCGACTAATGCCGGAATTCCTCCTAGCCAGGCCATTAACTAACGAAGAACTTCTGTCCGACCATTGACTCTCGTCGGATTTTCACCTGACCACCAGTTGGAGTCGGACTTCCTCCTAGCCACAAACTGACGCCGGATTTCTGCTCGACCACCGAACATCGCCTGATTTTCGTTTGATCTCCTTTCATCGCTAGATTTCAACCCAATGGTTGGCTATTGTAATCTGATCGTGCTCAATTTCAATGATGGATAAGTCACTTATAATTTATTTAAACACTAGTGAAATCATTGCAACTGGGTGTGACCCCATGATTTTTCTCTTCATAGTTTTCCACGTAAAAAAAAATTGCTGTTTCTTTTTGCTATGTTTGTGTGATGGATACTCATCTAATGCTAAGACGTAAGGTTTTTCGTACTTTACTGTCATGGATACTCGAGCCTGCAACAATTATAAATGATACGGCATGCAAAAATTATCTTGATCGGGCACAAATCTCGAGGCAAAAACCAGTTAGAAACTTCAAAAAATAATTTCGGGAGCATATGAACTCCGATTTCAACGAGCTTATAGTCAAACTGAGCGTCTCGGAAATACGAACCCAACGACACCAAGATCAACCTAATCCGAGCTCAAATGAGTCCGGATCAAGTGTTTGAAGCGCTGTTGGAAGGTTCAAACCGCAATTTGAGTTACCAAACGGTCTCCGATTTTGATGAGCTTATACTCCAATCGAACGGATTGACGAGACGGATCCAACGAGCCCAAGATCATCAAATTCCGACATCATTAAGGCCTTCAAATGTCCAACGAACGGTGCATGATCAAAGGATTCGATATCGGCCGTTCATTCAAACCACTCCCTGTTCGCCCTTGATCTCATGCCTATTTACGGGCTATGCCACTCCAGAAAAACTATAAATAGAGCCCTCATTCTACACCAAGGGGCTCAAGTGAAGAGAGAGAAGAAGAAGAGTAGGAGAAGGAGAAAGGGGAAAAGGAGATTCCTCACCTCCTCGACCACCGCCGCCGGAGCTCTTCCTGCCGCCTGAAGACGCTGGAACTCTGCCGGATTTTCGGGAAACACCAGGAATTCGCAGTAGAAGAAGGAGAAAGGAGAAAAGGAGATTCCTCACCTCCTCGACCACCGCCGCCGGAACTCTTCATGCCGCCTGAAGACGCCGGAACTCTGCCGGATTTTCGGGAAACACCAGGAATTCGCAGTAGAAGAAGGAGAAAGGAGAAAAGGAGATTCCTCACCTCCTCGACCACCGCCGCCGGAGCTCTTCCTGCCGCCTGAAGACGCCGGAACTCTGCCGGATTTTTGGGAAACACCAGGAATTCGCATAAGAAGAAGGAGAAAGGGGAAAAGGAGATTCCTCACCTCCTCGACCACCGCCGCCGAAGCTCTTCCTGCCGCCTGAAGACGCCGGAACTCTGCCGGATTTTCGGAAAACGCAGAGAATCTGCAGAATTTTGTAAACTTCTTGGGAGAAACAAATTGTATTCGGATTATCCCAATTTGTGGGACGAATCCTCCATTTGTAATCTACAAAAACACTAGTGAAACTTTACAACTGGGCGAGGCCCCGTGGTTTTTTCCCTTTTTGGGTTTTCCACGTAAAAACCTTGGTGTTCACTTTCTCTTTTCTGTTTGTGTGCGGAATACTCGTGCAACGCTAGGACGCGAATTTACAAACTCTACCGCCGCGTATATTCTCGCACGCAACAGTTTGGCGCCGTCTGTGGGAAACACAATCCCACTACTTCGAGTACTGTTACGATGGTGAATAGGCGCAGCAGTCGTTTAGTTGGAGCTTCTCGCTCCAACTCTCATCAGTCCAGAAATCCGTCTATTAACCATAGACGACTAATGTCAGCATCTTTTCACCCTGGGGGGCAGAATGCTGCCGGAGAAGGGACTTTGGGACATTCTTTAGAAGAAAGAATCCGGAAGATGGAAGAATCGCAAAACGAGATCCTCCAACTCCTAAGAGATGATCGACAGCCGACGTTGGAGGAGATCCTTCCCCCTCGGGATCCACCAAGGGTTGAAGATATTCAATTCGAGCGTCGACAAGAAGAAATTCGTCTTCCTCCACATACTCAATCACAACAGGAAGATGAACTTGCCGATACAGCGAGTTCAACACATCCTCGCATTTTTTCGGATCTCCCCGAAGGCTCTCCCCAACCACACATCGCGGGATTCCCTCACAATGTCCTACGTCGCGAACTGCAAAAATTGGTACGGGAAGAGTTCCCCCGAGGAGATGTGAGGCATGCTCTCCGACAGAAGAATTTCCAGGAATCATCACCTCTAACGGAAGCCATTCTTCAGCACCCCATTTCAGTAGGATTCAAAGTGCCAAATGTTGAGTCCTACGACGGGACGACCGACCCATATGAGCATATCGACTACTACAGAACCATCATGCATATTCAACGAGCATCAGACGCGCTCCTCTGCCAGGTCTTTCCCGCCACCCTTAAAGGACAGGCCCGAACATGGTTCTACTCGCTTCCACCTGGAACGATCCCCTCTTTTGTCAAATTGGCAAAAGTATTCGTCGAACAATTTATGGCCAATCGAAGAATTGCTAAGGATTCTTCCCACCTCTCCGGGACTCGCCAAAATGAGGGAGAATCGTTGAAGGAGTATTTTCAACGATTTTCCACTGAAGCACGACAGATTCCAGGAGTAGACCCTGAATTACTCAGAGGGGTCTTTCTTGGAGGTCTTCATCCTGGCCCCTTCTATTCGGCCCTTATGTGAGACACCGTCCATTCGTACGCTGACTTGATCCATCGCGTGGAGGCACAAATCTCTGCGGATGAAGCTATAAATGCTCACAGGAAACAGTTTGAGCAAATCAGCGGGAAGCGCAAAGGTGCACCTGGGATGGATAATTCTTTCTCACAGCAGAAAAAGCATGAGAAGAATAATCTACCTCATAGGTCTCCGTCACCACGACGAGGACCTCGCCAAGAAAAGGAGTACACCCCACTCAATACATCCCAAGAAAATGTATTAATGGCCATCCGGGATCAGGAGAACGTGAAATGGCCACACTCTTTGAAGCCCAACGTCGGAAACCAGGAGCAATATTGCCACTTCCACCGTAGCCGTGGGCACACTACTGAAGCATGTTGGCAGCTCAAGGAAGAAGTTGAGAGACTGATCCGACAAGGATATCTCCAACAATTCATTAAGAATACACCAACCCGAGATGAAGTTGGTCCGACTGGGGGGCAGAATCAACAACAAAGACAACCATTGAATAATGTTCAAATGGTTGGAGAGATTGAATGATCACGCACTTCGTGTATTTGTATTAACAAATATTACTTGTCTTGTTCTCACTTTTGTGTTGAGTTGAGTGTCACTTTGATATCTCTAATATCTTCTTTCAAGTTGAATGTTGTCGTATTGTCACCGTGCGAAGATCTTGTGTGTTGAGTACTTTGTAATTTGTAAGTCGTACCAGGGAACTATTGTACTATGCTTACGTAATGCAGTAATAGAATGTTCATGTTATTGTGATATGATTTTTCCTCTTATGAAAGATAAGAAAAAACTTCTCAAACTCTTTCTCCGTGATTCGAGGAATACACAATTCATATTGTATCTCAATCACCGGACGATCAATCCCAGGGGGATTTGATCCTGACCTCATCCACACAGGTTAACGTCGTCGAGCAGGGCTCCGACATACAACCTCGGATAGGTCTTACATCCTTGGTGGATCCTCTCGACCTCTTCCACACAGGTTAACGTCGTCGAGCAGGGCTCCGACATACAACCTCGGATAGGTCTTACATCCTTGGTGGATTCTCTCGACCTCTTTCCCACATGTTAATGTCATCGAACAAATGTTCTGACATACAACATCGGATAGGTCTCACATTCTTGGTGGATTTTCCTGACCTCATCCACTCAGGTTAACGTCGTCGAGCAGGGCTCCGACATACAACCTCGGATAGGTCTTACATCCTTGGTGGATTCTCTCGATCTCTTCCATACAGGTTAATGTCATCGAATAAATGTTCTGACATACAACCTCGGATAGGTCTTACATCCTTGGTGGATTCTCCTGACCTCACCCACACAGGTTGATGTCATCGAACAAATGTTCTGACATACAACCTCGGGTAGGTCTTACATCCTTGGTGGATTCTCCTGACCTCACCCACACAGGTTAACGTCGTCGAGCAGGGCTCCGACATACAACCTCGGATAGATCTTACATCCTTGGTGGATTCTCTCGACCTCTTCCTCACAGGTTAATGTCATCGAACAAATGTTCTGACATACAACCTCAGATAGGACTTCTACCCGACATCCAATTTCTACCCGACGTCAGACTCCTGCTCGTAGGAAGACTCCTACGCGTCGTCGGACTTCTGCTCGTCAGCGGACTTCTACTCGTCGCCAGACTCCTGCTCGTCGATGAATCTCTTCGGTCTTCTACCCGACGTTAAACTTCTACCCGACATCGGACTTCTGCTCGTCAGCGGACTCCTACTCGTCGTCGGACTTCTGCTCGTCAGCGGACTCCTACTCGTCGTCGGACTTCTGCTCGTCAGCGGACTCCTACCCGACGTCGGACTTCTGCTCGTCAGCAGACTCCTACCCGACGTCGGACTTCTGCTCGTCAGCAGACTCCTACCCGACATCGGACTTCTGCTCGTCAGCGGACTCCTACCCGACGTCGGACTTCTGCTCGTCAGCGGACTCCTACCCGACGTCGGACTTCTGCTCGTCAGCGGACTTCTACCCGACGTCGGACTTCTGCTCGTCGACTAATTTTCGTCGGTCTTCTACCCGAAGTCAGACTTCTTCCTGTTGTCGGACTTTCTGCTCGTCGGCAGACTACTACGCGTCATCGGCTTCTCGCAACGCATTCTCGAACTCTCCCCTTTGACTCCACACTCGATCGTTGACTACTAACGGGCTTCAACTCGATCGTCCATCGCCAACAAACCTCCGCTCAGATGGAAAAGAGATCCCGTAGGCTTCTGCGTACGAGGAGGGGCGCTAAGTCGAGCAGGAAAGAATTCCAACTCGCAAATAGCGGAAGCCTCAACCACCAGTAAGCCGGAGGGGGAGGAAGAAATCCCGTAGGTTTCTATCGCCAGAAAACCGGAGGGGGAGGAAGAAATCCCGTAGGTTTCTATCGCCAGTAAACCGGAGGGGGAGGAAGAAATCCCGTAGGTTTCTATCGCCAGAAAACCGGAGGGGGAGGAAGAAATCCCGTAGGTTTCTATCGCCAGTAAACCGGAGGGAGAGGAAGAAATCCCGTAGGTTTCTATCGCCAGTAAACCGGAGGGAGAAAGAAAGAGAAATTGCAAGTTTCCTAAAGGCCCAGGAGGCATATTTATAGGTTTTAGAGAGAATAGGGGGGTTATCACAATTTTCGGATTTCTCTATTTTTTCTAAATTTTTCTGAATTTTTTCAGAATTTTTTGGAATTTTTTGGGATTTTTTCGGAACTTTTTGGCCTAAAAATAGCAAAAAAAACTGTTTTCAGTCGTATGTGGGGCCCACATTGGCGGTGTAGCGATCCGCATGAGCGGCCCACGGATCGCGGGCCGCTGTTCAGCGCGGCCAGGGAGCGGCCACGCTCCGCGCGGTCAAGGTGAGACCGCGCTCCGCGCGGTCAGGAGCAACTGCGCTCCGCGCGGTCATGTCGAGCTGAGACTCGCTCGCGGCTTGCTTCAGGGAACTTCGCTAGCGCGGTCTTGGAGCCGCGCGCGCTCCGCGCGGTCAAGGTGAGACCGCGCTCCGCGCGCGGTCAGGAGCGACCGCGCTCCGGCGGTCAAAGAATGACCGCTCCGCGCGGTCAAAACCGCGCAAACCACGCGCGGTTTCTGAAAACCCGGCGGAAGCCGCCGGCGACAGCGGCGGCCGGCCGGCCGGTTCGGCCGCCTTGATGCGTTCGGACCCGATTTTTGGCCCGGACGACCCGATTCAGACGTTTTTGGGGTCTCCGAACACGTTTTTCAATGTTTCGGACCCAATTTCGACACTTTCGGAGCTCAAAGGAGCCTCTACAATCAAGTTTGAGCAAACAATTAACTTTCGGAACGCAATTTTTTGCGATTCGGCCAATGTAAAAGTTCGGAACAAGTATTTTCGGACTTCTGGAGCTTCGATGTCCGAAAATAGGGGGGGCAACTGATACGGCATGCAAAAATTATCTTGATCGGGCACAAATCTCGAGGCAAAAACCAGTTAGAAACTTCAAAAAATAATTTCGGGAGCATATGAACTCCGATTTCAACGAGCTTATAGTCAAACTGAGCGTCTCGGAAATACGAACCCAACGACACCAAGATCAACCTAATCCGAGCCCAAATGAGTCCGGATCAAGTGTTTGAAGCGCTGTTATAAGGTTCAAACCGCAATTTGAGTTACCAAACGGTCTCCGATTTTGATGAGCTTATACTCGAATCGAACGGCTCGACGAGACGGATCCAACGAGCCTAAGATCATCAAATTCTGACATCTTTAAGGCCTTCAAATGTCCAACGAACGGTGCATGATCAAAGGATTCGATATCGGCCGTTCATTCAAACCACTCCTTGTTCGCCCTTGATCTCATGCCTATTTACGGGCTATGCCACTCCAGAAAAACTATAAATAGAGCCCTCATTCTACACCAAGGGGCTCAAGTGAAGAGAGAGAGAAGAAGAAGAGTAGGAGAAGGAGAAAGGGGAAAAGGAGATTCCTCACCTCCTCGACCACCGCCGCCGGAGCTCTTCCTGCCGCCTGAAGACGCCGGAACTCTGCCGGATTTTCGGGAAACACCAGGAATTCGCAGTAGAAGAAGGAGAAAGGAGAAAAGGAGATTCCTCACCTCCTCGACCACCGCCGCCGGAACTCTTCCTGCCGCCTGAAGACGCCAGAACTCTGCCGGATTTTCGGGAAACACCAGGAATTCGCAGTAGAAGAAGGAGAAAGGAGAAAAGGAGATTCCTCACCTCCTCGACCACCGCCGCCGGAGCTCTTCCTGCCACCTGAAGACGCCGGAACTCTGCCGGATTTTCGGGAAACACCAGGAATTCGCATAAGAAGAAGGAGAAAGGGGAAAAGGAGATTCCTCACCTCCTCGACCACCGCCGCCGAAGCTCTTCCTGCCGCCTGAAGACGCCGGAACTCTGCCGGATTTTCGGAAAACGCAGAGAATCTGCAGAATTTTGTAAACTTCTTGGGAGAAACAAATTGTATTCGGATTATCCCAATTTGTGGGACGAATCCTCCATTTGTAATCTACAAAAACACTAGTGAAACTTTACAACTGGGCGAGGCCCCGTGGTTTTTTCCCTTTTTGGGTTTTCCACGTAAAAACCGTGGTGTTCACTTTCTCTTTTCTGTTTGTGTGCGGAATACTCGTGCAACGCTAGGACGCGAATTTACAAACTCTACCGCCGCGTATATTCTCGCACGCAACAATAAACAAGTATAATTTATTTTTAATATTTTAGAAATTATTTTGATGTGAATTATTCTACAATAATAATTGAGAAAAAATAACTTTGATGGGGTGTATTGTTGTATGAATTGTTGTCATAGGAGAAGCAAAGGGAAATTGAGAATGATAGGGTTCACATTAGCAAAGATGGTCGTTTGTTAGCAATTTATTCTGCTAATGCTAATTAAAGAACTTATTTATAATAAAAAAAATCTATAGTTAAAAATAGATTAAAGATCTGTTTGGGACAACTATAGTATTTTATAAAGTTATTGGAACAACTATAGTATTTTATATTTATCAAATTATAATTGGTTTTGTTAAAATTATCCAATTTATTTTTAAATTATCAGTGATCCTTTTTTTCCCAAAATTTTATTTGATTGACATAAATATGAGAACAAAATTTGAATTGAAAATTTTTAAAATTAAGTTCAAGACCACGCCAACTCCGATTTCAATAGGCTTATAATCGTCTGAATGTTTTGGCGAGACAAATCCATCAATAACTGATCAAGTGATTTGATCTAATTCCATATAAGCACAACCAAAGACTCGAAATATTATTATTATTATTTGCATATATTGAAGGATGAATGGTCTCCAATTTTTGTGTGGTTATAGTAAAATCATGCGGATCAACGATACTTATTCAATGAGCCTAAAATTAGTTAATTATAACTTCCCTAACGATCTAAAAAATTTACGTGCTTATAATCAAAACTAATGGATTGACGAGATGAATTCTACGAGCCTAATATCATTTCATTCTAATTTCATTAAGCACTCAAATTAATGAAACTCAACTTGGTTTGTTGGTTGAGAACTTTGAAACCAAAATGTCTTGGGTTGAAGTATAGCCGCCAATGCCCGACTTTTATCATCTAATTTTTGTCGCTTATGATGAACATCCAGCTCTGTTATGAGACTTCAACAATCCGTTTGTGAACCTACGACCTTTGTTATTTTTTACAATATAATCTGAATATTTTTCTCAGATTTATGGAATGTGAAGACGAAGAAATTTTAATGCCCAAATAATTAAAAAAAAAACTTTTTATCAGAGCAATTCTATAAGCATTTTTGCAAACAAATGTAGAATTCTAAAATAGATTTTCCCTTTTAAATTTTACTTGTTAGAGAATTTACATACATATCATAAAATTTTTATGTAATCATATAACTAACACAGAATATTTAAATTGTATTAAAAATGAAATTATTATTAAATTATGTAAAATATAATTTATATTTTTATGCATATATTTTAATATGATTTAGACAATAAATTGATATAAAAATAAATATACAAATTTAAATGTTATATATGCAAATATTTAATTGTATGTAAATTCACCCTACTTTTTATAGAAAAACAAATAGACTAAACAGGGGGCAAACTTGATGTAGTTGGGTTGGGCCTTAATTAAAGTACAATAGTGGGCCCATTTTATGGATCTCGAAAGATTTTGCTTTGGGCCAACTTGCACATGGAACATATTAACGTTCATTTAAAACATGCCTCTTTAGTCGTTACCACATACATGTACTCCACCAAAGAGATTTTAGAAGAAAATGTAATGACAATAATAATTTTAGAATAATAAAGTTTTTAATTATTTTTTTGTATAATTTAGTATGTATAAAATACATATGATGCGCAAGAAGGTGATTGGCTAGTATATATATTTTTTCCTTCGTATAATATAAAAATGAGTTAAGTTAACCAGTGTAAATATCCACAATTTTAAAGATAGTTAGTTGATTGCTCTCAATTAAGATAGATAAAATTAAGCCTTCGTTTGGGACGGTTTTCTTACTGCTTCTTAAAATAACTTTTTAGAACAAAAACTAAAAATTTTGTACTAAAAAGCTGCGTTAAGAAGCAGTAAGAAAGCCGTCCCAAACAAAACATAACGGTCTATTTAGGACCACTACAGTTTTTTATAAAATTAATTGTGAATTTATTATTGGGACATTCAACATTTAAGTATTGTTGCGTCCTGAAATATTCGCGGCGTTAGAGAAATATATAGTTGATCGTCTTAGCATTGTACGAAGATCCAGCACACAATCAGATAAGTTAGAGGGTGCAGCGTTCATAAGAGACACCAGAGTTTTTACGTGGAAAATCCTGAAAAGGGAGGAGAAAAACCACTGGGCCTGGTCCAGTTTGAATGAATCCACTAGAATTTTAGTCGGTTACAAATGAGGCCCTTCTTAGGTAGAATGCCTTAGTTTGATGTTACAAATGTACGTCATATAGAACGTATTACATTACATTGTGGGA
Organism: Dendrobium officinale; assembly: GCA_019514585.1. NCBI lineage: Eukaryota > Viridiplantae > Streptophyta > Magnoliopsida > Asparagales > Orchidaceae > Dendrobium > Dendrobium officinale. The sequence continues at coordinate 51,897,220 of CM033690.1, read as the reverse complement.
GTTAAAATAATCAACATAGACATGTTTGTTTGGTTGGAAGGGTCATTGTCGGCAAGAGACAGAGGTCAGAAGGACCGTAGTCAGCAGGAGACCGGGGTATGAAAGAACGTTACCTTTTGATGGAGGTCGGAGTGACCGTAGTAGGCGATGGAGGTCGGGAGGACCGTAATCGGCAGAAGACTGGGGTCAAAATGACCGTTGTCCTATGATGGAGGTTAGATGGACCATAGTAGGCAACGAAGGTCTGAAGGATCGTAGTCGGCAGGAGATAGGGGTCTGAAAGACCGTAGTAGGAGGGCGGTGTTTCAGGATAACTCTCCGCGTCAAGTGGTGGCCCGGAAGAAGTATGGGCGTCAGGTGGTGGTCCGGTGGAAGTCCGGGTCTCACGTGGTGACCTGGTGGAGCATAGGGCTTTAAGTGGTGGTTCGGCGGAGCAATGGCGTCAGGCGGTGGTCCGGTTGAGGCAAGGGCCTCAAGTGGTGGTCCGGCGGAGCAATGGCGTCAGGCGGTAGTCCGGCGGAGCAATGGCGTCAGGCGGTAGTCCGGCGGAGGCAAGGGCCTCAAGTGGTGGTCCGACGGAGCAACGACGTCATGCGGTGGTCTGGTGGAGGCAAGGGCCTCAAGTGGTGGTCCAGCGGAACAACGGCGTCAGGCGGTGGTCCGGCGGAGCAACAGCGTCAGGCGGTGGTCCGACGGAGGTGAGGAGCTCAAGTGGTGGCCCGGTGGAGCAACTGCGTCAGGCGGTGGTCCGGCGGAGCAACGGTGTCAAGTATTGATCCGGCGGAGGTGAGGGCCTCAAGTGGTGGTCTGGCGGAGCAACGGCGTCAGGCGGTGGTCCGGCGGAGGTGAGGGCCTCAGGTGGTGGTCCGGCAGAGCACAGGGTGAAAGGTGGTGGTTCGGCGGAAGTTCGGCGGTGGTCGAGGAGGCAAGGAAGCAAGAGCGATCTCCGATCTCTCTCTCTTTTTCTTAGGCTTCCGGGGGGTCCCTTTTCAAGAGGAGAGGGAGCTCTATTTATAGATTTCTGAAGTGGCATGGCCCGTAAATAGGTGAGAGATCAAGGGTGAATGGGGAGTGGTCGGATGAACGGCCGATGTTGAATCCCTTGATCATACACCATTCTTTAGACATTTGAAGACCTTAATGATGTCGGAATTCGGCGATCTTGGGCTCGTTGGATTCGTCACCACGAGCCGCTCTATTCGAGTATAAGCTTGTTATGTTTGGAAACCGTTTGTTAATCCAATTTGTGGTTTGAACCTTCCAACATCGCTTCGGGTCCTTGATTTGGATCCATTTGGTCTCGGATTGAGTCGAATTTTGTGTCGTTGGGTTCGTATTTCCGAGATGCTCAGTTCGATTGTAAGTTTACTGAAATCGGAGTCCTGATGGTCTCCGAATTAATTTTTGAAGTTTCCAACTTGATTTTGCATCGAGATTCGTGCTCGATTAAGATAATTTTTTGACAACGTATCAGTTGCCCCCTATTTTCGGACGTCGATGCTCCATAAGTCCGAAAATAAGTATCATACAAACATCGAAATCCAATAATCTTAAGATTATTGGATTTGCCTAGTCGAGATGCTCGATTTGGCAATAAGTATGTATGATTTGTATATCATTGGACCTTTTAATGAATGTCTTGAAATTTTCAATCTTATTTTAGATATTTGGTTTGAGTTTATTTGGGCTCGAATTATGTCATTTTTCCCCTCACTTTTTGCTTCCCAATTTTTACTTATAAAAAAAAAGTCGTTCAATATCAAATATAACAATTTCTTATAGACAACGAAAGAGTACGATAATAATTATCGCACTTCATCTTCTATTTTTTCTCTTTTTGATATAAAATGTGATGGGAAGATGTTGCATTATAGAACTAATGATAGATATAATATACTTGTTTTAAAGTAATGGCATATAATAATAATAATAATAATAATAATAATAATAATAATAATAATAATAATAATAATAATACTCTTTGCACAAAAAATAATATAACTTATATTTATATAAGTTAGTATTTTTTTTTTAAATCAAAAACAAATTTTGCTAAAGAGTATTAGGCCCAGAGTGGAATTTGGGCATTGAAGCCCAAGTTTGGCCCAAAGATTCAAATTCTAACTTATAACAAATACTAATTCGAAATTCTAAGACTAATTTCGGGAAAGTTTGGTATGGAGAAGTTGAATCGTTTGATATATCTGCTTTAAGGAGGAGCTTAGATGACCATCATAATTTTGTTTTCAGGCTGCAATCATAATTTTTATTTGTTCGCTATATTTTTACTGTTTTTAATATTTTTTTGAGCTAGGAAAACTATTTTTTGTAGTAGCTTTGAAGTTTCGTTTGGAACGACTTTTTGTTGCTTCTTAAAACAGCCTTTTAGTAAGAAAATTAAAATTTGTATACTAAAAAGTTAATTTAAGAAGCAATTAAAAAGTCATCCCAAACAAAACCTCAAAATTATTTTCTTCACAATAATTTTGCAACCGCTTCTATAAAAAAGTTATGACTATGCCAGACATAGCCTTAGAATATTCAGATTTTTTTTATGAACAAAAATAGACTTGGTAAGCTGATGATATATTATTGTTGAGGGCTTGAATATGCGCGTCGGTAGAGTTTTAACTATACGTCTTAGTTTTGCATGGATATCCATCACACACATAGAGAACACAAGATTTTTTACGTGGAAAAACCACGAGGCCTAGCCCAGTTGAAAATGATTCCACTAGAATTTGAGTCAGTTACAAAGCGCTGACTCGCCTCCAAGGGCGATCAGATAGTGTGCAATATCAATGGCTCTTTCCAAAAAGAAGAGGTTTAATAGATTATTTGTATGAGATTTTGAAGATTCATTAGTGCTACTTGTCGATAACAAATTGCTTTTACCAAGAAAGAAAAAATACTTTATCATATTCCGATTCCGAGAATCTCATACTTTAAAAGTTGTGCCAGGTTCTCGTGCTTTGAACTTACATGATAGCATACTAATATATGGAATTAAGAGAAAAGATTTTTCTTTGAGACAGTTTTTTTATTACTTTCTAAAGTAGCTCTTTAAAACAAAATTTTTTTATGAAATTTTTTTTTTGTATAAAAAACTGTTTTTAAAACAGTAAGTAATCAGAGGCTTAACCGGGCGTTACTTAGTTTAAATGAAATTTATCCTGCTAATTAAATTTATTGATAAATAAAACGTTCAACCAATTAAAAAAGAGTCGTTGATGATAATGGTGATTAATTAATATATTATCATAGATAAAAAGTAATAAATATAACATTATGTTAATTAATGTAATATATTTGATATGAATAAAATCACAATTATTAATCAATTATAATAAAAAAATTTGAAATAAAAGGTTGAGATTTAATTTGAATAATTAAAATAAAATATCAAGATTTGGCATGCATGGAAGAAAATTCAAGCGACTTTTATAATTGAAGTATGAGGTGTATGGAGTTTAAATGAAACCGACGGAACTATTTTACATAAATATGTTAAATGAAACCGACGGAGTATTAAAATTAATTTAGTATGAGATTTATTAAAGGAGCATTAAATAGTATTATAATATAATTGTAATGGAGCTTTTAATTTTTAGGAATATGAAGTGTTTATAATGAACGTTGTAGATTAATTTATAATTTATAGATGAACGATCCAGATTTGCTTAGTATGAGATGTATTAAAGGAGCATTAAATAGTAGTATAATATAATTGTAATGGAGCTTTTGATTTTTAGGAATATGAAGTGTTTATAATGAACGTTTTAGATTAATTTATAATTTATATATGAACGATCCAGATTTGCTATGGGTGGATTCCCAAGCCACACTTATATAATAGTATAGATATATATATATGCACATATGTGAGAAAGAGAACATTCAAATTTTATTCTAATTTAAATTAATATTGTTGAAATATGAACATGAAATGCTCTATGGCTCCGAAGGTTCACACACGCATTCCGTTCCATCTATTTCTTTATTTCCCCATGAATCGTATACTTTGCATCATGCAGAACCTGGGTGGCACACGTTCGAATGCACCCTAAGCCTCATTTCCTGTTAAGATAATTTTACTATTGTATGCAAATAATAATGGGCCAGTGGGGGCCCTGGGGGGGCCCAGGGCCCCCCCACTCAAGCTCTGCCCTTGCATGACGGTAAGAATGAAATATACGAGTGATATATTTGATATTAAAATTTTATATGAATGGTGAAAATGTATTATTAAAATTTTAGATGTTTATATATATATATATATATATATATATATATATATATATATATATATATATATATATATATATATATATATATGTAAATAGCAAGAAATAAACTGATAAGAATGTAAATCCCACAACTATAAACATATAAAGTCAACCTTTTTTCATTGCTCTCCAGCGAAGAAGCCAACTCATAGCATTAATTCACATGTTTCTGCTACCAAACGCGTTGACAGCTCTACAAGTCCACAGTTCTAAGGCTTTACGCATTCTGAAAAGACAAAAAAAAAAAAAAAAACTAATAGAACATGGGTAGGATAAGATAGATTTATCCGTCCAGCTTTCATTTGTCTGATACGTTTAAGCAGAAAGAGGGAATAGTTTAAGAGTAACCAAACTGAGAATGATGATGGAATCCATCACTTTCTATATGAAATTAAAATTTCGTTTGGGACGGCTTTCTTACTGCTGCTTACGTTTAAGCAGAAAGAGGGAATAGTTTAAGAGTAACCAAATTGAGAAAGATGATGGAATCCTTCAGTTTCTATATGAAATTAAAGTTTCGTTTGGGACGACTTTCTTACTGCTGCTTTAAGCAGCAGTAAGAAAGCAGTCCCAAACAAAGCCTAAGATGGCTTTCTAACTTCTTGTTAAAGTAGTTTTGTTGTGCTAAAAAGCTACTTTAAGAAGCAGTAAGAAAGCCGGCCCAAACGAAGCCTAAGAGTTGTATGTATCAACCCACAATCCTCCTTGAGCAGGAGCTTTCAACACTAAGATTTTATTTGAAATAGCTTTTTTAATGTTTTGATTTTCAGATTGCAATGATAATTTATATTTGGCAACTATTTTTTCATTGCTTTTTAAAAAAAAATTACTGAAAAGTTACTTTCTATAACAACTTTTAAAATTTACAATAGCTTTAGAAAGCAATAAGAAAACCGTCCCAAACAAAACCAAAGAATTTCACATAGTGTCTACTCAATCATATGGAGCCACTGTGGGAGTGCTTCATTCTTAACATTTGATTATGGTTAGATTAACGACTTTGATACAAAAAATTAGACTAATTCCTAATAATAGTTAGGAGAAACACAGCTTTCTATTCAAATGTCTATCACACCAAACATGATGATTGTAGAGAATAATAAGGAAATCAAGCACAACAAGAAGAAACTATGATTTATAATATTTGGCCTAAGTATTTGAATATGTTCATAAAGAGGGGAGACTCAATTTATTATAAAGATGTCACAAATTTAAAAAAAAAAAATTAAGTACAAGATAACACACGATAAGTCATCCAGGATGGACTTGTTCAGAGATGAATCTCAATGCATAGTTGAATTAGAAACTTACAAATTCAATTTCAGGATCATCTGAACTCTGATTTCAACAAACTTAAAGTCAGATTGGCCATTACAACGAGATTAATCCAAAGACACCAAAATTTATCAAACCAAATGATATACAAATCTTGTGCACAACAAAATCGAGTGTTTCAATGAGACTAATCCTACTACTTTAAAAGTATCTAATTACGAGTGTGACATCATTAAAACACTTAAATGCGAAAATAACAATCTATGATTAAGTGAATTAATACGAGTTGCTCGATGGTGTGATCCAAATGTTGGCTATAATTATGAATCATGTAGCATGTTACTTTAAAAAATCTATAAATATACCTCACTCTTTATATGAAAAAGGGGGAGACTTGGGGGCTTGGACCTTGACTTGAGATTCAAAAGAACTTAGTAGTTTGAAGAATCTTGAGCTCCACCTAAGTACCATTGTTGAACCAATGCCTAAGCACTGTCGTTAAACCACCACCAAACTAGCACCACTCTATAAAAAAATGTATAAATAAACCTCTATTCTTTACATGAAAAGGAGAACCTAAGCACTTGGACCTTGGCTTGAAATTTAAGAGAGCTCAATAGTCTAAAGAATCCCAGAGCTCCACTCGAGCATCACCATCTAACCAGTGCCCGAGTGCTATAAACTACCTCTAGACCAGCACCTGAACGCTGCTATCAAATCACTAACAAACTGCCATCACCAGGCCACCCCCATATTGCCATTGTTAGACCACGGTCCAAATGCCATCATTAGACCATCATCGGACTACCACCATCACCACACTTTGATCCTCCGACTACCATCATTTGACTTCGGATCTCTGACCGTTGTTGCTTGATTGCAGCCCCATTAACCCCATCACCCAACTATGATCCTCCAACCTCAATCACCCGTATACGATCCCCAGACCACGAACCTATGACTATCATAACCAGACTATAACATTTTAGTCATCGTTACCAATTAAATTCATTCGGCCATTGTCGCCTGACAATGATTCTTTGACCGCAATTGTCTAATGACGATTCTTCAATCACTGTCACCCGACTACAATCTTCTGACCACAATCGTCCGACTACAATACACTAATCTCTAGTCCTCTAACCATTATTGTCAGGCTACATCGAACCCCTATTAAATTTGTTACATATCATCGCTAACAATATCAAAACATGCTATCTCTTATAATATCAATGCTCATTGTCGATACAAACTTTGACTCCCAACATAGGCACTAGGATTTATGTTGAATTTCTTAATTTATGATCACCCCTCCTTAAAGGAGTTTAACCAAAAACATAAGTAAATGATGTCCTAAATATAGCTCCCATGACACAAGGCTCTTCCAACTTCAATCATGTAATATGTTAAATACATAGCATGTTTACTACATTATATCAGAATATCTTACCACGAGAAAATCTATCCTTTGTAAATGATAACGAATGATAGTTGATTTCAGATCAAAACCTAAAGAGATTCAGGTAGTGAAAGAAGAGGTAGCCATTGATGCTTTCCATAAGCATAAACTCAAATCACAACCAAAACACTTTCAAATGTCTGTTACATTCTCATATACATGTTGCAGGTTTTCTTCATGCAACTTTCAAATAATGGATGGATGATAGTAAGAACTAAGAAAGAAATGGGTGCTATAAGAAAGCTAGACTTAGGTTTCGTTTGTGACGGCTTTCTTACTGCTTCGTAAAACGGCTTTTCAGCATAAATTTTTTAATTCTTTTACTAGAAAGCCGCTTTAAAAAGCATGAAGAAATTCATCCCAAACGAAACCTTAGATTTCTGAATTGAAATTAAACAAGCAAAGAAACAAACATCAATGATTCTCACCTGCCCTTAGGATTCATGATCTGAGAGAAGACGGCACTCGGCGTGAGTCCGTCGGAATCCTCACTATTGACGCTCCGACCGCCAATGCTCACTGCACTGGATGTCATTGTTGTCGTCGTTGTCATCGAAGTATCCATTACTGGATCATCCACAACCTTCTTCCCACCACCCACCATGAGTGGTGTTGCTTCCCCATCAGACATTCCACAACTCATCAATTCTACATTGCTCTCCTCAGCACTCTCCTGCATCTGCAGCGCAAACTCGAGGTTCCACAGCACATCCCCCATGGCCGGTCGATCTATGCTGTTATCCGACACGCACTTCTCCGCCGTCTCCGCAAACTTCTTAAAGCATTCTGGAGCAATCTTTCCCTTGAGATATGGATCCATTATTTGATCAAGAATTCCCTTCTTTTGGCAATGCCTTGCCCATTCAGCAAGACTAACTTGTTCCTTAGGCAGACTTGGGTTCAGCACAGGCCTTGCACAGAGAGCCTCAAATAACACAACACCAAATGAATAAACATCAGATTTATCTGTAAGTTGCTGCCTTCTAAAGTACTCAGGATCAAGATACCCAAAGCTACCCTTCACCACTGTGCTCACATGAGTGTTATCAAGAGTAGGACCTGTCTTTGACAAACCAAAATCTGAAACTTTAGCAACCCATTTTTCATCAAGCAAAATGTTGGTAGTCTTCACATCTCGATGGATGATGGTGTGCTTGGCGCCGGTGTGGAGGTAATGTAGCCCACGGGCCGCGCCAATACAGATACCCAACCGCTCTTTCCACGGCAATGGCGGCTTTTGAGTCTTATAAAGGTGCTCTCGAAAGGTTCCATGGGCCATGTAGTCATAGACAAGGATCATCTCCTGGTTCTCCTCGCAGTAACCGATCAAAGATACTAAATGTCGATGTCTGAGCTTTGAGAGCATCTCAATCTCAGTTTGGAATTCATGAACACCTTGGCCTGACATTGGGTTCCCTCGCTTTATCGCGACTTTTGTTCCATCATCAATCTCTCCTTTGTAAACCTTTCCAAAGCCCCCTACACCAAGTAGAAGCTCCTCATCAAATCCATTTGTGGCTGCTTTGATCTCAGAAAAGGAGAAATGGCGACAAAGGTTGGATGGGAGGGAGGCAGTGTAGCTTCCAGTTGTGTTTGTCTTTGCTGATCCAGCTGAGTGAGAGTTTCCATATAATGAAATGGGAAGCCAGCCTGAGAAGCCATCGCTGGCACTAGAATCCTTTCCTTCCTTCTTCTTTGTTCGACGGCAAATCACAAGTGCAAAGTAACAAATTGCAAGGAAAGCTACAGAACCAATCACACCACCAACAATCCCAGTAATCTTGCTAGACTTGGAGGAGTCCTTTTTAACCAAAATTCTATCAAGTTCAACATCTGGCTGTGGCAGAAAGTCAGGATTCGGCCCAGCAAGACTGTTGTTAGTATTCTGCAGTTTAAAAACTTCAATTCCATTCAAGATTGAATCGTAAAACTGAGATTTTGATTGAGTATTTGGGTGAAGAGCAAGCCATAAATCCACCATTCCAGAGCCTGACGTGATCACAACATAATCTTCATGAACTGGCTTGCCAATCCCACCACTCCAACCAATAACATCAGCTCCTACTTGTGCAGTTTGATTGTTAAGATAGATATTAAAAACCCTCTGGTTAATCTTCGTGATTGGGTACTGAATTTCACAGAAGTGAAGTCGAACGAGGTAGAAGAACCCAGCGTCAACAGACAAAATCCAGCTCAAGTTGTAGTTCAGATTGATTGTAGCAGAAGGTCCCATTGACCTCGCCGTTGAGTACACATCAACAGGAGCTATGTACTCAGGGAGGGTGTTTGAGTACTCAATTGTAACATTTGGATCCGCAGAGTAAGTTACGCCAAATCCAGCTCCATTGATGTAAGGTGAATCGTCTGCCCAAGAGCGAAACAAGCCGGAATCCGCCGTCGGAGATATCGCCTGACCGCCGACGTTGAGACGATAAACCGTCTGCATCGCCCAATCACCCACGATTGGGAACTGAGTTGAAGAACTGCTACCGGTGACCAACAGGGGAGTGGGTGTAGAGAAGATGTCGGGCATCGAGACGATTTCAATACCATTGATGAAAGCAAAGGAGTTTGTATAGTTGTTTGAAGGAGTAAAGGTGAGATTGAGGGTGGGAGATGAGACATTGAGGGAGTATTCTTGGATAAGGTAAACAAAGTTGAGAGCTTGGGCGGTTTGATAAGCGGAGAAATTTTGCAGGAGGGTGATTGGGCCGGCGGTGACGGAGAAGATGGCGGAAGAAGCGGCGTGGCCGGAGTAGTTGGAAGGGTAGAAGTAGAGGCGGAGGAACTTGCGGCCGGGGCCGAGGGGGAAGGAGTAGGTGTAGGGGGAGGTGAAGAGGCGGGCGGTGAGGTAAGGGTATTGAGGAACGGAGGAATCCTGATCTGAAGCTGTGGAGCTGATGAAGTTTTGTGACGGAGGGGAGTACTTGGAGCCGGCGTCGCCGTCCCATGTACGGTTGTTGGAGTCTGTGTGCTGGCCAGATTCGCCGCAGTCGAGGAGGATGTAGTCGCGGGGGACAAAGGGGGAGTTGACTGCGCTGCCGCCGGAGTCGGCGGCGACGGCAGCGCAGATGGCGGAGGAGAAGAGGAGGGAGAGGAAGAAGGGGAGGAGTGGCGGCGGCGTCTTCATTGACGGTTTTGGTGAGTCGATCTGCTCACGTTGGAGAGATCGATTGGAATTTTGTGAATGCAGGTGAATTAAAGTAGATCTCTAGCTAAAAAATGGACCGAGCGAGATTAATACGAGCATTAATGGTTAAAAAACAGAGGTTTTAAGATTGAACTAAAGGATTCGAGAAGAATAGGAGCGTTACAGTGAATACAAAAACGGATCTTTTAAGAATAAACTACAGCGATCGAGAGGTATAAAAGCGTTACACTGCTGCAAAATAAGAATTTTACGATAGAACTGAATCGATCGCGAAGAATAGAGTGAAACAAAACCCCAACTTTGAAGAAGACAGAAATGTACCAAATAGCGTAGAGGGGAGCCGGCAGCGGAGTTGAAGAGAGAGGGAGATGGAAGAAGAAGGAGGTGAAAGTCTCCTGCTGGGCAGATTGTTTGGCTTAATCAATGGCAGAACGTGGGATTTGATTAAATAATTTAGCTCCTCGATGTTTATAGCAGATAAAAGAGAATTCTTTGATCAATGACGCGTATTTGGTGCTGAGCTGGGGGCAGGGGGAGGAGGAGATTGAAGGAACTTAAGGACAGTTGGATCCAGGAAGTCGGTTACAGGTGCGATGAGATTAGGGGTATTGAGCAACTCCAGCCGTCAGATTTGGTCGATCCTGGATTGTTTGATTGAGGTGGTGGTTGTGGGCCGTCGGATCGACGTGAGATGATGGCGGGAATTTCTTGTAGATTCTCAGAAAACAGGTTATGCCTAACCCGAATGGACCCGGTTTAGACCTAGGCTTTATTTGAAACAAATGTCTTGTTTAAACAACTTTCTCAGAATACCTACCGATGCTTAGCTAGGTTGGTGGGCGTGCTCGGGTTGGAACCCCCATACCGAGTTCGATTCTCTCGAGCGGCAGTTGCCCCTTCAGTGGGGGCCATCAAGCGTCGATGGCCCGTTAGGTCGGCCGAGGTTTACGGACCGCCAAGCATCCTGGCGGAGTCAAGGTGGCAGCGGACGGTTCCTCATCATAAAAAAAAAAGTCTCATATAAAAATTTATAGTTAAAAAAAATTATATTAAAAAACTAAACTATTTTAAAAAGCCGTAAAAAAAAAACTATCCCAAAATAAATCTCACTTTATAAAGCAATGTTCAAAGGCTTCTTATAGTAACTCATATGATATTGAAGTGAAAATTAGTTTGATGCTCGCAAAGTAACAACCAATTATTGTGTATACTATCTTGTGACTTTATTTTCTATTTTTTCTTAGGAAAAAAAAAAGAAGAAAACCATAAAGGGAGATGGATTGACCTTTTTTTTAGAAAAAGTTACAAAATTTTATATACCCATATCCATTATGGTTTACTTAATTGAACTACAAATGAATTGGCTAAATTAGAATGGTTGAATCAAGTTGAATCATCTTAAAATCATTAGTTATCCATCAGTAGGTTGTCCAAAATCATTATAGAAACCATATGCAAAAACTCCTTGAAAATTTGTTGCTTGTTGTCGCCAGCTATATTGACGTAAGACAACATATATTAGGCTGATACATGTCATTAATATGCATCGTTACATATAAAACAAATGAACAACATTGACATTAATGTTGAAACTCATTGATTTGGGCACTCATTATAACCAATAATGTTGATGAATGTCCTTGCATGTAAAGCCGATGTATGTTATCAATGCACACATCACTTATATGATCAATGCATGTCTTTGATGCATGTTATTACTTGTAAAGTTGTCGCATGCTATCAATATCAAGGTTAACGTCCATTAACTTTATCGCCTACCACTACTCATGGCATCAATGCACATCATTTCTGATTAGATAGATGCACGCTATTGACACTAGCTTTGATTCTTAACGTCAGCGTCAATATTATTGGAAATTTTATTGCCAGTGTTCTTCTTTTTAAAACGAGAATAACTAAGTACATCATAAACGGTCACTAGAAGATAAATGCAACTCACTCTAGATAAAACTTAAGTATATTTGCATACATATCCATAATTCTTATATAAATTGATAAAACTTAGGTATATTTGCACGCTATCAATGATTATGGGCAGAGCCCTTGTATTAACCAAAATAAAAGTACATGTGTGCAGCTATAAAAAAATAGAGGATGAGCAGCTATCAAAAAAGTGAGCAAGCTCAACAACAGAATTAATAAAAAGACTACAATGTGATTGAAAATGATTTGAAAAACAACAAAAGGGCTACCCCAAAATTGATAGACCAAAAAAATAAAAAGCAAGCACTGCAAAAAAAAAAAAAAAAAAAAAAATCCAAACCATATTTAAGGGATACAAATCATCATCCAAGGTAACCTGATAATATAAATGCAACATGTGTAATATTCAAGATAGGCAATGCGTAAAAGCCTGCAATCTATGCGAGGCCAGAAAGACTACCAACAGCTCCCCTCCATTGAATCCCAACAACAATAAGCAACTTTGATACAATCCATCAGCCAAGCCCAGAATGACTAGAGAACAACAACAAAGGCAGACCAGTTACTCCGTTACCATGAAATACATCAATCTTTAATAGTGTCTCCATATTTCTAATTTTTCATTTTCAATACAATTGCCCTCCTAATTTGAATGCAAAGTGTAGAGTAGATTCGATAATTAGAATAAATTAATCTTTCATTTTTTCCCTCCAATTGAAATAAGTTGTGCAGCAAATAATCAAGAAATAAAAGTTTTTTTTATCTTTAAGAGGGCAATGTCTGTCATCCACAAAGTTTAAAACCTGAATAATGTTTGGCCTCATAAAAAAACTTCCTAAGTCAGGAATATATTTTGTGATCACTGAGAATGAATAGTCACACTCTAAAAGCAGACGAGCAATAGTTTTAAAATGAGAAGAGAGTAAAGGGCATTGATGATCTATAAAGTCACTCCTTTTAAGCAATGCATCTACCGTTTTGAGCCTTCCACGTACATCAAGCACACAAAGATAGAGTATTTGAGAGCATAATGCTTGTACCATATGAACTTAGACCAACTATAGAGAGGATATTCTTTATAAAAAATGTTAATAAAAGTGGAAAAACTAATATTCTTTCAATATTTCAAAGTTAACGAAGTGCTTTGGCAAGAGAAAATAGAAATGGATTTATAACGGTACATAAATGTCCATCTAAAGAAGAAGGAAGATTCCAAGAGCCCTTAGAAATAAAATCAACAACTCTGGCTTTAGCGGGGAGTGTAAGGGTAAGAGAATTGCTAAAATAGGATTTAGCAATAAATGGGTCATTAATCCATGAATCCCAAATAAAGGTGAGCTTGCTATTCGGAGAAACATAATGTGTCACACAATGAGAGATACTCTCAGCCGCACTACATAAAGCAGACCAAAGCTTGGAATAGTTAGTGCCATGACGGGTCCCTGGGGAGGGGAGCAATATTTTGAACTCAGCAAAAAAAAAGAGAGGCGAGTTAGTGTTGTAAAATATGACAATGAGAGAACAACATTGAGTATGCTAGAGAGCCTTATAATAAAAAAACCGAGACCTCCACATTGCTTAGGTTTACAAGTATTGTGCCATGAAATCATATGGACTTTCTTTGCATTTGTATCCCCAAATAAGAGAAACTTAGAGCACATCCTACCCAAAATTTTCAAGATTTGGGTATAATCTATCCATGAATCCAGTAGACAATCATGTTCCATATATTGTATCTAAAAAATTGAAGACACTCTGCAAAAGAGAGATGCTGGTGTGAGACCTCGTTCCCTTACTGTTCCTCTCTGATTTGGATTTTCCTCTCAGGATCGTCCAGGACGATTTGAGATCGTCCAGGCCGATCGGCACTGTAGAAAATATCGGCCTGAACATAGTTCTGGGAACCGTCCAGGACGATATTTTTGGTCTGATCGTCCCGGGACGATTTGGCGATCGGCCGGGCCGATCAGCTTAATGATTTAAAGAAATCAAGTCGTTTTGATGAGAGAGAAAATCATTTTAAAATAAAAATATCTGATTTGAGGAGAGAGAAAGAGAAGGGAAAAGAGGAGAAACCTGGTTTTGGAGGCCGCGGAGCGCTTTTCGTCCGACGCTGCTGTTGGGAAAAGTGTAGATCTCGTGGTAAGGACTCCGAATCCTATTTCTGTTTTCGAAGATATTGAGTTTTGACCGAGTTGTGATCTGTTTTGTGTTTTCGTAGTCGAATTTTGAACACGATTCTGATTTGACATAACTTTCACCGCACAACTTTTAGTATGTTATAGATATGACTATTGTACACGATTTGACTATATTCTGCGACGATTTTACCGGTCGGAATTGATTCTACGCGATTTTAATCGAATAGAAAATAATCGGGACGTGATTTGATTTGGTTTCTATAGAATAATAGTCTTGTATTGATGTCGTGGATATTCTACTGTAATTTGGAGAGATTTGGAATTTATGCTTTTTGCAGGATTTTTGTGTAAATTTGACCGACTGTCGTTACTCTGCCCGATTTTTGTACGATTTTCGATTTTCCCTGAATTGATAGATTGACTTGATATGTGTATGACTATTGATATGATTGTTCCAGATTTCTTTATTATTGCTTATTGCATCGATTATTGCATTGACTATTGATTGAATTGATTGTTACTGAAAGACAAGTGGGAACCTGGTTGAGCGTTGGTTGGAGATTGATATTGACCTGTACAGGATGGTGGGCCGACGGGCTTTTCTTTAAATCATAGATCATCGATATAACGATTGGGAGTTATAAGGAGTTTTATATGCCGACGGGCGGCCGACGGGCAAAAGAGTGACGACTCTTATTGATTGAAACCAACGTGCGGATATCTACAACAACAATATGGATTCTACAACAGCAATATAGATTCTACAACAGCACTATTGATCATGACTAGTGTTTGTGCTTGTCGAGTAAGACCATTGTATGGATTTGCATGTATACGATATTGCATTGTATGGATTTCCTGATCTGCATTGATTTATTGATCTTGATTGGATTTATCGAATTGATTTATTATCGTACGGATTCATTGATTTTGTTGATTGATCATTGAGCATTGATACTATTGATTATTGATTATTGACATTGATATGAACATGGACGACATAGATTTATAGATTCATTGATACTATTGATTTGGCATTGATTTGACTTGCTACTATTGATTTATCGTATTGCTTTTCCGATTGGATTTCTTATATTGCTTTTTCGATTGATGTTATCGACTTGATTGTTCATAGATACCGGCACCGACATTGATATGGATTCTGCATATTGATCATAGAGATTGACATTGATATTGATTGTAGCGATTGATAGATACCGACATCGACATTGATATGGATATGATATTGACATATGGATATTATTGATACGACAGATCTTGATAGGTTATTGATATATTGATACATTGATTCGTCGTACCGGTTATCGATTGATTGATTGAATGGATTGTTGCCGTATGGATTTGATTTATCGTAGAATAGATTTCTTTATGAAGCTGATTGTATTGATTTCCATTGACCTGATGATTTCATTGTATTGATTTGATTTCAATTGATCTTTCGCCGTATTGATTTGACTGTTTCTTGGGATTTTGAGCCGATTGATATAATTGACTGAAAAATGCTCTATTGATTGAGATGATTTCCCTGTTGTAGCATTGTACGTCGTCCTTATTGAATTGTCCTCGCTGCTGTAGTGTCATTGAATATTGTATATTGATATCGAGTAAATTATATTGAATAATTGGATTGACTGATTTGCAAGAGTACGTTTTGACACGAGTCCCTTATTGAATTAATTGATGCTATTAATTGCTATTAATTGATACAGACATCTTATTGATTGGACAAATGATATAGATACATTGAATTGACTAGACGACACGATTGATTGAACTGATAGTATTGATTGATAGACACTGCTACGATGAATAGATATTGGCTTCCAGTCACTTACTGATTTGATTGCTGAGGCGTATTGATTTATCGATGTTTTTACCGCTGTATTGAGTATTGACTATTGATTTCCGTACTGCATTGACTATTGATTTGATTTCCGCTGTGCAGACTTGATTTCATTGACTTTGGATTCGCGTATTGCATAGATTCATTGACCATTGATTGACTTGATTTTATTGACCTGCATATTGATAGCATTGCCGTGCTTTGCTTTCAGTTGTAGGCTTTGGTGACCTGCTGAGCTTTGTAAGCTCATTATATGTGGTTGAAATTTTCAGGTCGGAGCAAGGCAACTGGAATGGAGTTCGATCAGAATGTCAGACGAATCCTTTCACTATTTGATTCTGGGGCATCACAGTTGGTATCAGAGCAAGTGTAGTGAAAGGATTTGATTGATAGTTTGATAGAATAGATTCATTCTGCATACATAGTGATTGACATGTGATTGATCGCATTGTGTGTTTGTTTGGATTTCGACGAGTTTTGATTTTGATTTGGATTTGGATTTAGATCGATTTGTTTTTGCGTTGTTTTTGTCTCGCACCTGTAGGGAAATTCGGGACGACATTTTTCTAAGGTGGGGAGATTGTGAGACCTCGTTCCCTTACTGTTCCTCTCTGATTTGGATTTTCCTCTCAGGATCGTCCAGGACGATTTGAGATCGTCCAGGCCGATCGGCACTGTAGAAAATATCGGCCTGAACATAGTTCTGGGAACCGTCCAGGACGATATTTTTGTTCTGATCGTCCCGGGACGATTTGGCGATCGGCCGGGCTGATCAGCTTAATGATTTAAAGAAATCAAGTCGTTTTGATGAGAGAGAAAATCAATTTAAAATAAAAATATCTGATTTGAGGAGAGAGAAAGAGAAGGGAAAAGAGGAGAAACCTGGTTTTGGAGGCCGCGGAGTGCTTTTCGTCCGACGTTGCTGTTGGGAAAAGTGTAGATCTCGTGATAAGGACTCCGAATCCTATTTCTGTTTTCGAAGATATTGAGTTTTGACCGAGTTGTGATCTGTTTTGTGTTTTCGTAGTCGAATTTTGGACACGATTCTGATTTGACATAACTTTCACCGCACAACTTTTAGTATGTTATAGATATGACTATTGTACACTATTTGACTATATTCTGCGACGATTTTACCGGTCGGAATTGATTCTACGCGATTTTAATCGAATAGAAAATAATCGGGACGTGATTTGATTTGGTTTCTATAGAATAATAGTCTTGTATTGATGTCGTGGATATTCTACTGTAATTTGGAGAGATTTGGAATTTATGCTTTTTGCAGGATTTTTGTGTAAATTTGACCGACTGCCGTTACTCTGCCCGATTTTCGTACGATTTCTGATTTTCCCTGAATTGATAGATTGACTTGATATGTGTATGACTATTGATATGATTGTTCCAGATTTCTTTATTATTGCTTATTGCATCGATTATTGCATTGACTATTGATTGAATTGATTGTTACTGAAAGACAAGTGGGAACCTGGTTGAACGTTGGTTGGAGATTGATATTGACCTGTACAGGATGGTGGGCCGACAGGCTTTCCTTTAAACCATAGATCATCGATATAACGATTGGGAGTTATAAGGAGTTTTATATGCCGACGGGCGGCCGACGGGCAAAAGAGTGACGACTCTTATTGATTGAAACCAACGTGCGGATATCTACAACAGCAATATGGATTCTACAACAGCAATATAGATTCTACAACAGCACTATTGATCATGACTAGTGTTTGTGCTTGTCGAGTAAGACCATTGTATGGATTTGCATGTATACGATATTGCATTGTATGGATTTCCTGATCTGCATTGATTTATTGATCTTGATTGGATTTATCGAATTGATTTATTATCGTACGGATTCATTGATTTTGTTGATTGATCATTGAGCATTGATACTATTGATTATTGATTATTGACATTGATATGGACATGGACGGCATAGATTTATAGATTCATTGATACTATTGATTTGGCATTGATTTGACTTGCTACTATTGATTTATCGTATTGCTTTTCCGATTGAATTTCTTATATTGCTTTTCCGATTGATGTTATCGACTTGATTGATTCATAGATACCGGCACCGACATTGATATGGATTCTGCGTATTGATCATAGAGATTGACATTGATATTGATTGTAGCGATTGATAGATACCGACATCGACATTGATATGGATATGATATTGACATATGGATATTATTGATACGACAGATACTGATAGGTTATTGATATATTGATACATTGATTCGTCGTACCGGTTATCGATTGATTGATTGAATGGATTACTGCCGTATGGATTTGATTTATCGTAGAATAGATTTCTTTATGAAGCTGATTGTATTGATTTCCATTGACCTGATGATTTCATTGTATTGATTTGATTTCAATTGATCTTTCGCCGTATTGATTTGACTGTTTCTTAGGATTTTGAGCCGATTGATATAATTGACTGAAAAATGCTCTATTGATTGAGATGATTTCCCTGTTGTAGCATTGTATGTCGTCCTTATTGAATTGTCCTCGCTGCTGTAGTGTCATTGAATATTGTATATTGATATCGAGTAAATTGTATTGAATATTTGGATTGACTGATTTGCAAGAGTACGTTTTGACACGAGTCCCTTATTGAATTAATTGATGCTATTGATTGCTATTAATTGATACAGACATCTTATTGATTGGACAAATGATATAGATACATTGAATTGACTAGACGACACGATTGATTGAACTGATAGTATTGATTGATAGACACTGCTACGATGAATAGATATTGGCTTCCAGTCACTTACTGATTTGATTGCTGAGGCGTATTGATTTATCAATGTTTTTACCGCTGTATTGAGTATTGACTATTGATTTTCGTACTGCATTGACTATTGATTTGATTTCCGCTGTGCAGACTTGATTTCATTGACTTTGGATTCGCGTATTGCATAGATTCATTGACCATTGATTGACTTGATTTTATTGACCTGCATATTGATAGCATTGCCGTGCTTTGATTTCAGTTGTAGGCTTTGGTGACCTGCTGGGCTTTGTAAGCTCATTATATGTGGTTGAAATTTTCAGGTCCGAGCAAGGCAACTGGAATGGAGTTCGATCAGAATGTCAGACGAATCCTTTCACTATTTGATTCTGGGGCATCACAGCTGGCCTTCCAACCAACCAGGTGATTAGAGACAGGTAGTAAGAGGGGATGAAAATCAATAATGCAAGTTTTGGTTAAGGAAATGGGAAGGCCAAGATGTGCCATTTTGAAACTATGCAGTGAAATATTTAGGGCATAACATATTTCTAGAGGGTTGGAAATGTATGTGGAGATAATAATATTACTTTTCTCATAATTGATCGATAAGCCAAAAAAAACTAGTAAAATAACTCAAAATATCAAGTAATATCTCACATTTGTGTTTAGATGTGTTACCAAAGATCAATAGATCATCAACATATAAAAGATGTTTGAGATGAGGTCACCACTAGAGACACTGACAAATCTATCATGAGAGTGAGGGTTATCAATCAAGCATAAGAAAGCATCCATGATGATACATAGCATATATGGGCTAAGAGGATAGCCCTGCTCAGTCCAGTAGTGGAATTAAAAAACCCATCCAAAGCATCATCGATATAAATATATAAATAAACTTCAGAGATTCAAGCTTTGATCCACAAAACAAAGAGAGTAGGGAAACCCTTATAAATCATCTTTTCTAGAAGGAAGCTCCTAGAAACTGAGTCAAAGGCCTTATGGATAACAAACAACACATAATAGTTTTTTCTTGGCCATTTTCTTGAATTTTAATATTAATTCAGAAGCAAGTAAAACATTGTTTGTGGAAATTCTATTTTGAATGAAACGAGCTTGACTTTTCCCAATTATAACAGGCATAATTTATTTCAACATTTGGCCAAAATTTTTAATATTATTTTATGAAAGACATTGCAAAGCGATATAGGCCTAAAGTTAGTAATGTTTGTAGCGTGGGAGCTCTTTGGGATGAGAGAGATAGCAGTGACCTTCACCTTCCTAAGAAGATAACTTTTAGAGAAAAAAGATTTAATAGCTTTACAAACAAGCGGCACAACAATCAACCAACTAGTTTTAAAGAATTCAAAATTATAACCATTAGGGCTAGGAGCTAAATTCGAATAAAAAAATAGCAGTTTTAATTTCTACGTTAGTGACCATTATTGTGAGAGTGGCCCCAAGATGAGAGGGGACAACAGATCTCAAAATATTGCTCCCCATTATATAAGATTTTCTTTGGGATATCTTTTATATTACTTAAAAAAAAAATTTTACTATAAAAAATTTTATACTAAAAAATTATTTTAGAAAATAATAGAAAAGCTTAATCAAATTAAGACCTCATTTGGGACGATTTTTTTATTGATTCTTAAAATAAAATTTTAATATCAAAATTTAAAATTTTATGCTAAAAAACTGATATAAGAATCAATAAGAAAAGGGATTTTTACATACATACCACTTTATAATATGGGTATTACATATTTAACACCTAAAACTTAAATATTCCATATATGCCACTCAAACTCATTTTTTACCTCAGAAATGCCACTCCGTTAACAGCGACGTCTTAGTCCGGTTGTAAATGCCCTAACTTGCGTGCTCCTTCGGCTCTTCCCACCGAACTCCTCTGGTTTTTTGCTTTTTGCCACCGGAAGGTAATATCTCCTCCTCTCTTTCTCTTTGCATCCTAAACTCTGCCATTTCCTAAGCTTCGAACTCCTCTCGTTCTTTGTTTTTTTCCAACCGGAAGGTAAGATCCCCTCCTCTCTTTGCATCCTAAACTCAGCCATTTCCTAAGCTTTTTGCCCCCATTGTTTCTTTAGCTTCGCAGTGTGTTCTTTAGCCATTCTCGTTCTTTGCTTTTTTTTTTCTTCAGATTTTTGTATTTTCAGATTTTTTGATTTGTAGTTTTCAGATTTCTGTATTTTGTGAGAAGTTATGTAATTTAACTTTTGTTTTCAACTAATGTGAAAGTGCCATGTTTTGTGTTCAGATCTGCAGATTTTATTTCCATGTAATGTGAAAGTTTTGTAAGAAAAAAGCATTTCGGAACTTGTAGCCAGAGGTTTTTGTGCTTATCTGTCGTATGAGTTACATTTTGTCTTGGTAATTTACGCCGGATTGGATTATCCTGATGTTGGCTTCAAAGAAAAATAATTTGTTTTCTTTTGTTCATAGATTGTGCTGGTTTCAAATGAGTTCAACAAACTCTTCTGCTACGAGGCGCCCACATTGTCAAGTTTACTGTTACTGTCATCTTAAGTGTGCGTTATATACTTGCTACCGTGGACCCAACTCTGGAAGGCAATTTTATAGATGCATGAATAATCGAACGGAAGACGATTGCAGGTACTTTAAATGGACAGACAATGTAGAAGAGACGTCTTATGGTACACCTACTGAAGTTGAAGGCTTTGAAGCTAGGATGTCTAAGAAGCTTGACTTGATCATCTTGTTGATGAAAGTCCTTGTTGGTGTTATTCTTCTAATAGCTATTCGTATTTATTTAGTTTAATGTGTAAGTAGTCTAAATGATGTAGAAGTGTGTACTTGTAATTGTTCTTGTTATAGCTATCTGTAGTAGTAAGATATAAGTAATTGCCAATAAACAATGAACAATAGGGTCTTATTTCATACCTTGCTACGTAGTAGAACTCATCGACATAAGTATGCCACAATGGGTGCTCTTTCATACCAATGAAGGCAACAGCATGAATGCAAGGCAACCCTATTAGCTGCCATACTCCACAAGTGCAGTCCTTTCTTTCAATATCAACGATTTGTCTTGAGTGCAGTCCTTCCACCTCAACCTTGGAAATGCTAGCTTGCCGAACAACCAAATGATCTTTCCTTGTTGTTATATCTCTGATATATTCTTCCACATTTGGAACTAATTCTTTCTGCCAAGTCAAGCTAGTCATTTTTCATTGAGCTCTTTGTTCCATAACCTTTTCCCGGATCAAATCAATGAGGTCAACTGCAGGTTTGGTTCTAGCATCAGAAATCCATGCGTTAAATGACTCAGCAAAATTATTTGTATTAGTAGCATGACCTATCCCGATCATGAATTGACTTCTTGACCACTTATAAGGTAAAGAAATGAGATATGAGTACAATGTAGGGCTCAAGTCATGAAGTTCAGAAAGCTTCTCGTTCATCTCTACATTAGTATAGGCATTTGCTGCTGCCCAAACCAGTCCTTGCATTTTTTGCCCTTCTTTACATCGAATTTTTTTTTATATTCTTCCACAAAAGTCGAATGCAAATTCTATGCTCAGCTTGGGGATATATTTCTCTGATTGCCTCTCCCAAACCCTTCTCCATGTCAGATATGAAACTAAGAGTGCTTAAATTAGTACCAATAGTCTCTCCCATGTTCTTCAAGAACCATGACCATGAATGTTTGGACTCAGCCTCGACAACAGCATATGCTATGGTGAATAAGCCATTATTTCCATCAACTGAGTTAGCGGATAAAAGGACACCCAAATACTTAGATTTGAGATGGCATGCATCTAAACTTATAAGCGGTCTGCACCCAAATAAAAATCCATCCACACACACCTTGAAACTAACATAAAATCTTTGGAAAGAATTACCAATAGCATTAAATGTATATGTGATGTGTGAGCCCGGATTTCTATCAAGTAATTCTGCTATCAATGTTGGAACCCATTTATTGTTGTCATCAACTGAGCCAAAAATGTTGTCACGTGCTTGCTCTCTTGCCCGCCAAAGCTTCATATAAGGTAATGATAAACCAAATTCCTTCTCCAAACCGCTATTTATTTCTTTTGGTGAAATATCTGGATACCTCTTCACCATCTCCTGAATCTGATTAGCAACCCATGCGGATGTAGCTAGCCGATTCCCAGCACGATTTATCCCAGGGCATGTGTGTTCTCCATCAACTCTCCTAACTTGAAATGATTGAGAGTCTTCACATAGGGATGCCTGAATTCGCCATTGACAACCTTGATAGGAACATGTCGCAATAACTCGTTTCTTATCACTAGCTTTTATCCTCACCCCAAAGTTCTCTTTAATGGCAAATGATCGGAGAGCATTCTTGAAACTTGTAGCATCATTAAAAAATGTACCTATAGTGATATCTGTAACACTTGATTTTTGAAATCTCGAAACACCATCATTCTGAGAAATGGAACATTGTATATTTTGTTCAAAACTTTCAATCCCTATAACATGTGAGTTTGATTGATCTTCATCACCTTCGTATAGTGAGATAACTATTTCGGCACGTAAACTTTCATTCGTTTGGTTTACCAACAAGCTCACGTCAGCATCGTAATTGATTACTTTGTACTCCTTGGGTGATGTTCCGTTAATGTGATAATGCATGTTGTATCGATGTCCTTTCAACCAAGGACATATTCTAGCAATCTCTGATCTAATCTTAAAAATATTCATATGTCCTTTATCAAGTTTCACAGTTCTTTGTTTGCCGCCAATATATCCCTTTCTAGATTGGTCCTTTGTGTCAACCCAAATTCCTCCATATTTAAATGCAATAAACAAATTCTCTTTTCTACCTCCACATAAATCATCTATTGCTTCGTCACAATCCTGCATTACCGAATTATGCCATGAGGTTGTCATTTTTCATTAACAACAACCTGAAATAAACACCACATCGTTAATTAGTGCCAAAAATATAAATATAAAAGAATAACAAACGTTTCAACTATTGAAGAAAAGTTGGAAGCTGCAGTAATTTAAAGCTGACAAAACTTTTTAAAAGAAATACATTTTTGATACGTCATCGCAAAATCATCTTGATCGGGCACGAATCTCAAGGCAAAAACCTAGTTGGAAACTTCAAAAAATAATTTCGGGAGCATATGAACTCCGATTTCAGCGAGCTTACAGTCAAACTGAGCGTCTCGGAAATACAAACCCAACGACACCAAGATCAACCCTATCCGAGCCCAAATGAGTCCGAATCAAAGGTTCGAAGCGCTGTTGGGAGGTTCAAACCGCAATTTGAGTTACCAAACGGTCTCCGATTTTGACGAGCTTATACTCGAATCGAACGGCTCGACGAGACGAATCCAACGAGCCCAAGATCATCAAATTCTGAAATCATTAAGGCCTTCAAATGTCCAACGAACGGTGCATGATCGAAGGATTCGATATCGGCCGTCCATTCGGATCACTCCCAATTCGCCCTTGATCTCACGCCTATTTACGGGCTGTGCCACTCCAGAAAAACTATAAATAGAGCCCTCATTCTACACCAAAGGGGCTCAAGTGAAGAGAGAAGGGAAGAGAGAGAAGGAGAAAGGAGAAAGGGGAATAGGAGATTCCTCACCTCCTCGACCACCGCCGCTGGAGCTCTTCCTGCCGCCTGAAGACGCCGGAACTCTGCCGGATTTTCAGCAAACGCGGGAATTCTGCACAACTTCCATGGGATGCTGAAATTCTTCCCAATTTACAAGAGAGTTCCCTCCTGATGTCGAAACTCCACCCAAGTGAAGCAGGAGTTCTCCTCTGCCACCAAAGACGTCGGACTTCTGCCCGACGTCGGACCTTCACTCTTCGCCAAGTTTCTACCCGATGCCGGACTTCTACCGGTTATCGGACTTCGCTGCACGTCTATGAGAAGATGCATTTCTTTCCTTTGCTAGACTTCTACCTGACGCTGTCCTACTGATCTTCGTCGTCAGACTACAATCCTTCCAACCTCCGTCGCCAACCGACTACAGTCCTCCTGACTTATGTCGCCCGTCGACTACAGTCTTTCCAACCTCCATCACTCGCCGACTACGGTCCTCCTGACTTATGTCGCCCGCCGACTACAGTCTTTCCGACCTCTGTCGCCCGCCGACTACGGTCCTACTGACTTACGTCGCCCGCCGACTACAATCCTCCGTCGCCAGCTGACTACGGTCCTCCTGACCTACGTCGTCCGCCGACTATGGTCCTTCCGACCAAACGAACATGTCAACAATGACTCTTTGTATTTACATCATGTAATGTACTCCATAAGATGTACATCAAGCTAAGGCCTTCTCCCAAGGAAGGGCCTCATTTGTAATCGACTGCAAATACTAGTGGATTCGTTCAAACTGGGCTAGGCCCCGTGGTTTTTCCCCCTTTTTCAGGGGTTTTCCACGTAAAAATCTTGGTGTCTCATAAATGCTAGACCCTCTCTCTTATCTGATTGCGTGCCGGATTTTCGTACAATGCTAAGACGATAAACTTTATATTTCTCTACCGCCGCGAATACTCCAGGACGCAACAGTTTGGCGCCGTCTGTGGGAACGTGTTTCCCGACTGGGGGGGCAACTTTTGCTCCAAATCCTAAAAGATCGTTCTTATCAACTTTCTGACATCAGTCATTGTTGCATCAGATGCAGACTGGGGGGCAACTTTGACTCAAACCATGGTCAAATAGATCCTCCAATACCTTCAACATCAAGTTGATATTTCAGGAATATCTGAGCAAATGCAAGGATACTTCAAATCAATTGCAAGCTTTATACAGTCCCTTGTTGGACTTCTACTCCTTGGGCAAGGTCTTAACATCGATCTCAAAAAAAGGCAGTAACGGTCTAAAGATAGACCTTCTTCATTTTTGATTCGGGATATACGCGGCGTTCGCCCCCTCCCAATCAAAGCAAAATCAATCCCAGGGGGATTCGATTCGACCTCTTCCACACAGATTAACGTCGTCGAGCAAAGGCTCTGACATACAACCTCGGAAAGGTCTCACATCCTTGGTGGATTCTCTCGACCTCTTCCACACAGGTTAACGTCGTCGAGGAAAGGCTCCGACATACAACCTCGGAAAGGTCCTACATCCTTGGTGGATTCTCCCGACCTCTTCCACACAGGTTAACGTCGTCGAGCAGGGCTCCGGCATACAACCTCGGAAAGGTCCTACATCCTTGGTGGATTCTCCCGACCTCTTCCACACAGGTTAACGTCGTCGAGCAAAGGCTCCGGCATACAACCTCGGATAGGTCTTACATCCTTGGTGGATTCTCCCGGCCTCTTCCACACAGGTTAACGTCGTCGAGCAGGGCTCCGACATACAACCTCGGAAAGGTCTTACATCCTTGGCGGATTCTCCCGACCTCTTCCACACAGGTTAACGTCGTCGAACAAATGTTCCGACATACAACCTCGGAAAGGTCTTACATCCTTGGTAGATTCTCCCGGCCTCTTCCACACAGGTTAACGTCGTCGAGCAGGGCTCCGGCATAGAACCTCGGAAAAGTCATAAATCCTTGGTGGATTCTCCCGACCTCTTCCACACAGGTTAACGTCGTCGAACAAATGTTCCGACATACAACCTCAGAAAGGTCTCACATCCTTGGTGGATTCTCCCGACCTCTTCCACACAGGTTAACGTCGTCGAACAAATGTTCCGACATACAATCTCGGAAAGGTCTTACATCCTTGGTGGATTCTCCCGGCCTCTTCCACATAGGTTAACGTCGTCGAGCAAAGCCTCCGACATACAACTTCGGAAAGGTCCTACATCCTTGGTGGATTCTCCCGGCCTCTTCCACACAGGTTAACGTCGTCGAGCAGGGCTCCGGCATACAACCTCGGAAAGGTCCTACATCCTTGGTGGATTCTTCCGACCTCTTCCACACAGGTTAACGTCGTCGAGCAAAGCCTCCGACATACAACCTCGGAAAGGTCCTATATCCTTGGTGGATTCAGCCGACCTCTTCCACACAGGTTAACGTCGTCGAGCAGGGCTCCGGCATACAACCTCGGAAAGGTCTCACATCCTTAGTGGATTCTCCCGGCCTCTTCCACACAGGTTAACGTCGTCAAGCAAAGCCTCCGACATACAACCTCGGAAAGGTCCTACATCCTTGGTGGATTCTCCCAGCCTCTTCCACACAGGTTAACATCATCGAGCAAAGGCTCTGACAAACAACATTGGATAGATTATACATCCTTGGTTAACGTCGCTAGAATGTCGTCAATAGACTTCTATCTGACTTCTCCATAATGTTAAAATTCTTCCCGATTTTGAATTTCCTCCTGCGCTAAACTTTTGCATTGCAGGACTTTCGACGGGCTATTACACGACGCCAAAATTCTTCCTTTCAACAGACTTCTACAAGTCGTCGGACTTCTGCTCGTCAGCGGACTCCTATGCATCGTCAGACTTCTGCTCGCCAACAGACTTCTACAAGTCGTCGGACTTCTGCTCGTCAGCGGACTCCTACTCGTCGTCGGACTTCTGATCGTCAGCGGACTCCTACCCGACGTCGGACTTCTGCTCGTCAGCGGACTCCTACCCGACGTCGGACTTCTGCTCGTCAGCGGACTCCTACCTGACGTCAGACTTCTGCTCGCCAGCAGACTTCTACTCGTCGTCGGACTCCTCCTTGTCGTCAGACTTCTGCTCGTAGGAAGACTCCTACGCATCGTCGGACTTCTGCTCGCCAGCAGACTCCTACTCGTCGTCGGACTTCTGCTCGTCAGCGGACTCCTATGCATCGTCAGACTTCTGCTCGCCAACAGACTTCTACAAGTCGTCGGACTTCTGCTCGTCAGCGGACTCCTACTCGTCGTCGGACTTCTGATCGTCAGCGGACTCCTACCCGACGTCGGACTTCTGCTCGTCAGCGGACTCCTACCCGACGTCGGACTTCTGCTCGTCAGCGGACTCCTACCTGACGTCAGACTTCTGCTCGCCAGCAGACTTCTACTCGTCGTCGGACTCCTCCTTGTCGTCAGACTTCTGCTCGTAGGAAGACTCCTACGCATCATCGGACTTCTGCTCGCCAGCAGACTCCTACTCGTCGTCGGACTTCTGCTCGTCAGCGAACTCCTACTCGTCGTCGTCGGACTTCTGCTCGTCAGCGGACTCCTACTCGTCGTCGGACTTCTGCTCGTCAGCGGACTCCTACCCGACGTCGGACTTCTGCTCGTCAACGGACTCCTACCCGACGTCGGACTTCTGCTCGTCAGCGGACTCCTACCCGACGTCAGACTTCTGCTCGCCAGCAGACTTCTACTCGTCGTCGGACTCCTCCTTGTCGTCAGACTCCTGCTCGTAGGAAGACTCCTACGCATCGTCGGACTTCTGCTCGCCAGCAAACTTCCGCCCAAATGGCATTCAAATCCCGTAGGTTTCTATCGCCAGTAAACCGGAGGGGGAGGAAGAAATCCCGTAGGTTTCTATCGCCAGTAAACCGAAGGGGGAGGAGGAAATCCCGTAGGTTTCTATCGCCAGTAAACCGGAGGGGGAGGAAGAAATCCCGTAGGTTTCTATCGCCAGTAAACCGGAGGGGGAGGAGGAAATCCCGTAGGTTTCTATCGCCAGTAAACGGAGAGGAGAGAAAGAAAGAAAAGGTGCAAGTTTTCTAAAGGCCTAGGGGGCCTATTTATAGGTTTTGAAGCAAGAAGGGGAAGTTATTGCAATTTTCGAAATCCCAAATTTTTCTAAATTTTTTCTGAATTTTTCAGAATTTTTTCGGATTTTTTCGGAATTTTTTGGACCCAAAAATAGCAAAAATGCTATTTTTCAACGTACGCGGGGCCCACTTAAGGCGGTGGACCGAACAGGCGCCTCGCCGCCGTCGAAACGGCGCGAACAGCGTTCAAATCCGCGGCTATTTCACGCGGATTGCGGGCATGGCCGGTACGGCCAGCTGGCGGCCGGCGGCTGGATGCCGCGGCGGCGCGGCCAGGCAAGCCGCGGAG
The DNA here is from genome assembly GCA_019514585.1 of Dendrobium officinale. Taxonomy (NCBI): domain Eukaryota; kingdom Viridiplantae; phylum Streptophyta; class Magnoliopsida; order Asparagales; family Orchidaceae; genus Dendrobium; species Dendrobium officinale. The sequence goes on along the minus strand of CM033690.1, from coordinate 51,868,361 downwards.
CTCCCGCGGAGCGGGCTGGGAAAGACCGCGGAGCTGCCCGCGGAGCGGGCAGGGCAGGCCGCGGAGCGGCCCGCGGTTTGGAGCCGCCGGAGGCGCCGGCAGTTGCTGGCGGCGCGCGGCCGGCCGGATTCGGCCGGTTCGGCCGCCCGGTCCATTCCGGGTCCGAATTTCGTCCCGAAAACAGCAAATTAGGTGTTTTTGGGGTCCCCGGACACGTTTTTCGACATTCCGGACTCGTTTTTGATACTTTTAGTACTCAATGGGACCTCTATGATGAAGTTCGAGCGAGATGTTGATATTCGGAGCTCAATTTTCGGCGTTCTAGCTGATACAAATTTTCGAAACACATATTTTCAGACTCCTGATGCTTCGACGTCCGAAAATAGGGGGGCAACTGATACGTCATCGCAAAATCATCTTGATCGGGCACGAATCTCAAGGCAAAAACCTAGTTGGAAACTTCAAAAAATAATTTCGGGAGCATATGAACTCCGATTTCAGCGAGCTTACAGTCAAACTGAGCGTCTCGGAAATACAAACCCAACGACACCAAGATCAACCCTATCCGAGCCCAAATGAGTCCGAATCAAAGGTTCGAAGCGCTGTTGGGAGGTTCAAACCGCAATTTGAGTTACCAAACGGTCTCCGATTTTGACGAGCTTATACTCGAATCGAACGGCTCGACGAGACGAATCCAACGAGCCCAAGATCATCAAATTCTGAAATCATTAAGGCCTTCAAATGTCCAACGAACGGTGCATGATCGAAGGATTCGATATCGGCCGTCCATTCGGATCACTCCCAATTCGCCCTTGATCTCACGCCTATTTACGGGCTGTGCCACTCCAGAAAAACTATAAATAGAGCCCTCATTCTACACCAAAGGGGCTCAAGTGAAGAGAGAAGGGAAGAGAGAGAAGGAGAAGGAGAAAGGGGAATAGGAGATTCCTCACCTCCTCGACCACCGCCGCTGGAGCTCTTCCTGCCGCCTGAAGACGCCGGAACTCTGCCGGATTTTCAGCAAACGCGGGAATTCTGCACAACTTCCATGGGATGCTGAAATTCTTCCCAATTTACAAGAGAGTTCCCTCCTGATGTCGAAACTCCACCCAAGTGAAGCAGGAGTTCTCCTCTGCCACCAAAGACGTCGGACTTCTGCCCGACGTCGGACCTTCACTCTTCGCCAAGTTTCTACCCGATGCCGGACTTCTACCGGTTATCGGACTTCGCTGCACGTCTATGAGAAGATGCATTTCTTTCCTTTGCTAGACTTCTACCTGACGCTGTCCTACTGATCTTCGTCGTCAGACTACAATCCTTCCAACCTCCGTCGCCAACCGACTACAGTCCTCCTGACTTATGTCGCCCGTCGACTACAGTCTTTCCAACCTCCATCACTCGCCGACTACGGTCCTCCTGACTTATGTCGCCCGCCGACTACAGTCTTTCCGACCTCTGTCGCCCGCCGACTACGGTCCTACTGACTTACGTCGCCCGCCGACTACAATCCTCCGTCGCCAGCTGACTACGGTCCTCCTGACCTACGTCGTCCGCCGACTATGGTCCTTCCGACCAAACGAACATGTCAACAATGACTCTTTGTATTTACATCATGTAATGTACTCCATAAGATGTACATCAAGCTAAGGCCTTCTCCCAAGGAAGGGCCTCATTTGTAATCGACTGCAAATACTAGTGGATTCGTTCAAACTGGGCTAGGCCCCGTGGTTTTTCCCCCTTTTTCAGGGGTTTTCCACGTAAAAATCTTGGTGTCTCATAAATGCTAGACCCTCTCTCTTATCTGATTGCGTGCCGGATTTTCGTACAATGCTAAGACGATAAACTTTATATTTCTCTACCGCCGCGAATACTCCAGGACGCAACAATTTTTATTGCAGAAAAGCTTCATCTTCAATAAAGCCAATATTTATGGCTTTGCCGAAAAGTTTCATCTATTGAATAAAATTACAACACAAGCTGCAGGTTTCCTTTCACAGTTCTTTGTTTTTTTTGGGACATACACATTTCTTTGTTAGCTTCGGCAATGCCAAATAAAAATCTGAAAAGCTTTAAACGATGGATAAAAAAAACAAGTCCAGTAAAGCAGAGCAATGTATACAGGCAGGAAATAAAAAAAGCAAGTCCGGCAGAACAACTGGGTAAATACGGATGGAAGAGCAAGGAACAGCTACGGAGGAGGAAGAGCAAATACGGAGGAGGAAGAGCAAATACGAAGCCGGAACATTTACTGAAACGCTTTCTCCCGCCGAAAGCCAAGGCGGGAATGAAGATAAACGGAGTCCGGTTAGCTGTTAACGGAGTGGCATTTCTGAGGTAAAAAATGAGTTTGAGTGGCATATATGAAATATTTAAATTATAGGTGTTAAATATGTAATACCCATATTATAAAGTGGTATGTATGTAAAAATCCCATAAGAAAATCAGTCCCAAACAAAGCCCAAATCAAATTTCTAAAAAACAAAAAATCCCAAAAATGCAAGCCAGCTGCGAGTGTCTCGTGTAGATTCGTAGCAACGAAGCGAGAAACCTGAGACGTTTAGCTTTGGATATATAAAGGTCTGCTCGATTTAGGGCTTGTCTTGCCTCTCTATCTCAATCTTCTCGGTACGCCGCGTTAGGGTTGCGAGGGTTTATCGCCTCTCTGTTTTCTACCTATTATTATTTTGTTTGGCATCTTTTCATTTCTTTGATTTCTGGAAGAGAATCGTCCGCTGATTTTAAGGAGCTAGTTCTCTACTTGCTTTGATCGGTACATTACTTCTGAGGCTTGCAAAACAGCAGCGTCCAATATGGCGTCGGATAATGCAACAGATTTGAAAGATGAGATTTCAGAGGTATTTCTCTTTTTTTCTTTCATTTCTTCGAGTTAGCTAACTTTGAGATTGTCTGTGAGCATTATCTTTAAATAAAAACAACGTTTTGCGGATTAATGAACATGCAAGGAAGATAATTTTGATTATTTCTTTTATTTTGAGAGCATAGTTTACTTGACCTTTTTTTGCATTTGGCGCTCTTGTGTATAGCTTGCCCCCTTTGATCCCACGAAGAAGAAGAAAAAGAAGAAGCCGGTGGCTCAAGATCATGTTGAAGAGGTGGAAAAGTTAGTTGAAACAACGGAGAATTTATCAGGTTTGATTATGAAGATATGTTGTTGCCCTCTGTGTTTATATTTTCGAGGGGTTTATGTTTGATATGACTGAAATGTTTGCAAAAATGCAGTCGAAGATGCTGGTGAATCTGTATTTTCAGGAATGAAGAAGAAGAAGAAGAAGCAGGTTGGCTTGCATGGGCTTGTTCTGGCTTGTTTTTTCTGAGATGATATATGTTGTGGATGTTTAATTTGACAGAAAGTTGCTAACTTTGGCATCTTCTCAGGTGGAATTGGACATAGAGGAAAATGAGGAAGGGGATGCTGGCGAGGATAATGATGGTAAGAGCTGAAATTATAGTATATAAGATTGCATCACTTGATTAATTGTAGTAGATACTAATTTCACATATCGTAATTAATAAGTGATATTTGTAAACGACCTTTCTCTATGGATGTGATGGATTCAGATGGCAAACTTGGTGAGGATGAGCAAGGGGAGGGTATTATATTTGGTGGTGAACAATTACCTTGGGAAGGTACTGACCGAGATTACAAATATGAAGAGGTCTGCCTTTTTTTTTATTAAATGTTGTCCATATTTTCTTATAATTGTGAAAGTTGATAAAATTTCTTTTAAATTTTTAGGAAAAAAACAAGACATTGAATAACTATAAAGATAGGTGTTTCTTTATGTGGTTAGGCATTTTCCTTTTTTTGCAATTAATGTGCTTAGCATTTTATTTTTCTAATTTAAACTTTCAGTACATTTCTGATATAATCTTTGTTTGTTTGCCTTGTCCATCTACTATATTGAGTTGTGTTGCTGCTTTATGTAATTTTGAGGTTTATGAAGAATTTTGAGGTTTTGGAGTTGGTTGTCTATACACATCATAAATTAGATAAGCTAACGTTCCAAGTCTATTTTATTGTGACCGAGATGGCAATATAACCCTCAACCATTGTGGCTGTGGACCAATAATAATATTTTAAGACTCCTCTAACTTAGGTGAAGTTCGGTCTCTTGCATAAGCTTTGGTTCAAGTTCATCTTTTTAGACTTTAAATCGTGATGTTCACATTCTTACGCAAGTTCAACTGCAAAATAATGCTCAAACTCAAAGGATACAATGACGAGTAGAGTGTTAAGATTGGAGTAAATAGTTGGAGAAGTAACTTGATACTTTTTTTCCTTAGGGCACCAAACTATTGAATATTACATCAAAAGACCTAAGTTGATTAGAGACTTGATGAAATTTAAGGGAAGATTTATCAATTTGACTTGGCTTTGGATGATAATCACATCAGATATGAGAATTGGCATGACCATTATGATATGATTGATCATAATGATGACATCTTTGATAAGAGCATATGCTATCATGATATGATCTATTAGGGTAATGATTTCAAGGTTGGGAATATACATGATCATCTCAATATGATCGGTGCAGTCATGATATGAACTATATGATGTGTCAACTTGATGCTCTAGAGAGTAGGGTGCACAGGCATCATGATAGGAAAAGCAACAATCTTAATTCTCTCATAATGATGATCATCATAACGATCACCCAGAAATAGAATCACTTTGGCTAAATGGTTGTTGCAACGTAGCTTTGGTTGTCGTCCCATAAAGAAGACAAATCAATGAAAAACAAAGAATTCAAGGCTTTGAGTTTCACTTAATGGTTTATGCTGCTATTATCAACTATGATTTTTAAATACCACTCAATTGCATGTTTCACATCTCAATCATGTAATTGGAAATATGTTTTTGAATGCTTTTGAAAAGAAGAAAAGTATTTGTTTTGAAAAAAATACTTTAAATAAAAACAAACATAAGTTTATCATATAAGCATTGTTTAAAATTGCGCAATATGAAGCTTGCCTTGAGGCCTGCTTCAACGCAATTCTCGTAAAAAATGTCCCATGTTTTTTTATGAGGCTTGAGTCTTAGCTTGACTGAGACCCGCCTTGAGCCGTGCCTTCGCCTTGCTAGGGTGAGGCGTGCTTCGCACCCTATTTATATATATATTTTTGAAAGCTTGCCAAAATCTTAAACTAAAGTCTCGAACAAACCAAACCTTCATGCACCCTCAAGCCACAACGGCTTCCTCTCGACTGTCTCAACCTATAGCCCACCGTCTTCGTCATAGCGACGATCGTCGTAGCCGCCGTCAAGGATCAGTTGAAAGCCGCACACCACCACTACTACTAAAAATTTTGGAGTATTAATCTCATCTTTATGTTAATAAAATATATTTTTGTAGAAGGAAAATGATCGAAATAAATGAAGAATAAGCAGATTGTGAGCATTGAACTTCACAAGATGAGGTAGGGGAGATACTTAATTATTATGAAGAAGACTCAAATAAAGACCCCTCGATGATGACAGTGGAAATGATTTATGAGTTATTTGACAACTATTTTAACATTTTTTAGGAATTAAATATAGATGAGTAGGTCACTGAGAAAGAAAAAATTTGAAGTTGAATGATACTTTTATACAATTCATGTATTAATATTATTTTTCTCTTATAATATTTAGATTTCAATTCTATTTCACACAATTTATTACTTAACATTTTACGTCTTTTGCAATTTTTTATTTCATATGTATGTCAATTTGTTACTTTATAGTTCAATAAAAAATTAATACGGCATCATTTAATATATTATATTAGTATTATACAAAAAATCACTATTAACCTTTATTTTCACTTTATGAAATGTTTTGATTTGGAGGCTTATGCATCAAAATGCTTTGAGTCTTACGTCTCGTCTTACGAACGAAAATGCCTCAATAACCAATTGCGTAATTTTAAACCTTGCATACAAGCCTTTTGTCACACCCCATTTTAGTCAATCTAAAGTGTAACAAAGAAGGAGAATCTGAATATTCCTCCTTACTAACACCTATTCTGAAATATCTCTATCAGAATCAGGGAGTAAGAAGTATTTTATTCAGAATATCATAATATATCAAGTTTTATACTTCATAGCATGAAACATATATAATATACCTCAAATAAAATATACTTCTCAATTGAAATACAAAGCTTTATTAAAACTTTTAAAACTTACATAACCAAAAGTCTATACAACTCCCACTCATATCCCTTTTTATATCAAAAAATATATGTACGCAAAAAGTTCAGTCACTCTTTTTCTCTAGTGCATTACTGGCTCCTTCCCCTTTCCTATAGTACAATCATTGTTAATGAGCTAGAGCTTAATGAAATATACAAACAATGCATAAGAAATCATAATGAATATATTGATAATTAATATAACACATAAATTTTCTACCAAACATAAGCTTTGCATAACATCATTTTCTGTTATGTTTACTATTCAAAGCCTCATACAAGTTATATGATGGCTATAGATTTTTGCACTCATCAAACTTTCCAATTCAAGGTTGGGTCAGAATTCCCAATTTTTAGAATTGAAGCTACTCTATTATTCAAAGTTGGGTTTAGATTCCCAATTTTTAGAATTTCGAGAGTGTAGGCTTACCTCGTTAGGCATTTCGCCTTTACTTGTGAAGGATTATCCTCCATATATGACTTATTTCACATTTTCAATATCATACAGTGTACTATTGTAATCACTTGTGCAGGATTATCCTTCATATATGACTTATTTCACATTTCCAATATCATACAGTGAACTATTGTAATCACTATTTAATTAAGCCATTATTTACATAAGAATAAACTGAAATAAACTAAAATAATTGCTATCATGAACATAACAGACAAGAGTTTGCAATTATACAAAATTTTTTTATTATTTCCCATAACATCGGTTGGATATTTCACCTTGTTTTCCAAAACAATCGGGTAAACTGGTTCACCTAAAGTACTATGTTTCCTTTTTCTTTTGTAAATAACCTAAACATACATTTCTTTATTTATATATGGTTTCAAATATAAAATAACACAAGAAATATGAATATATTACAATTTTCTTCAATTGCACCATTCTTCATTCAATCCAAAATTCCTCTCCTGAATTCAACAAATCAATTTCAGCAACCCCTTCCATTTTAGCAGACATCAGCGCACATGATTTCAACAAATGGCAACATACAACAAACCTTTTATTTCAGCATTTCCACAATTCTTTACTGGATTCTATCAATTAATTTCAGAAAAATAATAGCACACAAACATTGATTGTAACCACTGGAATTCCAGCAATAATTCATTCAGGATACTAATTTGAGGACTCAATAATCCAAACTGCTGAAATAGAGTTGCAATGTATTGATTTCGGAATAATTTCACCTGCTCTGTTTTTTGAAAAAAAAAAGAAGATTTTTAACAATTTTTATTTGTTCGGGAAGCATGTATTGGAAAGTATATTCTTTATGAGCTCTGCTTCAGAGGCTTTATGATCATCTGGGCAAGTCCAAAACACTTGCAGAGCAACTTTTTCAACCATACTAGAGTACCTATACTTTATTTGGAAGGTAAAGCTCAAGACAACCCAACATTACTAAACAAAGCAAAAACACTACATTTAAAGGCTGCTTGATGCAATTGCTTTTTATGGTTTGACCGAATTATTCATCTACCACTGCCTCTTTAGTTCAGCCTTGTCTTTCATGAACTTAATGACATAGTTGTGAACTAATTAAGGCTTTTCACGTGTAGCTCCTTTAGCTCCTTTCATTTGCTTTACTTTCCATAAATCTAAAAGGTGCTAGCTTTTATTTTATGTGAAAGTCAAATCCTTTTTATCGATTTAAATAAATGTACGTCCAATTATAGATTTCTTTCTATTCAAAACCAATCTTTTAATTCAAATTCAATTTTTATTGCTCTTTTTCTTTTGTCTCTGCATGGTTTGATAGTTCTGCTACTTCTGGATGGTTGTAAGAGCATGATAAGCATTTTGTTTATCTGCTGTCAGCATTCCTTCAAAATCTCTTTTGGTTTAGAATAGAATTCCTTTGAATTTTTATTGGTGCTCAGATCTTTTTTGTTCAATGTTGTTGTAGCTTCTGGACAGGGTCTTCAATACTTTACGTGAAAATAATCCATTGCTTGCGGGAGACAGGCGCAGAACTGTGATGAGGCCCCCACAAGTTCTTCGAGAAGGAACTAAGAAGACGGTCTTTGCAAATTTTATGGATTCCTGCAAGACGTATGTTGCCTTATTTTGAACAACAGTGGTTTGAATCATGATTACTTTATGAATGTTGTAATAACTTTCATAATCTTGATGCATGCATGCATTAATACTTGTGTTGGATCTAGAAATATCCGTGAATCGTACCCCTACTATGCCGAGAATATTGAATGGAAAAGAGAATAGAAAAGTAGAGAGAGAAAGAAAAATGTTAGAGTAAGAAGTTTAGAGATTTCAATAGGCTCAAGTGTAGAAAATTACATAAATTGAGCTCACTCTTTTTTTTTTTAAACTTAAATTAAAGAGATATATCCTTAGAACACATAAATTGAGCTCACTTGTTGACCCCTAATTTATAGACTAGGGTTGAAGCTTGAGCATTATATAATTGATACATACATAGCTATATAGAAATTAAGAAAAATACAATAATAATGTAGCATGGTTAGCTTTGAAGAAGTGGCTTGCCTTAAGAAGTTGTCTTCCTTTAGTAGTAGCCAGGGTTGACTAACAAAATGTATTGGCCCGATTGTGATGAGTTATTGTATCATGCTTGCTTTCTTGAGGTCAATTTCCTTGTAGATTAAGGAGTTTGGGATTGAGTATGTCAAGTTAGTTTGATTTGAACCAGCTTGATTTAGTTTGAACCAGGCCTACTTAACTTGAACCATATATTCTAAATACTTGAATGTACATTTAGTTGCTTGATTCTATTATATCTTTAAAGGTTTATTGCAAAATGAATAAGAGAATATAAAAATATTCCGAATTAATTAATCCTCGAGCAGGCAAATGCCTCCTCTCTTCGTGATGAAGAGTTGATGTCAACCCCTCACTATTACGGTAATATCTCTCATCAGTGATTGGAGTAGAGGTCTATAATCTTACTCCAGAAAGTATTCTTCTTCTCAACACAAACTTAGAGAACCCCTTAGGTGATTCCATTCTAGGCTTGGTTTTTGGAATCCTTTTTACAACAACAACAACAACATCAATCCTAATGCTCCTTAAATCATTCAGGTCATCCTCTTATCGAATTCAATAAGTTGACGGACAATCACGAAATCACGATGCTCCATGTTAACAAATTCTTCTCCTTCTCTTTGATATTGTTCTACGTTATTTCTTCTTCTACTTACTGATATGCTTCATGCTCATTGCACCTTTTAGGATGTTGGATTTAAAAGTGTCTGCGAATCACACCCAATTATATTGAGAATATTAAGTGAAAAAGAGAACAAAATAGTAGAGAGTGAAGTAAGAATGTTAGAGTAAGAGGCTATGAGATTTTAGAAAAATAGGTTACAGTACAAAAATTATGTGAACTTAACTCACCCTTCAACTTTCCTATTTATAAATTATGATTGGGGCTTGAGCGGTATAGTTTTGGCTATATACGTGACTACAAAAAATACAATAAAATATAATATTAGTGTAGCCTAGTCGTAAGGCTCGACTTGATGAAAGCGATTGCCAAGCTTCAAAGATGTAACTGACTTGCCTTGAGAAATCATCTTCGTTGAGTAATAGCCAGGGCAGACTGATAGGCTGTACTTGCTTGACTGGGATGAGTTCTATGATCATGATCACCTGCTTAAGGCGAGTCTTTTTTTTTAGATTGATGAGTTTGAGATCAAGTACATTGAGTTAACTTCATTTGAATTGGCTTGATTTAGCTTGAGCCCAATCAATTTAACTTGAACCGGATTTTCTGAATATTTGGATGGACACCTTGTAGTCTTTTAAATTTGTTTTTCTAAATTTCAGCTGGTCATTTGAGTAACTATGTGATGTGTTGTATTTTATATATTTGTGATAGATGTGATGGTAACAAATTCCTTGTTCAAAATGGAAAGCAGTGATAAAAACACGTAAATGCTATCAATCCTGTGGACTTTCTTTGAAGGAAAGGAATTATAGATTTTTCTCTAATAAAGGTGCAAAAATAATGCGGTTCAACTTTATCACCCAAGCTTATTTTTGGATGGATGCCATTCGTAGAAAAAAAAATTGCTCTTCACATTACCAAGAAGCAGTTAGATTTGTACGATGTCACAGTTTGATCTTTTAGTTTTTTTTTAATTGATATTCTTTTTTTTTTCTCTTCGCTATCTTGTTCCTCTGTAATTTTTTGTTTTCTTCCATTTTTTAGTTGGATGAAATCGTTTATAAAACAAAAATTACTTTGAAACTATCTACGAGAAAGAAATTATACAACAAAATAATCATGCTGTATATATATTTTGTAACATATTTTGTAACACATGAGATTTAATCTTGAAAGTTTGCTTCTCAGGATGCATAGGCAACCAGAACATGTCATGACTTTCTTACTAGCTGAAATGGGAACCACTGGATCTCTTGATGGACAGCAGAGATTGGTTGTGAAGGGGAGATTTGCTCCTAAGAACTTTGAGGGTATCCTTAAGAGATATATCAGTAAGTTTCCACATATTCATAGCTTGCTTTTGGGAATATCTGTGGCATTATTTTTTTCTAGCTTCTTTATGTAATGCTGCTTAGGAATCGAAAATGGTCAACATACTCATCTAAAAAATTAAAGCAGTATTTTATATCATTGTTGAATTATTCTTTTCTACAAGATGGTGGTGAGACCTGCAATATTTATGGTGCCAATTGTTGGCCATTAAAAGAAAAGCATAATACTAAGTTAAGTGTTGCAGAGATAGGAATCTCAGGTGGGTGAGTGGCTTTACCCTTAGAGATAGGATACGAAAATGAGCATTTACGTGAAAAAGGTTGGAGTAGCGCCAGTGTAAGATAAGATTAGAGAGATTCGCCTTAGATGGTTTGGTCACATAAAACGGCGGCCTTCCGATGACTCGGTTAGGAAAGTATAAGTATTAGATTTGACTTATGTTAAGAAAGGTAGAGGTAGATCTAAAAAGACTTTGTTAGAAAATATTAGAAATGATCTTTCTTTATTAGATTTAAACGAGAATTTGACTTTTAATATGACACAATGGAGAAAAAGGATTCATGTAGCCGACCCTAAGTAGTGGGACGAAGGTTTGATGTTGTTGTTGAATTATTCTTATCAGGTGGAGAAAAGGCATTATTTTTGTTGGTAGTTTTTGTTTTAAATATATAGCTAAGCTGAACCTCCTGATTGATTATTTGGTGTTTATTGTAGTGATCAGCAGTTTGGAGGTAACACGTTGGACATATTACTATAAAAACTTTTTTTTTTCAAACATGTTGAAGCGTGCGTGTTCGCTTGAGAACAACTTGATATATTATAGTATGTTATTTATTTCAAGCAGCGAAAAGTCTTCAAGTTTTAGGTTAGGATGGAACTCCTTCCTCCAAACTAATGGCGACGAATGATGACTTAGATAATTTCTAATTAGGAATGCATTTTGATTTACTAGATTAAGGTATCGTTTGAGATAACTTTTTTGTTGCTTTCAAAAGCAACTTTTTAGTATAAAATTTTTTGTACTAAAAGTCGTTTTAAAAAGTAGTAAGAAACTTGTCCCAAACGAAGCCCAAATAAAATACTATTATTTCCGAGTTAGGCTTCATATAGGCGGCTTTCTTACTGCTTCTCAAAAATTTAATTTTTGTACTAAAAAATTATTTTAAGAAACAATAAAAAAGTCATCTCAAACGAAGTCTTAGTGGAATAGTATCAGAATGATTCTAATTTAATAACCTACTATTTTAGGGTTTATGTTAAGCATTTTGAGCTTTACATTTCCAAATCGTCCGCACTGTTTCCTTGTCTATGGAAATGTCAATCTTTCATCAAGCAGTTATGATCTATTCTTTTGATGATCATGCGTGACATAAGGAACCACATAAAGAAAAAAAAAAAATAAGGAACCACATAAGAAGCTTAAAACTGTCCATTATGTTTTCCAGTCTGCTGTTTGTTTCCCTTTTTCTTGGTGCCATTAATGTTGGTTATGCTGTTATTCACAAACTCCTTACAGTGAAATTGAAAATTTAGGCTTCATTTGGAACGGCTTTTTTACTACTTTTTAAAGTAGCTTTTTTTTAAAAAAATTTAAGAAGCAGGAAAAGAGCCATCCCAAACGAAGCCTTAATATGGCAGCTGATGATTGGTTGCTACATGTTTTTACTCTGACAGCTGCTTTTAGATAATTAGTTAGTTTACAAGAAAAAATGTCTTGTATTTCTTACCTTTACTTTCTATATTGTTTCAATTAATTGTTCTTTATTTTTAGATGAGTATGTTATTTGCAATGGCTGCAAGAGTGCTGATACCATTCTGTCAAAAGAGAATAGGCTATTCTTCCTCCGTTGTGAACAGGTAACTTGTGTTCTTGTTGTTTTAATTCACATCAATCAAATCACACAAGTTTTTTTTTTTTTTTCCATTTTTTATTTAAGTTGAGAACTTGAAAGGGAGAGGTAGACTTAAAAAAACTTAGTAAGAAAATGTTAGAAATGACCTTTCTTTATTAGATTTAGATAAGAATTTGACTCTTAACATGACACAATTGAGAAAAAAGATTCATGTAGCCGACCTCCCATAGTGGAATAAAGACTTGTTGCTATTGTTTTTGTAAGTTGAGAACTTGAGATTTACGCACATGCCACTGAAATTTTCTTTATGTACGGAGCTAAAATTTCGTTTGAGGCAGCTTTTTTACTGCTTTCTAAAGCAGTTTTCTTGTACAAATATTTTTTGAACTAGAAAATTTTCTATTAAAAAAATTATTTTAAAAACAGTAAGAAAGTTGTTCCAAATGAATCTTAAACCCATGTTTTTAAAACAATAAACTACTGAACTTGTATATTCATAACTGTTATGATCAAACCATTGAGAATTTAGTGGAGTTGATTGAGTTTTTTTGTTGTGCTTTATTATAAATGTATAGGCTGTTTGGTATTAATTTTGAAATTTGGGACAAACATAGGAGAGTAAGCTTATTATATGCCAATTTGAATAATTTTATGGAATAAATATTTTTTTTTTATTTTTTTGTTGCAGTGTGGTTCTTCGCGGTCGGTAGCGCCGATCAAAGCCGGCTTTGTTGCCCGCGTTGGCCGTCGCAAGGCTGGGGTTTAATTCCACACTAACCTTCAAAGGGTTCCCATAAAATCTAAACTGATGTAAGGAATTTGGAAGTAGAGCTGATGAACTATTATGCATTTGGTTATACTGTTAAATACTAGTTATTGTATCTCAGACAGTGAGTTTACTAGCAGCTTTTGAACTAAATTTGCTTGTTCATGTTCCTTTCATCATGAGCTGTGGTGCCAATCTAATGATTTATATTGATATTGTTCTTACTTTCCAAATTGTTTAAGGCTTCGTTTGGGATAGCTATCTTACTGCTTAATACAAAAATTAAAATTTTTATTAGAAAGTTGCTTTAAGAATCAGCAGAAAAGTCGTCCCAAACAAAGCCTAAGTTTGCTATCATTGAATGTTGGGAGGCCAAATAGAGGCATTTTTAGTTTACCGACGTAGAGTTAGGCTGAATTTGAGCTCGAAGTGAAGGATGTAGGTTTCATTTGAGATAGCTTTATTACCGCTTTTTAAAGTAGTTTTCAAGTAAAAAAATTTGCAGTTAAAAATAAATTTTATTAAAAAAATGTTTTAGAAAGCAGTAAGAAAGCTGTCTCAAATAAAGCCTTAACCAGTCCGTTCTATCAAAATCAGCTAGAATTGAGTGGTTTTTGTATCAAATTGAGTTAGGTTTAGGTTTCCTCCGGTTAAATTAGAGCCTGTTGATAGGCTCAAATCAAAGATTAGGGTTCTTTATTAGAACACTAACAATTAATTATGTCATAATTGACTAGTAAAAATGAATATAATATATTTGAAAGCAAATTTATATATAAGGAAATTAAATTAATTTTTTAAAAAAATTAAACATATTAAAATTATATTGAGTTATCCATCAATTGCATATCATATTTTAGATATATAAAATAATTTCAGTGTAGCTCAAAATTTAGTTTGATCTAGTTTGAATTGTTTTGATTGAGTCATAAATTTAAGATCAACATAACACAAAAATTTGCAGGTGATAGCTTACATGTAAGAATTGAATTAGGGCTAATTAATCACAACATTATATAAAAAATAAAGATTTGATGATAAATTATGGCTTCATTTGACATGATTTTTTTTATTGATTTTTAAAATAGTTTTTAAGTATAAAAAATTATCGAATTAAAAATTTTGTACTAGAAAGTTGCTTTAGAAAGTAGGAATAAAATTGTTCCAAATGAAGCTTTTTTGGTGCAGATGTCGGGAGTCGAATTTGACGTCAATAAAATACATCAACAATTTTGAAGATTACCTGCATCAATATTATTGGTGAAATCGACAAGCGGTGAAGTCAACGGGAGTTAATGTTTATTTTGATATCTGGCATCGACCTTATAGTGATGATGTGTGCATCAACATTAGTGGTGATAGTGGGTGACAAAGACAAAGTTGGCGAGCATCTACATTTATGTTGATTACGTACAATAGCCTTACAGGCGATAAAGTGTGCTAGCTAGTAGTTGGGCGATGCTGGTCGTTTGCAATGATTGTCAACGCTGATCATCAGACATAGCTCTCTATGACTACAATTTTAGGCGTAGCTCCAAGCTCTCAAAAATTTTCGTCAACGTTCAAGCACAAATACCAAAGCTGCCCTCACACACTAAAAATAAGTTATATTCATAGTTTTCTATAGCTAAGTAAATTAATATGATTTTACATAAATTATGTTCATTGTGACAACTAAATTACAAATGAATCTCAAATTTCTACCTTTAGGCTTCGTTTGGGACAACTTTTTTAATATTTTCTAAAACTATTTTCTATAATAAAAGTTTTTTGAACTAGAAATTTTTGTACCAAAAAGCTATAAAAAGACCGTTTGAGACGAAACCTTAATCTTTCCCCTCTATCATTTCCTTCAAGAAGAGGATAGAGTTGAAAAGCAGTTAATCATCTTCAACACGTATCAACAATTTTCCCATGCTTTGGGAACTCTTCTTCCCCACACTTGTGACCAACTAATGGAATTATCTTCTAAAATAAATGACAATTAATTTTATATATTCAATAAATTAATTATTTTTAATTATATATAATAATAATATTAATATCTCAAAGAGCATAATAAATTTCTATTTTTTTATTTTTATAAAATTGAAATATTTAATATATGATTAAATGAAATTTAGATGGCTTGAAATTTTTTTTTTCAGAAAATAAAAAAATTATTTATTTATTCTTTTGTTACTTGGTTACAGTGCTCACTGGCCTGAGCACTCGAAGAAGTCACGCAAGAGGAAGAGAACGCGTTGATTTTGAACTTATCTGCATAGTTATAATCCAATTAAAATTTAATTAATTTATTGATAATAATATAATATACTATAAATAAATAAATAATATAAAATTACATTTATGCATTTTTTTAATTAAAAATTAGAATTTTTTTGGAACTGTTTTCTTACGACTTTATTTTCCGGCAGCAATTATAATTTCATTTGCCTATTACTTTCTCATTGTATTTAAAAAAATTTAATAGCAAAAAATAAAAAATTCTAGTTTAATAAAAGTTACAATCATTCCAAATGAACATTTATATTTCATTTGAAACAGTTACATACTATTTTTTCAAAACAATTTTCTAATATAAAAAATTTATTAATAATAAATTTTTATACTTTAAAAATTGATTTAAAAAATAATAAAGAAGCTATTATACTTTAAAAATTGATTTAAAAAATAATAAAGAAGCTATCCAAACGAAGCTTTGCTAACTTCATTTTGAAAAATTAAGGTTTAAAAGCTGAAGCAAAATATGATTGAGGATTATCCCCATAATTGTAAATGCCCGCCCAATCGCCTTATAAGACCCGACCCGCCCAATCGCCTTATAAGATATTTATAAGAAATACCTCACGTCACCAATCCACACATTCCATCTCACTGACACCTGGCAGCCTCAAAGCAAATAAGCCAATAGCTATCAACCACGTAGGATAGTCAAATTTTTTGGTCCAACTCCTTAGAAGGCCAACCCAAGGAAGCCTGGCTTCAACTTAGATTGATCTATGATCTCTCTATCTATGAACCCCCACTCCATACATTCCTTTTGCTAAGTAAACTCTATTGCTTTGCGCCTAAGAGAGTGAGATGACAAGCATTCTCTTGCTTTGAAGCTACTTCAATTTCTCCTTATATATACATCATCAACTACATCATATGAATATCATCAAAATTTTTTAAAAAATATAGGTCAAAATTAAAGTAAAAAAAAATGTTCGCCTTTTCCTCTTCGCCACTACAAATGTCGTTCTTACTTGCAGCCATTTTAACCTCATTACTTACTGTAACAGTTTCAAGCATCGATGGTATCGGCACAACTGATATCAATTATTCTTCTATCCAACGTGATCATCAGAGGTATTCATTTAGTATGTGTTTCTAATAATTATTCAACGTATTAGAGTTGTGCACGTGTTTTTACTATTTTTGCTTGATTTTCTGGTAGGGGGTATGAGTTAGAGATGGTTAAGACGAAGGGGAATCAATTCGTGGTAGGAGGGAAGCCTTTTTATGTGAATGGGTTCAATACCTATTGGCTCATGATTCTTGCGGTCGATCCTTTGACGAGGGTGAAGGTCACAGAGACGTTTAAGCAAGCTTCTGCAATTGGTCTTACTGTCTGTCGGACTTGGGCCTTCAATGATGGCGGATGGAGGGCGTTACAGAAAGCTCCTTTTGTTTACGATGAAAACGTCTTTCAGGTATAGTATCACGTTCTATATATGTTCATTCGTATATAAACATATTTTTTTATAAATTTAAGACTATGAAGAACATACATGGATGCATGAATGCCATGCATCCATATGATAACAATGATCATTTTATTTACTATAATGTATTTTTTAATAATTGGATCTAATTAAATATTGCATCAAGCAAGAAATAAAATATTGTTTCATTAGATACAAATGTTCCATAACTTTTATTATATTTATTTCTATCAAATAACATTTGTCAAATTGTTTTTAGATAAATTATTACCAAATTAAAGCCTCATTTAACAGCATATTTAATAATGAGCATATCCATGTGAATATACACTTATTAAAAATATAAAAAAATTAAATAGAACAACTAAAACTCACTAATCTTTCTTCATTAATTATGCATTATCATTATGGATTAATCATAATGATTTCTTCTGTGAATATTTAATTATTTTTTTTCTTTTCTTAATCACTTTTTCAGGCACTTGATTTTGTGATTAGTGAGGCAAAGAGCAATAATATTAGGCTGATACTGTCATTAACAAATAGTATGGAAGGATATGGTGGAAAGGCTCAGTATGTGAAGTGGGGAAAAGCTGCAGGTTTAAATCTTACTTCTGATGATGACTTCTACACTAATCCCATTGTGAAGGGCTACTACAAAGCTTATGTGAAGGTAAGATCATCTTCTTTAATTATATTTTAATGGTATAATATATTTATTTTACATAAAATTTTCTTTATTTGAACAAAAATAATTTTTTTATTTGAACTTTTAATCAAAATAATTCCTATTATTACAAATTAAACAATCTCTTTTAGTTTGCAAATTATCATTTTACTAGTTTAATTATAAAAAAGTCATATAATAATTATCTTCATGAAAATCATAATGCCTTTTTTTTTTGGCAGCTAATTGTAATGTGTATGAATTAGACCGGGAGTCAATGAGTCGAGCCGGGTTTTAGTTACTCCTATTTTGAGCTTGAAGTTCGTTAAGCTCAAGCTTAATTCTATGAGTTCGAGTTAGCTCAAGAGCCGACTTCACTTATTAGAGTAAATGATAATGATTCAAGCAATTATTATAATAAAATGTTAAAATTAGATGAAAATTTATACGAGAAATAATAAATAATCACTTGATATAAAAAATGAGATATAATTTTTGAATATTTTTAATAACTTAATGTTTAAACATATGAATTCTAATACATTTTAAGTGTGTTTTATATTAATATTTTTTAAACGAGCAGACTTGCTAGCCAACAAAGTTGAATTGAAGCTAGTTCAAGCTTGATTCATTAGCTGATCGAGCTAGCTGAACTCGAGCTAGCTCACAAACCAGGTTGATGTAAAACTTTACCTTTCTTATATGTAGCTTCACAATAGCCACATTTTATGTAGGGCCATAAATTCATGATTTTAAGTTTTGGATAAGATTTTGATTAATCATAAATGAAACATTATCTTCGCCAATAATATTATGACACATTTCATTAATTTGATGTGTGGCATTTAAGGATTATGTGAATTTGAATAGTTTTATCATTAATTTGTTTGTAATACAGATTTCTAGCAAATATGGTGCATTTTAGGCTTCGTTGGGGGAGACTTTCTTTTTATTTCTTAAAGCGATTTTAATAAGCAATAAGAAAGCTATTTCAAACGAAGCTTTAGTTGAGAATTTTAACTTGTTGCCTCAGCTCATATTTAAGCACATTAACCCACTAATTTTTAATAAATTACACTTTGATGCGTATCAGATCACCCCGAAAAAAATTATGTTTTTATTTGGGCCAGTTTAAAACTTCTTATTTTTGCTTAATTTCTCAGCAATAATTTAAAAAATACTTATTCATACTCAAATATTTGAAGTAAAAAAAAAAAGGAAAAAAAAAATCTATCTTCTAAAGGAAGATTATTTTTTATTAATGTTGCGTCCTGGAATATTCGCGGCGGTAGAGAAATATATAGTTTAACGTCTTAGCGTTGTACGAAGATCCAGCACACAATCAGATAAGTGAGAGGGTGTAGCGTTCATAAGAGACACCAAAGTTTTTACGTGGAAAACCCCTGAAAAAGGGGGAAAAACCACGGGGCCTGGCCCGGTTTGAATGAATCCACTAGTATTTATAGTCGATTACAAATGAGGCCCTTCCTTAGGAGAAGGCCTTGGATTGATGTAGCAAATGTACATCATATAGATTGCATTACATGGTAAGAGTTACATATACAGGTTTGTTTGGCCTGAAGGACCGTGGTCGGAAGGAGAACGGAGTCGGCAGGAGACCTGGGTCAGAAAGACCGTTGTCTGTTGATGGAGGTCGGAAGGACCATAGTAGGCGACAAAGGCCTGAAGAACTGTAGTCGGCAGGAGACCGTAGTAGGCAGGAGACCGTAGTCGGCCGGAGACCGTAGTCGGCAGGAGACCGTAGTCGGCCGGAGACCATAGTCGGCCGGAGACCGTAGTCGGCAGGAGACCGTAGTCGGCCGGAGACCGTTGTCTGGTGATGGAGGTCGGACAGACCATATTAGGCGACAGTGGTCAGAAGGACCGTAGGCGGTAGGAGATAAGGAGTCAGGTGTTAGTCCCAGTGTCACTTGGAAGATCAGATGTTGATGGTCTGGCCTTGAGTAGGACGTCGGGCCTTAAGCAGGACGTCAGGTCTTCAGCAGGACGTCGGGTCTTCAGCAGGACGTCGAGACTTAACTTCGGGCCTTGAACAAGACGTCGGGTCTTTGGCAGGACGTCGGGGATGAACGTCGGGCCTTAAGGTGGTGGTCCGGCGAGGTTTTGTGGTGGTCCGGCGAGGTTCCTGCGGTGGTCCGGCGGTGGTCCAACGAGATTCCTGCGGTGGTCCGGCGGTGGTCCGGCGAGGTTCTGCGGTGGTCCGGCGGTGGTCCGGCGGCTGTCGAGGAGGAACTCCTTCCTTCTCTTCTCCTCTTCTCTCTCTTGCTTGGATCCCCCTCTTATGAGAAATGAGGGCTCTATTTATAGATTTTCTGGAGTGGCATGGCCCGTAAATAGGCATGAGATCAGGGCCGAATAGGGAGTGGTCCAATGGATGGCCGATATTGAATCCTACGATCATACACCGTTCATTGGACATTTGAAGGCCTTAGTGATGTCGGAATTCTGTGATCTTGGGCTCGTTGGATTCGTCTCATCGAGCCCTTCGATTCGAGTATAAGCTCGTCAAAATCGGAGTCCGTTTGGTAACTCAAATTACGGTTTGAACCTTCCAACAGCACTTTGGATCCATTATTTGGACCCATTTGGGCTCGGATTGGGTTGATCTTGGTGTCGTTGAGTTCGTATTTCCGAGACGCTCAGTTCGACTATAAGCTTGCTGAAATCGGAGTTGGGGTGCTCTCGGAATTAATTTTTGAAGTTTCCAACTAGCTTTCGCCTCGAGATTCGTGCCCGATCAAGCTAATTTTGTGATGCCGTATCAATTAACTAATTTTCTTACCTAGAAATCAATCAAAAAAACTCTTCAAAGGCTATATCAATTTGCATTCAGATTATTTTTTTTTCTAAAGATTCATTAAGAGAAAATGAAGACTTTTATTTTCATGAAATTAAAATTTTTTAAAGAAAAAATTAAGAAGAGTGATGAAGTTTAAATTCATGTTAGAATCTAACTACAATAATAAATCTTATTATTTAAAAAAAAATGATATTTGATTAGAATGACATTTTCACCTTCAAATGATAAGAATAATTTTTTACCTTTTTATTTCTTACAACAACAATAACATCAAGCTTTTATTTACGAAGCATTTTTTCTCCATTATGTTCTATTTAGAGTCAAATTCTCATTTAAATATAATAAGAAAATCATTTCTAATATTTTCTAACCAAGTCTTTTTAGATCTATCTGTACCTTTCCTAATATAAGCGAAATCTAATACATCTACTCTCCCAACTGAGTCATGGGAAGGCCGCCATTTTATGCACCCAATCCAAACTAAGACAATTGATTCTAGCTATACTTATCTGTCGTTGGAGCTACTCCAACTTTTTCACACATATACTTGTTTAGTATTTTGTTTCTAAGGCTTCGTTTGCGACAGCTTATTAAAAAAATTGCTTTAAGAAGCAGTAAGAAAGTCCTCCCAAATGAAGCCTAATTGTAAAACTACTTATTCATCTGTATATCTTCATTTCTACAAAACTTAACTTAATTTTATGCTTCTCTTTTTTGACCAACATTATAACATATTTATTTCTCAAGAAATGAATATTTAAAGCAATTTTAGAGAGCACCATATTAAAACCATTTATTTTGTAATCTATAATTTTAATTAGAACTATAATATAAATTCAAAATAAATTATGGTGTTAGGTTTCTTGTAGCTTTGTTCTTTCTAGAGGGCAAAAGGATAAGTTTAAATTGGCACGTTAGGCAGCTTTTTTCAAGGTTTATTATTTTTAGTCAACCTGTTGAAATTATATTTGACTATTATTTTTAAGCAATTTATCTAATAAAAATCAACTTCTTACAATCACATACGCTAAGATAATTTTTAAGAAATTTTTATAGTTCAAATTTTTATTCATAATAATTTTTAAAATATTTATTTTTCTACAATAATTCTATAGTTCTTTCCAAAAATAAAAAATAAAAAAGCTAAACTTAGGCCTCGTTTGGAAAAACTTTCTTACTGATTTTTTTAAAAAAATTTTAATATAAAATTTTAAATTTGGTACTAAATAACTAGCTTAAGAAATAGTAAGAAATCCGTTTGATTTTGAGAGATTTTTTTCTGAAAAATAGATTTATAAAATTATAATAATTAAATCGGTCCTATACTGAATTTGTTTGCATGACCAGACGGTTCTCAATAGAGTCAACAGCTTCACCAACATCACATACAAAGAAGACCCAACAATTTTTGCATGGGAACTGATCAATGAACCTCGCTGCCTTTCTGATCCTTCAGGCAACAAGCTACAGGTGACTATTTTTAGTTAGCTTCTTATAAGCTTTAGCTTCCATTAAACTACTTACTATATTCAACTATTGATGATCAACATGAACAAATTTCAGTCATGGATAGAAGAAATGGCATTTCATGTAAAATCGATCGACCCGAAGCACCTGCTCGAGATCGGGCTCGAAGGATTCTATGGAAACTCGACTCCGGCTCGCCTTCAGTTCAATCCCGACAGCTACTCGAGTCAAGTTGGCACCGATTTCATTAGGAACCATCAAGCAATGGGCATTGATTTTGCCACAACACACCTTTATCCAGATGCTTGGTAGATATCTGTTAAATGTGATCATATTTATATGACAATGAATAATTCTGATAATTTTGGTACTCTTATTGATAATGCAGGCTATCGAATTCGAACCCCGAAGATCACCTTGAGTTTGCCAAATCCTGGATGCAAAGCCACATTGATGATGCAGAGAATGTGCTTGGAATGCCGGTCGTGTTCGCCGAATTCGGAATGTCGGCGAAAGACAAGAACTTCAGTGTGAGCTCAAGAAATCAGTTCATTGATATGGTTTATAAGACCATTCTGAACTCTACAAGGAGAGGAGGAGGTGCAGGAGGTTGCCTTCTGTGGCAGATTTTCCCAGAAGGAACTGATTTTATGGATGATGGCTATGCAGTCGTGCTTAAAACATCTAAATCCACAGAAAAAATTCTATCTTTGCAGTCAAAGAGATTAAAGAAGTTCAATTCAAAGTGTTCATGGAGGTGCAATTGGACTTGCAGAAAGAATTAGTCTTCTCAGCATAATCAACTCTGATAAAATTATTTGAATGTATAGTTAATTATTGATTGATTTCATTAATGAATCAAATCTGTACAGATTTGTAAATATTACATCATACCTGTAAAAATATATACAAATAAACTTTTATGTAAAATGTTGTATTACATGGATTCTGCATGACTGTAATGGTTTAAATAAAATGTCATTATCATTCACTGTTGATTGAAGTATTGTTCTTGCACTACCAAATAAAAGTTTTTTTTTTTCTTTTATAGAAATCCTTCTTTTCTCATCGGTTTAGACTGCTACTATTTGTTGCGGTTTTTAATAAGTGTAAATAGCACCGGTTTTGACCATTGCCAAAAATTTTTCTCCTCTTATACATGACCCACCGCATTCGACTTGCCCTAATTCTTCCTCTTCTTCGTTTCGTGCATTCCCTGCCTTGGATCGAAGAGTTTCTTTCGTGCTGTGCCCACTACAGGAAAACCTGTTATTACCCGGCGGACAGAATCCGCCGGAACTAATGTAAAATCCGACGGAACCGTTCGTTTTCCGGCGCAAATCTCTCCGCCAGTTTTGGGTGCGTCGATAATTTTTTTAGGCGCCTATGATTCATGCATTCCGTGCCTTCGATCGGACGATTAAAGTTCTTTTGAAGCCCTCATTTGCTCGCTCATCCCGGCCGGTTGTGTGCTTAATTCTACTTCTTTTTCTCCTTCGCCGGTTTGTGTTCCATTCCTATATATTCTTCTATAGCTTTGTGGATTCATTTCTATGCTTGTGCTCTTTCCATTCCTAGAGTACTAACCTAACCATATATATGCTCATCTATGTTGGTCTTCTCAAATGACTATCAAATCATAGTAATTAGGGCTTTGTGATCTCAATATTTGGCATAAGAGTTGTCGTCTGAACTGAAGATCTAATACTTGAATTTCTGTCCTAAAAGATAAAATAGAATAAATAGAATATTGCAAAAGAACTGATTTTTTTCAAAGAAAGAAGATCTCTTTAATTTTTAACAGTGTTGTTTTGTCTGTAGCTGAAGCAGATAAGGCTTTCAAGAGAATCTGTAACATCTACCTTAAAAATCTGCCATTCTGTCGTTATCTTACCGATGAGGATGGAGTTGAAAAGCAGCTTATCATCTGCAACACGTATAAGCAATTTTTGATGCGTTAAGGCCTCTATTTCTCGACAACTGTTTTCAGTTTTTAGAATAATTCTTGTAAGAAAATAGCATCAAAATCGTACAAGAAAAAATCAGCCATTATTTTCATTTTCATTAAATTCCTTACAAGCAATCGAGATGCATATAAATATATGAAATTATTAGTTTATTTTTAGATAAAATATGTCATTATTTTCGTTAAAATAAGTAAATTATTCATTTTTTTCATAGTTACCGTAGAAGGAAGAAGAAGAACAAAAGAGAGAATGGGTACTGTATGCATGCAGCTGAGATTTTGAACTTATCTGCAAATTTTATAATCCAATTAATCTTTGTTTTATCTCTTAATCTGTATATTATTAGGTGGAAGACAATGGTTGCTTAAGGAGTTCAATTTTTTTTGTCTAAATATTAGTTTTGGGGATTTCTTAAAAAATACATAATATACAAATCTTATAGGGCTATAAATTTTTTTGTCTAAATATCAGTTTTGGCCCCTTAAAAGATTTCATTCAAAAAAAAAAAAAAAAAGAAAAAAAAAAAAATCATTACACATACCATCACATATAAAATTGATGCACGCCATTAACACCAAAGTTTATATATGTTGACTTTGTCATCTACGATCACTCAAAACGTCAATATAATGTAACTAAGTATCATTTTTTTTAAAGTAGGCAAAGTCGGCTATTTTGTTGCTGACTTAGATTTGCTGAGTCAGCTATAACAGTATCAAATCGCCTGGTAAGTGGGTGACTTGCGACAATCATAGCTGATACAGCTTCTTTTAGAATTTTCTATTTTTAAATTTCTTTTTTTTTAATACTTAATTACAATATTCACTTTAAAAATTTGTCACAAATAAAATTGATGCACATCATTAAAATTAAAGTTTTTGTTAGAAAGTTGATGTATGCTATCGATACCAACTCTGTTTCTTGATTTTAACTCAAAATATATACTAAACCTTTTAGTTTTTAATCTCATCTCTTCAAAGGAGAACAATCACCAAAGTTTCTATTCTCCTCCATAAAATTTTAGCTATTGCTTTAATTGAAAGGTGAATTAAAAACTGAAGCAATTTTTTCTCACTATCTCAATACTGAATATCCTTATAGAAAGGATGGGGGATGGCTAATGGGTAATAGCTTCTTAAAACAACCTTAGTATACAAAAATTAAAATTTTTATACTAGAAATCTGTTTTAAGAAGCAATATATATTAAATTTTTTTTAAGAAGTAATAAAAAAGTCATCCCAAACGAAACCTTCGTCCTCTTATTAAAAAGTTTGTGTTTATTAAGTAAGAAAATTTAATAAGAATAGATATTTTGAGCTCAATTTTTAGTCGAGTGGAATATAAATAGATTCTTTTTATTGTTTGTGGCTCATTATTGTCTTGAAAAAAACAAATAAATAAATAGTTAAAATCATATTGTTTAGATTTACTAATTGATTAGTAGATAAGTTGATTGATTCTATTATGTTCCGTTCAAATTCTAATGAGCCGAATACAAATTTTTTATTCATAAATTAATATTCAATATTTTTTAATGAGCCTAAAAATATAATTAATCAATAATCTTTAATTAAAAAAACTTTTAGCCATAACAATTATTAACTCTCTATTAAAAATGTGATTAAACATTCTAAAAATGCACTAAAATCTTTTTATTTGCACTTTTTACTGAAAAAGTGGAAATGAACATTATAATATTTAGTCACAATATTAAAAAAAAAAAAAAGATTTTAGCTAAAAATATCAAAGTTTTTGAGTTTTAGTTAGTAAGATTTAAACAAAAATAAGAGCATGTTAGAGAGAAATTATGGTTTAAAGGAGGTCTATAAGTGATTAAGTGCACTCAATGAAAAAATTTATATTCATTCTTATATATAAGACTTATTTATGTTCGTTTATTTATATAATTCAACAAATTTAAACAAATATTAAAATGCTCTTCATGTAAATGAGCAAGTTTGAACAATGAGCTATTTATTCATTTATATTCATGAATATGATAATTTGTCATTTAACAAATAATTCACTAAAACTTTAATAAATGCTCATTTAATAATAATTTAGGCTTCATTTGAGATAGTTTTTTTATTACTTTTTAAAACAGCTTTATAATATCAAAATTTTAATTTAAAATTTTTTGTTCAAAAAAATTACTTTAAGATTGCTTATTTGATAACTTATTCTATATTCTTGAATCATTTTGTTTAATCATTTGCATATTAAAAATTATTTATATTATCAGAGGTATATATGTTATAAAAACATCAAATCAATAGCTTAATATATAACTAGATTTAATTATTTTCTTCTTAAAATAAAAAATTCATCAAATAACTTAAAATAATAAACACTTTTAAATTAAAATCCATAAATTCAAATATTTATACTGATTAAGCTGTATACTTAAACTATCAA
Organism: Dendrobium officinale; assembly: GCA_019514585.1. Classification (NCBI taxonomy): domain Eukaryota; kingdom Viridiplantae; phylum Streptophyta; class Magnoliopsida; order Asparagales; family Orchidaceae; genus Dendrobium; species Dendrobium officinale. The sequence continues at coordinate 51,842,004 of CM033690.1, read as the reverse complement.
CATCAAATATATAATTAATTAGACTTCATTACAACTAATAACTAAACTTGAAAAAAAAAAAAAATTCAGATCACGTTCCAGATCGATCAAAATCAGGGGCAAAATCAATCTTTCTTTTGATCAGAGTGACCAAAATATGATTGGAATGGATGATTTTATATATGAAATAGAAAATAAAATCTTTTCTTAGAATTTGAGCAACTGCATTTACTGAAAATCTAAGAGCAAAATAGTTATAATGCATATTTTTCTAAGAAAAAAAAAAACTTCAGAGTGAGCAATTGCCCACCCTGAGCGTTTCAAGATTCCACCCCTGATTAGAACATAATAAAAAAAAGAGTTTTAATTAGATAATACTCAGCTCAACTCGATTCATTTATCACCCTATCAAATGCTCTAAATCTAATAATCCAAAAAAGTTATTGTCCTCTCATTTCAATCTAATCGGATCAAATCAACCCAATCCAAACTTACGAAGAACAAACACTAATCCTCCCCCCATAACGATAAGATCAAGTCATATCAGCTGAATCTTGCATGGCCACCTCCACTTCCTCAAACCAAATAAACCAATAAAAACTAGCCAGGTCCGATGGTCAAATTCTCTGGTCTAACTTGCATGTACGTACCTTCTCCTAATAGGCCAACCAAAGACTCTTCCCGTTAGTGTGATATCTATCTATATGGCTCTATTCTTTTGGCTTAGTCTCTTCATGTCAACACTTCGCACGTAAGAGAGAGGTAACCACAAGCTTCCTCTTGCTTCCAAGCGACGGCAATATAAGCTTTCTACCATGGACTTCTCAGCTCCTTATATATATATAGCTCAAACAATCTCACATGAACACACCATCAAACTCTTTAAAAATATATAAATATATATAGCTCAAAGCAAACAAAAATACAATGTTCTCCTTCTTCCCTTCACCTCTTCAACAATTCTTCTTGATTGTAGCCATTTTAGCTTCATTACTTACTACAATCAGTACTGCGAATATCGGCTATGTCGAAAGCAATCATAGTTGGTATATATATGTATTCATTTTACTACAAGAAAGCATGCTGTTATCCGCGGACAAAATCCGCTAGAAAATTCTTATTTCCGGAGAAATACCGGTGAAAGCTGTTCCAATGGCAATTCCGGCAATATTCGCCGGGAATTCCGCCGGTAATTTAGCGGCAGCATATGCGCCGGAAACCCTTAAAATACTGAAGAAAAGCCAGCCGAATATGCGCCGGTGTTTCAAAGGCGGAATTTGCACCGGACATTTCGCCGTTAAGTTACCAGCGGATATTCTGCCGGTTTTACTGATGTAAATATTTTCGCCGGAACGTCTGGCGGTAATGACAGATTTTCTTGTAGTATTCTCTATTCATCTTGCTTTGTTCTTGATCATAATAGGGCAATATGTGTCTTCCAGGAGGCAAGAACAGGTTGATGAAGTGAGGATGGAGATGGTTGAGAGGATTGGAAATCATTTTGAAGAAGGAGGGAGACCTTTCTACGTGAATGGTTTTAATACCTACTGGCTTATGGCTCTTGCAGCTGATCCTTCGACGAGGGGGAAGGTGACAGAGACATTTGCAGATGCGTCGTCTGCTGGTCTCACAGTTGGCCGGACTTGGGCCTTCAGTGATGGCGGCCAGGGGGCGCTGCAGAAATCTCCTTCTGTTTATGATGAAAATGTCTTCAAGGTATTTCATATATCAGGCTATATATATATAGCTCTTATGAACTCGAGATCATAAAGAACTTTCATGCAGAGCAATAATATGTGACAATAATGATGATTTTATTCTATATATAAACATAATTTTAATAATTGAATCTAATGTTTTTTTGAAATGATGGAAATTGAGATCCAACAAGGATTCAATTGCAATAATATAAATATTATATATTAAATTTAAGGGGGGTATTTACATAAATATATATCACTTTATATCATGACATTTACATATCTAACACTCAAAATTTTAATATTTCTAATCCATACCACCTTGTAAGTTTTAATATCAAATATGACACTCATATATTTCTTTCCTACCACCCATACCGTCTTATAAATTTTAATATTTCATTCTTTGCACCCATATATATTTAATCTACAGATGATATGTATGAAATATTAAAATTTTGGGTGTTAGATACGTAAATATTATGATATGAAATGGTATGCATGTAAATCTTTTTAAATTTAATTAAAATTATTTAAATGATGAAAAATTTCTTATAATAATAATAAATAAGAAATAATTTGCATATATATATATATAAATAAATTCTTATGAAACAATTGAGATTCTATGCAAATCGAACTTTTTAATCTGATTGAATCAATTTGAGGACCGGTTCAAAGTCTTAAGTAGTTTATGTTCAGTCCAATTTTCACAATCAAGATTGAATCATTAAATTGCATCAAACAAGAAATATGTTATTGTTTTATTTGATATAAGTAACATTGTCTCATTAAAAAAGAAAATTTTGAGTTTGAGCTACAAGAAATGTTTGTTGAATTTTTATTAGATTTATTTCTATCAAAAAGTTCAACCATTTGTCAAAGTTTTCTTTGATAAGTATGGCATCCAAAGTGAAACAAGTGCATTAAATTAATATTCTATTGATTAATAGTAAGGCTACATGCTCTCTTATATTGGAAAAATTATTCTGTGCGGTGTTCAGAAACGTTCGGAGGCTAATCCGGACGTGTCACGCATTGGGTGATGTGGTGTGCTCGGATTGACCTCCAGACGTGTTCGGACACCGCACAGAATAATCTCTCCTTACATTTGTTATTATCTTAAGTTGAAAATAAATTTTTATCAAAATGTAAAATTTTATATTTTTTATTAAAGTTTTATTTAGAAATATTGAGTGTTTGTACATAAAGTAAATTATATGTTTAATTGACATAAAGTTATTGTGATATTAATATGAATGATTATAATGATAATATGATATATTATTCATAAAAATATATATTTAATTAATATAAAGAATTTTTTTTTTTTATTAAATAGAACAATTAAATTTCATGAAATATTTTTTTCCTAGAAATTCAACTAAAGTACTATATGTCAGTCTAAGCATGTATTTTACATGCAATTTTTGTAAATAATTTATATTTATTAATTGTGTATCATAATTATTATATGAATATAATGATTTCTTATTAAAGGACTTAGTTGTTTTCTATTTTGTTTTATAACTTTTTTAGGCACTTGATTTTGTGGTTAGTGAGGCAAAGAGGCATAATATTAGGTTAATACTGTCATTAACAAATAATTGGAAAGATTATGGTGGAAAGGCTCAGTATGTGAAGTGGGGAATAGCAGCAGGCTTGAAGCTTAGTTCTGATGATGATTTCTTTAGTGATCCCACTGTGAAAGGCTACTACAAAGCTCATATCAAGGCAAGTAATTATTATTTTTTTGTTTATTTATAGATATAAAGGATTAAAATGGTCTCCAAACTATTTACGAATGATAAAAAATGATCTTCTACTATTTAAAAGTCTTATTTTAGTCCAGTGACTGCTCAAATAAAGGCTGAGGTTTCGTTTGGGACGGCTATCTTGCTACTTCTTAAAACAACTTTTTAGTACAAAAAAATATTTTTTTTACTAAAAGCTGTTTTAAGAAGCAATAAAAAAGTCGTACCAAATGAAGCCTATGACTTCATTTGGAACGGCTTTCTTATTGTTTATTAAAACAGCTTTTAGTAAAAAAAATTAATTTTTTACTAGAAAGCTGCTTTAAAAAGCATATTTTTGTACTAAAAACTGCTTTAAGAAACAGTAAGAAAGCCGTCCCAAACGAAACCTAAATGACTTCACAAAGTAACTAATTTGGTCATTATTTAAAGAATTAATAGATCAAATTAATACTTTTATATATTTAGAGACTATTTTGATTCATGGCATAATAAATTGTATCTAATATCTAAATTTTGATATTTGTTTAGATAATATTTTAGTAATTTAATCATATTATAATACATGCATGAAAACAATTTGATATATAGCTCCTATAAAATCATAAATATGTAAAATTCATAATTTTTTTGGGTGATCAGACGGTTCTCAATAGAGTAAATACCTTCACAAACATCCCATACAAAGAAGACCCAACAATCTTTGCATGGGAATTAATGAATGAACCTCGTTGCCAAGCTGATCCATCAGGCAACAAGCTACAGGTAACTATTTCTTCTAATCTAATCAACTACTGAACCATCATCAGCTAGCTATTGATTGTGAATGAATTTGTAGTCATGGATAGAAGAAATGGCACTCTATGTAAAATCGATTGACCCGAAGCACCTACTTGAGATTGGGCTCGAGGGCTTCTATGGACCCTCGACGCCTAATCTTCTTCAGTTCAATCCCAACACTGTCGCCGGTCAAGTCGGCACCGACTTCGTAAGGAACCATCGAGCTCCAGGCATTGACTTTGCCACAGCCCACATCTATCCAGACACATGGTAAGTGTCAATATTTGACACCACCCGAAAATCCGACTCGAATCCGACCCAAAAATTTCGAGTTATAGTCAACCTGAACCCGAAACGGGTCGGGTTTGGGTTCAACAATTCAACCAGTTTCAAAAATCGGGTTGGATTCGGGTTGACCTGAATAGTGTCGGGTTAGTATCGTGTTCGACTCGAACCCGACCCGTGACCCGAAATTTGCACCCCCTACAATTAACCAATTTCTAGCCAGCTAGCTAGCCAGTTGACCATCCTAACTGTGCTACAATGATGCAGGGTATCGAGTTCGATCCCGAGCAATCACCTTCCATTCACAAACTCCTGGATGCAGAGCCACATTGATGATGCAGGGAATGTGCTCGGAAAGCCGGTATTGTTCGCCGAGTTCGGCGAATCGACAAAAGACAGTAACTTCAGTGTTGGTTTCAGAGATCAGTTCATTAGTACAGTTTATAGCAACATTCTGAACTCCATAAGGAGAGGAGGGAGTGCTGCAGGTGGCCTTCTATGGCAGCTCTTCCCTGAAGGGACTGATTACATGGATGATGGTTATGCAGTTGTGCTTGCAAGATCAAAATCTACATCAAGTATTATTTCTCTGCAGTCAAGGAGATTGCAGATGTTCAACTCCAGATGTTCATGGAGGCGCAAATTGATTTGCAGAAGGAATTAGAGCACTGAGGATGTTAATATATATTTGGATGGATAGCTATTGAGTATGTACTGAATCCATATATATGTAAATGTATGATTGAAAATGTTATGTGAATGTTAGATTATGTGGAATACACATATGTTTTCTATGTTGTGCTTGTATAGGGATTTTGTTCTAATAAAACTTATATATTGAAGTGATTCGGCTTATTTAAGGCTTTGTTTGGGACGACTTTCTTACAGCTTCTTAAAATAACTTTTTAGTATAAAAATTTAATTTTTTGTATTAGAAAACAGCTTTAAGAAGTAGTAAAAAAAGGGTCCCAAATGGAGCCTAAGTTTAGGTTCATGTTTGCAGAGAGGTCGAATAATCTTATAAACATCAAAATTAAAGAGTATATGAAACCGGGGCCCAACTTTTTAGTTTTTTTTTTTTTTGAATTAAAAAATTTTGTACTAGAAAACTGTTTTAAGAACACTGTCCCAAACAAAACCTAAATTACAAGCCTAAGCATACATTGTAATTATATTTGCAAATTAATACAAATTTTTTGGAACTAAAATTTTTTATGAAATGTAAACATAAACATTTGAGTAATCAACCATAAAAATAAAATTATAACTTATTCAAAGATTTTGATGCCCATAAAAAGAGATAAAGACAAAAAATGCCTAAAGTTTTGCAATTTGAAACTTTTATTTAAATAGGTTACAAAAAGATTTCTTAAGCAACAAATATTTTGATGATATATTAAAAAATTATTGCATAAAGAAATGACTAACTCTAAACTTATGTAGTTATATTTGCTATGTCTATGAATGAATCACACATAGAATATAAAAATAAGATTGAAATATGAATAAAGTTTTATTAAATCAAATTCTCTACTAGTATTCCTCAAATTATCCATCTATAGGCTAATTATATTGCTAAATAAGTTATATAGTTGCCCATTTGAAAAAAAGCCCAACATTCAAGTTTAAACAAATCTAAAGCCCATGGGCTTATTCAAATTTAACGGCCCTTCCATTTATTCTTTATCCAATCATAAATCCATCCCAATGCATAATGATTTTTATAAGAAATTTGTTAATAAGGTTTTTTTTTTTTTTAATTTACAAAAAGAAAGTTTTGTTCTACATTTTTAAATAATATTTTTATTTTAGGTGTCCAATGGGTTTTCTCCAATTTTTTATTACCAAATTCAGTCATCAATTAAATATTAATGACAAGATTAAAATCAGTCCAAATTAAAATATAATTAAATAGGCTAAATTTGATAATTAATTTGTAAGGTATAATTAAATATTATAGTAATTACAGATAATTAATTATCAAATTTATTTGTTCCAAAAGTTTTATTTTTTATTTTTCAACAATGTGTTGTATTTCTTTGGGTTTTTTTGGTATGAGGATTCTTTTAATATTATCTCATGGCATTGAATTAGCCAGACATATTAATTATAGAGAAATAATAATTATAATATTTGTATATCATAACATGCCAATAGACTCAGGCTTCATCTGGGACAGATTATTTATTGCTTCTTAAAGCTGCTTTTTAATAAAAAAATTAAAATTTTTATACAAAAAAATACTTTAAGAAACAATAAAAAAGCCGTCCCAAATGAAGCTTCAAGCTCAATCTTCCTTTGAGGCGAGGAAGGTTAAAGGTGTAGTCTTTGAAGGCTAAGTTGCACTCTTGAAGGATTAATGATCACTCATCACTCGATGGGTCTACAGTTGCCCCTCGTCACTCGTTGGTTGGTGGGACCACACTCGACCATTGCTAGTCGATTTGTGTTTTTATATTTTCCTAACTACATACTTTTTGAACAACAGGTCCTATGTAAATTAAATAATATGTCATTAATATTACTTTTTATGTAGCCTCATAACTCTATAAATAAACGATCATGCGACAATTTCAAAAGAAAAGGAAATCATTTGGGAGTATTTGAATTCAATAACACAATCCTTATAATCTTTCTCTTCCTCACACTATCCTTGTTTTTCTCTTTTTCTCTCTATCTATTATGTTTTATTGTGATCCTTATAAGTCTTAGAGGTAGCGTCCAAGTAGAAGTGCACGTACTACCAAAAATAGGGCTATAGTAGCACAATTTTTTACTTTTTCCGATGGTTATAATCGTTACATTTTACTTTGCAACGATTCTAAAGTCGTTACATTCCTGCTGTGATTGTAATGCGCTGCAACGGCATTCCACAGCAGTTTCAAGACATGTGGGGTAGATTAAAGAATGTGCTAGTTAGCAGTTGTTATAGCTGATGCTAATTTTCATATTTGCATCGGCTATAACTGCTACAAAAATCAAAGCCTAAAATGATTTTCAGTATTGTGGCGGTTAAAACCGCCACAAATATCCAGAATAAAAAATAAAAAATAAAACATGAATATCTACTGCAATCTCATGTGGTGTAATCAAGTCAAGTCGAGCTCGAGTCATCCCTGGCTTGAGCTTGAGCTTTATTCAATGATTTCGAGCCGGCTGATTTATTATGAAAGAGAAAAAACCAATATTATTTAAGTAATTATTAAAACAAAATATTAAAAATAATGATAAATTATAAGAAAAATAATAAACAATTATTTAATACAAAAAGTGAGATATAATTTTTAAATATTTTCAAATAGTTTATACTTAAATCATGAATTTTAATATATTTTAAGTATAATTTACATTAATATTTTTTAAATGAGTCTGCTTGCAAGCTAACTAGTCGAGTTGGGGTTGGCTCGTTAACTAAAATTAGCTCATATATAGAGCTCTGTTCACGAACTATTTATCAAGTCGAACCCGAGCCGTCTTCACAAGACGGCTTGACTCAGTTACTACCAACATCTAAGTATTATACACGAAAAATTTGGATCCAATAATATTTATAGTATATATTACAATGATTTTCTTAAAATAACCGAATTAAACAAACAATATTAGATAAACTAACGTTAATTAATGATAATTAACATTGAATTTTAAAAGTAATTAAACAAAAAATTAACATTAAAATTGGATAATTATTTACCCTCCATAAGGCCTCTATTAGTTCCATATCGTTTGGCTTCAACGTTTATTAGTGTTAAAATATTCAACACTATTTAATTGTAGCTTAGAATTTAATTAACATCAATAAAATTTAATTAAGTTTAAGTAGGCTTTGAATAATCAAATAATTTCATGGAGCAATTGATAATTATTTTTTAACGCATTAGGGATTTTTTATGCTAATTACGATTAACGTTGTGTTGTTCTTTGATTATGATAATTTGACCTAGCATTACTAATTAAGTTATTAATTAGCTTTTCATTGTCTGATGATTAACTTATATCTATGTTAATTAAGAAGTAATTAGCATTCTAATTAAAAATTATATGTGGCATGCCATATTTGACCCCAAAAATTTCATCAAATACGGTTAATTAGATAGACAAATCCCATTAATAATCCTCCTTTTAATTTCTCCATCAAATATTATATAAATTTATTTATTAAAATTATCAATTTGCAGAAGTGTTCAAACCTAACAGATGTCAAAATTTTTTTTTTTTTTTGCAAAACTGTAATTGCAATATCCAAACAAAAACAAGAAATGATGTAGGATGAGTTAAATTTAACAAATACTTCTAATATGAGAAAATAATTAAATATGTATAGTGAGTTTAAATGCATAATACTTAAATCAATTGTAAGTGTAATGCAAGCATAGGTAATAATGAAATTTTACAATTAATTAGGGTATTTGTGAATAAATAAATGTTTGTGTCAATTATATTATAGTATTAATTTCATCATGCAAAATAATATGGTTTAGAATTTTTTTATTCCATCAATAATAGGAGGATACAAACAAATCCAACAAAGAACAAAACAATAATTACAAGACTAAGGCTTCGTTTGATTCGATTTATGCTTACATAAAAAGGAGTTTTAGAAAAGGAGGTTGAGAAAAAGCCGTTCAATAAAATGGAGTTTCAATAATGAGATATGTTTGACTAATATTTTTAAAAGTGCTTTATTAATACTTGAAAGTAATTTTAAATTGTTTGTTTAGGAGTTCTGCTTTTGAGATTTTATTATTTAATACTTGAAAGTAATTTTAAATTAGTAATTCGCTTTCGAAACTCCGTTTTGTGACCGAAGAAGCAGATACGAAAAGAATTTTTTAACCACCGAAAAAACGATGTTTATTAAAAAGGAATTATTGTTAAGTTTTGATTCCAAACAGTAAATACTAATTGATTTCGGCGTATTCAAACGGAAACGGAGAAAAAAAGCCTTATCAAACGAGGCCTAAAACGTCAAAGAAGAGGTAACAAACATTAAGTAAGACACAAGCTAGTTGGGCTCAGATATTGGCAAGAGGCTTTCTGCCAAACACACAGAAGGATGGCAAGGACCATCCAGAGGAGAAAACAATCACAACCCACATATATGAAGCACAACCACACATCCCAAACTAAGGCCACCAATCAAAGTAAGAAGATGCACCACCGTGGTTGCCAACAAGCCACTTTTGACAAGTTGGTGAGTTAGGATTTAAGATTTAGGGTTTATGGGTTTAGGGCACTAAATTATAAGGCCATCTCCAACTGAAAAATTCAATTTTCACTCCAAAATGCTGTTATACTCCAAAATGCAGTAACTTGTTTCCAATCGAACTCCATTTTCTAACACAAAAAAGAATATTCTTTGTATATTCTTTTTAATACTAAAATTCATAACATAATTCCAATGTTGTTGTCGCACTGTTCACCCTCACGCGAATAGCGAGTGTTTTGCCGATTGGATGGAGCAAACAAGCGACTGCAACGAGCGGATGTAAACAGTATATTGAGTCACTCTTGAGAGTTCGTTAAGGATGTTAGGCCCTTATGAACTAGCCCAAGGATAATTAAGAGAGAGGTGAATTAGTATTTTAAATATCTTTAAATCAAAACTCAAACCATGCAAACCAAAATTCACCACAAAAGAAAACACAATGCGGAAATTAAATGCAGAAATAATAAAGGAAAGAACACACCAGATTTATAGTGGTTCGGTCAAACCTTGACCTACGTCCACTCCTCGGAGGCACCCTCCGAGTATAGCACTAAACTTAGTATCTCTCCTTTAGCCCCCACAGCCAGGCGAAAAAACCCTTACAAAATCACTTCCACCTTCCCTAATGTGGCGAAGTAGCCGGGTCCTTTGACACCAAAGAGATCTTCTTCTTCCCAGAACTTCCCTAAAGACAAGCCTTGAATCTGATGGTACTAAGGTGCAAGCTCGCCGGAGCAACCGTGTGGAATCCCCCTCCACACTCTCTTGAAACCCCCTCCAAGGATCTTCTCCCTCTCTCAAACTCCACCCTTTCCTCTCTCCCTTTCAAGCTCTCTCTTTAAGTTCCCTCCAAAAGAACGAAGCTACAATGGCTGCCAAAGACAGTCACAAAGTGCCTTGTCAAAGCTTAAATATAAGAGCTCAAAACAAGCTCATTAATGCAACTTGCCGACATTATCGGCCAAGCCGATATGAATATCGTCCTGGCCGATCAGTGCAAACTAAGCCTAATCAGCCGGGACGATCTGAGATGATTAGAAGAAATTTGTTCATATCATCCATGACTATAATATACCGTCCGGGCCGATCAGTACAAATCTTGGATTATCGTCCTGAACATCGCCCTAAATAAGAGCTGTCCGATATCCAATCGTCCAGTGTATCGTCCTGGCCGATCCTGCGATCATCCAGGACGATGTGATCATGCAATCAGCCTTAATTGCTTTCCATAATTACCAGATTAATTTAGGCATAATTGTCTCGTAGTCCCTTGCTTGAAGCTAGTTTACTTGTTGACTGTTGAGCCTCTTTTGAGTTGAACTTGAGTAGTCTAATTAGCTTAACTTGAACCGACTTGACCTAGCTTGAATTGAATTTTGTAGATATTTGCCTTTAAAATTGATAGAATAATTAACATTTTCAAATGGGGATAGCAAACTTTAAACCTCCTCCCATCATAGTATTATAATTAAGCTCACAATAACTAATTAATTTATTAATCATGCAAATTAATAAATAATAAAACTTTTAGTAAACTTAATTAATGATAAATTCTTGTTTTAATCCTATATAAATTAATTTTCAAATATTAATTATAATATAAAGTTACTAATTAATTAGCCATTAAAATGATAACTAAGGATGATTATGGTTGAAAAAGGAATTTAATTAAGATAGTTAACACTTATATGGATTGCTTACTAATTATACGATTATATTTTGTTTTCTATATAATTTATTAAGCATCCTACTTTTCTATTTTTGTAAATACAAATAATTAAGATAATTCAAACAAATATTATTAACTTCTATAAAAAAACCGAAAAGGGTCAAAAAGATAAATTAAAAAAATTAAGAAAAAATCAGAAAATTTGCTGTCGGCATTGCACGTTCATAAGATAATGATATTGACGAGCTCAATGCTTCTTAACAAACAAAATTCTTATTGCCATAATTTAACGTCCATTAAACTCTATTAAATATTAGAATTTCCAATCAACCAAACTTCTATTTTTATATCATAAGCTGAAGGTTCAGTCAACGTTGACATCAAATTATTTTAAAATTGTGGCTCAAAAATAGGATATATTATTCTGTCCGGAGACCAATCAGAACGTGCCACGTTACACGATACTAAGCAACAAAGTGACGTTGCGTGTTCTGATTGGTCTCCGCACGCCATCTAGGTCCGCACAATCCTAACCTAAAATAGGGGTGTAGATCAGTCGAGTCAAGTTGAGCTGAGCTCGAGTCACCTATGGCTTGATCTTGATTAATCGAGTTCGAGCCCGAGCTTTTTTTTATGAGTTCGAGTTGATTCTTTTATTATGAAAAAGAGAAAATGTTTACGATTTAAGCAATTATTGAAATAATATGGTGAAAAAATGAGAAATTTGAAGAAATTAATAATAAATTACTTAATATAAAAAGTAAGATATATACTTTTAAATTTTTTTTTTATATATAATTTTGCATTTAAAATCTAGAATGATAATATATTTCAAGTGCAATTATACTAATATTTTTTAAACAAGTCGGCTTGCGAGCAAATAAGTCGAGTTAGGACTTGCTCAAGTTTGGCTTGCCAGTTCATCGAGCTTGGCTCTTGAGCCATTTTTCGAGTCGGGTCTGAGTCAGCTTGACTCACTTACACCCCTACTCCAAAAACTTACCAGAAGGAACTTATTCAAAGTATATATATATATATAAATTTTTAATGCCAAAATTACTGCTCCAATCTTCTTCTTAAAGAAAGTTCCCATTTGGCGTATTTAGGACTAATTACCAAACGCTAATGATTGTTAAATCCTTATTATAATAAAATTGATTGAAATCTTTAATGCAAGAGAAATTTTGATTTTGATAATTTTGAATAAATTAATTCAACATAAAAAATAGTAAGACAATTAAAATAGAATTTTAGTTAATATTTTTAAGCTTTTTAACTTAGCCAAATTATAGTCGAAGGGCTACTAAGACCAGTGAGAGTCACAAATCACCTGAAACTTTCAATCTACCACATCTGTCGCGATATCCGCCTCTTAGGTTTCATTTGGGGCGGCTTTCTGAATATTTTCTAAAGCAATTTTTTTAGCATAAAAATTTTTAATTCAAGAATATTAAAAAATTACTTTAGAAAGCAGTAAAAAAATCGTCCCAAACAAAAATTTAATCTGCTGATCGCTATCACTGCGTGCATTGATTGTTGTCATCGTGCCCCATGACTTCGTCCATATTTTCGTCCATATGATGATTTTAACAAATAGGATGAGAGGAGGGACATGATATTAAAAAAATTAGAATATTATATTTGTATTTATATGTTACATATATATATATATATATATATATATATATATATATATATATATATATATATATATATATATATATATATATATATATATATATATATATATATAATATTTTCAGTGTTTTATATGTAAATATCCTATTTAATAGAAACAATCAAACAACCCTAAAAGTTGTGTTATGTTAAATTTAAAAATTATCTATAAAACCCCACAAGTGAATCCCAAGAGAGAGAGAGAGAGAGAGAGAGAGAGCGCGCGCGCGCGCAAACCAATCTCTCATGCCCTCCTATTTGTTTACTGGCTAGTCTCCTTACAGCTTTACCGCTCTGCCAATGCTTCTGCCAAGAGTCAGGAGAGAAGATTCAGGCGTGCTCAGGATAATAACCTCAGAATCAAGAACTGGTTTCTTAGAATCTGATGAGCATGTTTTCAAACGGGAGAATCGGTTAGTATTATGGTCTTCTGTATTTTTATTTGGGTCGCTAGATTGCGTTTCCTCAAGCAAAAATCAATGTTATTTTTCCCAAACAGTTCACCTGATTCTGCTTTTAGAACTGGGATTAAACAAGTTTTGGTTTTGATTTGAGGGCTTAAATAGGGAAGATGAAGTGGAACGTCTTAGCTAAGATTTTCCTTAGGACTAGCATATCATAGTTTGTTACAAATTTGTTACTAATAGCTTCTAGAATATTTTTATTAGCCATATAAATATGCAAGTATTTTAGTTGGAAAATGACAATTGATGAATATTATGATCTTTTGAAGCTTAGTGCTTGTGTTTGTTCCCTGGATTGAGATTTACTTCTTGCATCAACTTCTTCCAACAATCCAATGATTGTCTCCCCACATCAATTGGCATCAGAGCTGGAACTTGTGAAGAATGATGGACTGTAGAAGAAGGTGGGTTGTCGACGATGATCGAAGCCGAAGAATAAGTTGGGTTGTCGACGAAGATCGACGCCAAAAAAGATGGGCTGTCACAAAGTATTTGATGATATGAATGTGAGAGATTGTATTTCTTGGAATGCTATGTTATCAGGGCATTTTGAGAAAGGTGAACATTTGATAGGTTTGAATCCATTTTTTCACCAGAAGATGATACGCTAGCTGAAGGATGAACTTCTTCGAATGAAGTTAAATAATAAGTCTGAAGAAAGTAATGGAAGTTGTTCTATTGGATGTAATGTCCATCAAAGTTTGAGCCTTTTAAGATTTAGCCAATGTTGTCCAAGCAACATTTGCAGCATAGGACTTGGTCAAGAAGTTATGGTGGTGATAGATAATGCAAAGTCTTTCAGTTACACACTTAGCTTTGACACAGAGTATGTGAATCAACAAGGATTCCATATTATTGGATATGATTGCAATCCATGTATTGGCTCTACGGATGGAATCACTTTGGGTAAAGCATTGTGAACCTTTACTCATCCAAAAAAAGTTAAAGGATATGTATCCAAGACGTAAAATCTTCGATCTAGGAGGATTGCTTTTGTTTTCTACACATACCTTTTTGTCGATGACGCACTTCGACGGAGTCGATCTCTTCTGACGCAAGGGGAGTATGATGTGGAACATCTTACCTAAGATTTTCCTTAGAACTAGCATATCATAGTTTATTACAAGTTTATCACTAACAGCTTCTAGAATGTTCTTATTAGCTTTATAAATATGCAAATATTGTAGTAGGAAAAGGCCAATTGATGAATGTTATGACATTTTGAAGCTTAGTGCTTGTGTTTGTTCCCTGGATTGGAATTTCCTTCTTGCATCATTGGAAGAAGAGGATGCAAGAAGGAAATCCTAATTCAGTGAACAAACACAAGCACTAAGCTTCAAAATGTCATAATAGTCACCAATTTCCCTTTTCCTACAATAATTGCATATTTATAAGGCTAATAAGTACATTCCAGAAGCTATTAGTAACAACTTGTAACAAACTATGATATGCTAGTCCTAAGGAAAATCTAGAATGTCATTAAATCGTTAATGTTAAACATGTTTGTTGGAATTCTTAGAGTTTTATTATTGTATCAATGGATGTAGCAGTCACTTTAATTAGCCACAATCCTTTTTTTATTGAGAATTTGGTTCTTTCAAATCTCTTTTCTCCATTTCTGAAAAAAAAAAAAAGTTTAAGTTTTTGGATTTGTTTTGCCAAGTCTACTTAATATAAGTTTGTGGAACTTTCTTCCTCTCTCTCTCTCTCTCTAGGCATGCGAGAGGTATTTCTTTGTCTTTTACTTTGTCATTTAGAGTTGAAGTGGAGGGGAAGTTTTGGGTCAGAATGTCCTTATGATGAGTTTTATAGCAACTGAATTTATTTTTAGATGAATACAATATGATAGTTGATTAGTTAAACATTTATTAAAATAATCTCAAAGAAAATTTAAATGTTAGAAAGGTCATAATGATTAATGCAGACCCAAATTTTCTCCTTATTTTGAGGGGATAAGAAAAGGGGTGTGCCTAAATCTAGTGCATAAAGCCTTCACAAATGCAAGGTCTAAAGAAGAGATTGATATACAACTTTGTCTCTACATATATAAAGGAGACAAATCTATCTCGAAGTTTTCCCAAACCATAATCTACTACTTTTGATTTGTTATGATATGAAAGCAATAGATAGATAATCAACCAACTCTTACATTGCACTCATCTTAAAGTAATTCTTTAGAAGATTTTGGAATTTATCCCTACTAAGGGTCTATTTAGGATAGTTTTCTCACTGTCTTGCTTTTCAGACCACAACTACAGTTTCGTTAGGCTAATATTTTCTCATTGCTTTTAAGAAATTTATGTACTAAGGAGTGCTTTTCATAGCAGCTTTAAAAAAGTTACTTCGTCACAACAACTTTACAACTACTTTTATAAAAGCTGCAGCAATCCCAAAATGACCCTAAATTTTGATTAGTGTACTCTCACCTAAATTTTCTCTCTTTAGATTATTTCACCGTAAGTTATGATTTATGTCCCTTCCTCCAATGATAGTCAATTTGATTTATCTGAAATACACTATCAGAATGGTCAGCCTAGTAGACATTTGCACAGTTAATTATAAATGGGGAAATTTGGAGCAAAGTTTTGACCAATTTCTTGTTATTTGATTCTATGGTAATTACTCTTTATCCACAATCTACATTTATCTCCATCTCTCTCGTTCTCTAAGATGACTGTTTTGGTTAGGTTTTATATCATATTACTCAGAGAGAGCGTAATTGAATATTAGTAACTTATTGATCCTCCTGGACAATTTTTAAAGGGATCAAAAATTTATGGTTTGCAAGGTTTTTGCTGTCTGATTTGTTCAGAAACTGACCAATTCCTTATGTCCATTCAGCTAAAGTGCATTCAGAGTACTGTTCCTCAGATAATGGATTAGCAATTTACTTGAAGCAAATTTCAAATACTTTAGATGATCCAAAAAAATGGGGACAAGTAGGAACAAAGAGGAATGAAGATTGCAAGTCTAATGGGGAAGAAAACTTAGAGGAATTAGAATCTTCAGGGAATGGAATGAAGACTCTCTCTGCTTCTGATTCATATAGTGGAAGTAGTATGGAGAAGAAAGAATCTGCTGTACATGAACTGAATGGTTTCAATGAGAAAATCTTGGAGCAAGGCGAGGCAAAGCCTACTAGCCAGTCTAGTTATAATTTGAATCAAGAAGTGATGAAATGTTCTAATCAGATAGTTCCAAAAGCCAGTGACAATTTGAATTCGAGTCGTAAAGTGGACGAAGAACAATCTCTAGAACCATTGGAGCATGAAGCAAAGAACGACGAGGGCAATGCAGAGCTCAGAAATGGTACTGGAATCAGATGGAAGACCAAAAGCTCTCCTGCCTATGATAGAACTTTATCTTTATCTGATAAACAACAGCAAGATCATGGTACTCAAAAGCTTCTTGCAGTATCTAGAAGAACAAGAAGTTCTCATACCTTTGATCGAAGTTTCTCGTCATCCAGCGAACATCGGCTCGATCATGTTCCTCAAAAGAATCTTGCAGTATCCAGAAGAACTCGAAGTCGAAAGGTTTTGGATTCGGCCGAGAGCATAGAGTCACCAGGAACAGATACTGTCATGAAGAACAATTCCAATGTAGAAGAACAAACTGTTGCAGAAAAAGATTGCAGTAACTTTTCAATTCAGAGTTTTTCCTCTGAAAATCCTGACCTTTCTTTGATTTTTCAATCAAATAATGCAGAAGAGGTTGTTAAATTTCCTTTGTCTGAAACAGAAGATCAGCACAAGATCTTAGAAAAGGTTGATGAACTCAAAATTCAATTACATAGAATGTTCAGTAACAAATCTGATGGCAAAGGGGGATCTAGCTTCAACATAAAGGTCACGCATTTTGAAGGAAAAATTGAATTAAATGATAATCGATCATCGCTATTTTGTTTCTCAAGACAATCCAGCAACTCTTCTTGCTTGCTTTGTCAGTCTTCAGGCATTTGCTACCACAATGGAAATCGTAGGATTTGCCAAGAAACTCATATTCGACATTGCCGGCCGATCTCAGGTGGAGCACCATTTGTGATCTGCTATAAGTGCTACAAGCTGCTTCAACTGCCTGTAGACTTTCTTGTATCCATGAAGAGGATTCATAAACTTCGCTGCGGTTCTTGTTCTGAAGTTCTAGTGTATTCCTTCAGGCCAAGATCTTATAATACAATCAAGAAAAGATCATGAAGCAACACATTCAGTGGCTATGAATATGTTGGATAAGCTCATGGGCATGAAATCGAAATGGCCTGTATTTTGTAGATCTATGGAAGGGAGAATGGAGCTTGTTCTTGCAACGGCTTTCTTACTGCTTCTTAAATCAGTTTTTTAGTACAAAAATTAAAATTTTTATACAAAAAAAGATGTTTTAAGAAGCAGCAAGAAAGTCATCCCAAATGAAGCCTTAGAGAGGAGCTCTTTGCTTTATGTAGTGACATTTGGATGTATTCTTTTTGATAACCCCTCAACCTCATACCGCGCGATTCAAATTTTAATTGTTGTATTAAAAAGCTGTTTTAAAAAATAATAAGAGACCTTGCATAAAAAATAAGCCATTCCAAATGAAGCCTTGATTGAGCAAAGTTTTACAAATAAAATAAACATTATTTAATTCATTAGCAAAGTTTTACTAATGAATTAATCCTAGATATTATGAAGCGGTAATACTTGCATTAATTGATTTATTTGTTTTCTTATCTTTTTGTTTATTACTCTCTTATCTTCAAAGCAAAATACATTTTTTTATATATTATTATTTTTCTTGCATAAAAAATAATCAAACATAATATTTTGATATTTACTCAATTAAATCCTCTATTTCATTTTGAGATGAATTCAGACTATAATTATAAGGTAATGATCTCTCTAACCTGCAATACACCTTCAATTGGTTCATCGGCTCCTTCAAGCTTAAAAATTAATCTTTTGAATTAAAGAAATGAATTTGTGAGTTGTTGGTCCAATTTTAAGATAGTTTGATCTTGTAAGTTGCTATATAGGCATTGTAGGCTAATGTATAATTTAGGAAAAATTAAATAAAGCTTTAGGAAGATTTTTGTCTACCAAAATCTGTCATCCCTTCTTTCTCTCGCTCTCTCTTGTAAGAAAGCTTAAGAAGCTCTCAAGATTCATCCTAAATTTTCTTAACAAATGGTATCATAGCCTAGTGGAGCTAATGGGGCAAATGAGGAAGAAGAAAGTTCTTGTTCAAGAAAGAGGTGAGGTCGCACAAGGGGCTTTTGCGGCATAGTGGGTCACGTGGTTTGTGCCGTTCGACGAAGAAAGACCAAATGTGTAGGGGACGGGCCGACAAACGGTCTGGGTGAGCAGGAGCAGGAGTAGGAGCATGCTTAATGGCATATATGCGGTGCAGATCGGAGGAAATCGGAGATGGGGCTTGGGTGCTTGAGCTCTGTGTGGAGGCAGAGCATCAAACACTCACAAAACAAGGCCGCGTGAAGTGCGGAGGCGCGGAGTGACTCACGCGGGGGTTGAGGTGGAGCCTTCGGGTCAAATTGTGGGTTGATCGGCGAAAAAGGTCATTTGGTTGTTGTGTGTTTGAGTAGTGGATCAAAACAGGAAAGATCAAGAATCTCGGGGCTACAGGTTGGTCGCGGATTCGGAATCAAAGAGGTGTAGTGCAAGGTCGCAAGTTGGAGCACGGACGAGTGTCATATGAAGACTAGCGAGCATGAGATGGACTCATGGATTGGAATGCGCGGTGGAGTTTGTTTGCGAGCAGGATTCAACTCGGTTCAGCTCGACAGGATTGCCTGTGGAGTTAGGGAGGGAAGCCTATTAGATCGCAGTCGGTGCACATGTATAAAATCTGCACTAAGGTGGAGGTTGTGAGATGGCAGCACATGTATAAAATCGTTTTAGATATCTTGGATCTATTGTTCAGAATGATGGTGCATTTGATGGGGATATTATCAGCAAACTTCAAGTTGGGTGGTTGAAGTGGAGGAATGCATCGGGCTTATTGTGCGATAAAAAAGTCCCCCTCAAACTTAAGGGAAAATTCTATAAAATGGTGGTGAGACCTGCAATGCTTTATGGTGCCGAATGTAGGCCATTAAAAGAGAAGCATAATACTAAGTTAAGTGTTGCAGAGATGAGGATGCTTAGGTGGATGAGTGGCTTGACCCTTAGAGATAGGATACGAAATGAGCATATACGTGAAAAGGTTGGAGTAGCTCTAGTGTAAGATAAAATTAGAGAGAGTCGCCTTAGATGGTTTGGTCACATTAAACGGAGGCCTTCCGAGACTCGGTTAGGAAAGTTGAAGTATTAGATTTAACTTATGTTAAGAAAGGTAGAGATAGACCTAAAAAGACTTGGTTAGAAAATATTAGAAATGATATTTCTTTATTAGATTTAGATGAGAATTTGACTTTTAACCGGACACAATTGTGAAAAAGGATTCATGTAGCCGACCCCACGTAGTGGGACAAAGACTTGATGTTGTTGTTGTTGTATAATTTTTGGCATCTTGTTACGACCTATTAGTATCTTTATAAGTCTTTGTTTGATAATACAACCCAAAAGTATGTACGATGAGCAATAGAGTAACCATAAAAGATATAATAATTAAAAAATATATATTTATGTGATAAGCAAGCCTAAATGTACAATCATACAGAGATCAAATAATCCGCTAAACTACTACGAAGTTTAGTGGAAGCCTTCAAGAAAAAAAAGATATTATTTCTTCAAATTTTGTTTTCCCCTCCAAATAAGACAGATTTTTTGTAATAATCAAGAGCTTATTTTCTTGTTAGAATAAAAAATATCAACACTTCTTTCTTCGTGAACAAATTATTATATGTGGAATCTGAGTATGTTGATCAATTTAGTTATTCTATTATCTCATAACTCAAAGTTTGTCGTATTCGCTAGAGGATGCGGAGGGTTATCCCTGCTTGAGTTTGGGTGCTTTGCGCTCGAAATATTTTTTTTTTTTCGTATAGCGCTCGGGTGCTACTTATCAAATCATGACATGAATTCTCCTGGAATGAGATAAAATTTTGATGTTATTGTGGTAAATGAATTTTGGGTTGATATATTTGTTTTGTTGTAATCATCATTTTTTCAGTTACATTTGTAGCATAGCATTTTCTTAAAAATATTATACACACCAATGTTTGTCTCTGCATTATTTTACAAAACTATTTAATAAAAAAATTTTATATGAGGGTAATTAACACATCTCTAATAGCAACTAAACATAAAATATATATGAAGCAAAACAGATTTAGCGGCCTTAATCTTCATCACACGCACTGCTTAATCAAAATAATTAAAGTCTTAAGGCTTCAAGCTAGAAACCTTATTAACATCCCTAAAGACTCGAGAACTCTGGCAAAAGATCCTGGCCCTCCGATCGTAATCCAACGGCGTACGCCCCTCATCCTTACCCTCCATCACCGCCTCCGCGATCTTTTCCAACTCCTCCGCCGTCAGTCTCTCCACCTCCGGCTCCAAGTCATCGTTTTTCTCCACTTTCGGCACTAATTTTTCCTTCTCCGGTCGCGCATCCGCCATCACTACCATGCTCCGCCTCGCCGTCGCTGCCAAGGCGTTGCCTTTATTCCAGAACTTGGAACGAATAGATCGCCGGAGGGATAAGTGCGAGATAGGGGTGAGGAGAGGAGGGGAGGGAGAGATGCATTGTAGGAGAAGCTCCATTGTTGTTGATTGTAAGCAGCAGAGGTGGGTTTTTCACTTATATAAGGAAATGGTTTGCCACGTGCTTTTTCGGTGGAGAAGAAGCACCCCGCTGGACAACGAGGAATTGACACGTATCTAACAGAGAGGTTCGCATACGCCTTGTAGTTGTACACGTGGCGGTCTTAAGGGTACCCTTTTATTTAACGCACATGTCTTCCGCGTGGGTGAAATTATTCAGTGTCTATGGGACCGAGACCAACTAAAATCTGCCACATCATTTGGCACATCATTCGATATCGAGGAAAAAAAATAACGTGACGCATTCAAATTGATCTCTAAATGCCCCGCACATAATAAGTTTTCCTTTCTTTCTGTGGGACCCATTCATGTAGGAGTTTTTTTTCTAGTAAATTGAGAAAATGGGGATTTTAAGCAAAATTTATACATCTATAATAGATTATGCATAATGAAAATTTTTAAAATTACAATTCATGATTCATCAAATTTTAATTTCATGATTTATCAAATTTTGATTTTAACAAATTTACAATCAAATTGAATACCTGGATGAGACGAAACAAATGTGAACAATATTGATTTTATCCGACTACTAATGAGCTTGAATCAAGGCCAAAATCTAACTGAAAATTTGTAATCAAGAAATTAACAAGTGTCATAAGATGGAGTGTTTTAGAAAATTTAGCTAAAATAATAAGAAAATACCACTCTTAAAAAGTATAAATAAAAAATTATTTTCTATATGAGTGGGACCTCGTGTTATATTTAGAGATAGATATTTGAAGAACTTTAGAGTTCCAAATATCATTGTTGCCCATCTATTGCGAAAATTATTAGGTTCAGACAGCGGATGTAGCTCTACATCCGGATGCTAATAACATGTAGCAACGTGCACTTACTCTTTACCATGCAGCTCGATGACCCAACCCAGACCGAAACCCGGTATTGCTATGTTTGGATATTGCTAGGTATTGCTCGGTATTGCTAGGTATTGTTCGGTATTGCCAGGTATTACTTGGCAATAACGAGAAATATCGCTCTATCAAGACTAATACCTAGCAAAACCTAGCAAAAACGGGGTATTGCTCGGTATTGCTAGGTATTGGTCTTGACAGATTGGTATTTCTCATAATTGTCGAGCAATACCTAGCAATACCCCGGTCTGCACAAATCAGCCAATACATAGCAATACTAGGTCCAAGTCGTTGGGCTGTGCGGTAAAAGAGTAAGAGCACGTGACGAAATATTATTGGCATCCGGATGTAGGCTATGTCCGGTGTCCGGACCTAATAATTTTTCCGTCTAATGGCACTCGATTGTTGTCATATTGTAAGATCTCTTGAGGAAGAAGCACTTCCTCTTGATCTTGAGAGAGGAGGAGGAGGGAGAGAGGAGAGGGAGGAGAGCCAACAATGCAGCAAACTTTAGTTCTTCTTGGCCACTTATTACAACCTAAAGACTCCTATTAATAGACTCCTAAAGCTATACAAATAGCTACACAAATGGTCATACATGCTATACAAAAAACCTATACAAAAATCAATCCTAAATCTAGGAATAATACACAACACATATGTCCATCATCATCAGATTACTATTACCCGTTATTATCTCTCTTCCGTTGTCATTCAACCACAATTGCCCAATCAATGCAACTCTTCTTTTATCGTCTGACCATATTCACCAAACCTTTATAACTCTATCAACAACTAGTGACCATGCCATCATTCTCTAGTTTTCATCACTGCATGCATCAACAAGGGATATGCATTTTATGACATAATATTGATCATTTCATATGGGCTAAGCACATGATTTTTTTTTCTTATCCGATATTCTGTATAAAAATTTTGCTATCCCTTACAACATTCTTTTATCTTTATGTGTGCTAGATCTTTTATACAAAACTAGTATATTAATCTCTTACTTTATCATAGCAAATATTCTATAGCATAACAATTTCATGTTGTCAATGAAAAATATGTTTAACATACTACAAATTCTTTTCTAATTGATAACAACCAATCTCTCAATCAATGAGAAAATAATATAACTCGTCAAGGCCACCAATGCCTAATTTTGAAGGATCACATGCATAGGATGGATACAAAATTAAGTTCAAATCTTTTATCTTTCAAAGGAGGATAGACAACAAAGAGCACAATAACAACGTAAATGATATGAATCTTCATTATTCTATTTTAGTGGAGTTTAAGTTATATGAAATTGATCGTTATGAAGGGTCATCTAATCCTTAAAAACATATAAACTACTATAAGATTATCATGCACATTCAATATAACTCTAATGCCCTTTTTTTATTCAGATTCTGCCTATCACGCTCAAAAGTTAGTTCTGAAATTGATTATACTCTCTCTTTGAAAGACTATGTATCTACATAATCGAAGGGGTGTCAATTCGGGTCGACGGGTCGGGTTCGACCCGAACCCGAGTTGCCCTGGATCTAAACCGGTCAACCCGAACCCGACCCATTTTTGCAAACGAGTTGGACATTTCAACCCGACCCAACCCACGCGGGTTTTCGGGTTGACCCGACCCGACCCGGTTTAACAGATTGCGGAGAAGAGAGCTCGCGACAGCGCGAGTGCGGGCGGTGTCCGCAGCACCGCGCGTGCAGACGGAGTCCGCGGGACCTCGTGACGACGAGAGTGGGGTGCGTGAGCTGACCGACTGAGTTTACTTCCGGGTCGCGGGCTAATCGCGCGACTGCTCGAGTGCGGGGCATGGGCTGATCGCGTGGCAGCGAACGGACTAGCGGAGTCCGCTCTCGAGTGCAGGACCGCGCTAGGCCACAAGCGCGGCAGCAGGCGATGGGGCGAATGCGGGCGGAAACTGGGATGGAGTCGACTTTCGGGTCAGTGTCGGGTTGATTTCAGATTTCCGGGTCAACTCGAACCCGACCCGTTTTTTGAAACGGGTCAAAAATCAACCCAAACCCGGATTTTTTCGGGTCGGGTCCAGGTCGAGTTTCAGGTCGTGTCAAAAATTGACACCCCTACATATTCGCAAATCTTTCTAGGTTTTTTGTCATGCGGCTTATCACAAATAATAAGATTATCAATGACTCTTCTCAATTATGTCTACAAATTAGGTTAAATATTTAAATTATGAATCTCAAATATATATAATTACTTAGGTTTGATTAATATTTAGTTTTAGCTCAAAGTTGACTAGGTAGATGACTATAGGCAAAAAGTTTGGAAGAATTAGATAGAAAATTTATCTCCAGATCTCAACAACTTTCATTTTCGAGTTAGCATATAGTGATTGAGTGATGAGATCGACCATCCAATAGACTCAACCAGATCGTGTGAGGACATATATTTCTATTATGTTCATACTAATTAGACATAATTAGAAATCAAAATTATATTTAAGCTTTATAATTTAGTTAAACAAATTTCAAATAATATGATTTAATTTCAAATATATAATAAATAAAAATAATTAAAAATAAGAAAGCAATAAAAGATTTGTCCATCAAAGGAGCACTTATAAATGTTAAAGGTATTCAAGTAGATTTCCTTGATGTCGACCGACAGGGGACATTTTCGTCTTTTCCTACTTTCAGAACTCGCTTTTGGTTTCTTCTCCCCTTTCCCTTCCCCCGATCAGCTTCATTTAGCCGTTGCTTTTCAAATTCAAATGCAATCTCCCTCACTCCTCATCTCTCTGTCTCTCTCTCTCTCCGACTATAATAAGCCTCTACCACCTCTTTAAATCCAATCGAACAGATGGATAACCAAATCGCCAAAAGCCGAAGAACTCTCCGGCGACGGCCACTCCAGCCGAGAAACACTCCGGTAACTCTAGCCATAGAGCTTCCAGCAAAGCCAGCTACATTTAGAGAAACCCCACATTTTATGCAAACCAGATTAGAGCCCGACGACAAAGAGAACAGTGAGGTCACCACCGCACTACCATTACCAGCAATGGCTTCCAGTGATTTCCTTCTACCTGCAGAAGCGTTGTCTTTGTCAGAGGAACTCGAAGCAGCTCGGCGGCAAAAGGAGAGGCTGAGATTGGAGAGGGAGAAGACGGAGACAATGCTGAGAGATAGAGACCTGGTTCTTGAGAAGGAAGCAAGAGAGGCCGAGATGAGAGATCTTCAGCATATAGAGGTTGAGATGAAGCTCCAAAGCCTCCTCCGTCTAATAGAGCTCAGATCTCTACTTGTGAGCCATTTCAATCTTTCCCCCCTTTTTCCAGATATCTTTCTTTGGTTTTTCATCCATTCAGATAGTTCCTGTTCGAACAAAATTTGAACTTTCCATTGTTCAGCCCTTTTACACCTGATGCTGTGGATTGTTCGACTAAGTTTCCAATTAATCAGTTTTTGTTTTTCGGGTAAACTTGCAGAGATTTGAAACGATTAGTTCACTGAGAAAACAAGAGGAAGATAAAAGAAAAGGGAAGCTTTTAATGGTAAGTTCGATTCCATCTGTTTTCAGCTCTTATTTCTGCGAGATCTCCTCTATGATTCTTAACCATTTTATCCTTATTAGGAGCAAAACTGTGTGTCTTCAACGAGATGTGAAGCAGAAGAAGCAGAGACCTCCACAGCTAAAGAGAAAGGGACAGCTTCTCCTATTTCTGTTTCTAACTGATCAGTTCTCAGCTTGTATTCAATGTTGTTCTATCTGGTTCTTCTGCATAATATATACTTGGTTTTCATGATTACAGAGCTCTGATCCCATTTACTCATCAGAGGGGATTTGTAAGGGCTTCTGTAATTCGCATCAGTTAAGCACAAATGAATTGAGAAATTCATACAATATTTTTTGTATTAAAGTTTTAATGCAGAAATATGGAAAAAAATTCCTATGTTCTGAACAAATCAGACATGAGGTATTCTTAGAGTTCTAAAAATATTCCTCAACTTAACAGACAAGTCATTTTACCTTCTTTGTTAAATTTATAATAAATTTGATTTGAGTCCAATGGTAGTAGAGGTATAAGTGAGCCCAATCGGCTCCAGTTTGACACATTAATGAACTTACTGGTCAATCTAATCAAGCTAGTCGAGCCTTAGCTTTTACTATAGCTCGAGCTTTTACTCGAGCTCAAACTCAACATGACTCGGGTCGTAAGCTCGAACTTAACAAACAAGTCACGACTGTAGCTCAATGGATAAAAGAGGTGACATAGCAGCTAATTTTTTCAAGAAAAAAATTAAAGAGGTTACCATCAAAGTTGTTTTGATGTAGGGAGTGAAAAAAATTTAGTTTTAAGATAGAAATTACAACAAAATTTAATGCCACCATGCATAAATCATTTTTAAAGACCAAACATAGTACTCAAAATCATATTTAAAATATAAGAGCTTGCTCATTAGCCAAAGAGCCCAGTTTTGTCAAATTCAAACCTAAGCTCATTTAATATTTGAGCTCGAGCTCGTAATTAAATAAGCTTAACTCATCAGCTCATTAACGAGCCATGTTCAAGTCGGCTCTGCTCATTTACCCCTTTGACTACAACAATATTTTTTTTCCTTTTCTTTTTACACTTGGTATTTTTAACTATATTTATAATTTTAAGTATAACAAGTCACACTATAAGATGTAGGTACTTCAATCTAAATTTCTTAATAAAATAATTATTCATATAAAATTAATTGACCAAGAAATTAGAATGTCTCAAAAAGTTTGGAAAGAAAATATTCAATTTAATAAACTAAGATTTCGTTTGGATAGTCTTTCTTACTGCTTCTTAAATCAAATTTTTAATAAAAAAATTTAAATTTTTTACTAAAATATTACTTTAATAAGCACTAAGAAAGCCATCCATCCTAAATGAAGCTAAAAAAAAGGAATAACTTTCTTTTAACAATATTTTTTAATCAGCTTCTGAGAAATACTTATATAGAGTTTTGTTCTCTTATTTGATGAATTATTAAGTATTAACTAATTATTTTAATTAACCATAATTAATTAAGATTAGTATAATTATTTCTTTTTATCCCTGCTTATATTATGGGCATTGAGGCCCGTGGTCCGCTTCTTCCTTATTAGTAATGATTAATTACATAATTAGAGAAGCTGGTTACTTCATTTTTAGTTCTTTAAAGGGCCGTCTAGCATCAATTTTATTTTAATTTTTTTCTTCTTGTTTTATTTATTTATGTTTTGACATTACTTAATATTTAAAAAAATATCAATTTTTAATTTTTATAAAACATTGAATAATTTTATTTATACAATGATTAATTGACCAGTTGATGATAGCGGCAACGAATTACCTTAAAATAATTTTAAGTATTTAAAAAAATTAATATATTTCTTTTTAAAATTAAATAAATGAAAAAACACATTAAAATAAATATTAAAAAAAATTCAAATACTACCTAAATTAATTAATTCCATGAGTTTATACTTATATTTTATCTCTTAAGTAGTGCTATATTAAACTTTGCATTTAAAAATCCAGAATAAATTATACTTTATGATATTAAATAATTTTTAATTGAAAATATCTTCTCATATAATTCAAAGGTGATTTATGACATTACTGTCTATATAAACATCTGACTTAACAATTTGTCGGAATGGGGATGTAGCTCAGATGGTAGAGCGCTCGCTTAGCATGCGAGAGGTACGGGGATCGATACCCCGCATCTCCACAATCTTCTAATGTTTTATTTTTTCCCTAATTTATAAATAACCTTTCGTTCAAATCACAATAATTTTTTATTTAATTTCGTTTTCAATTAGAAAATTTTGGAAAACAAAAATTTATACTCTCCATTTGTATTTTTTTTTTTAATTTCCCCCAAACTTTATGACAATTTTTTTTCTAATTTTGGTTTTTTTTTTTTTTGATAATCCATTTTATCAGCTAAACGCAGAATCAACTTTTCTTTCGATATTTGAATAAACTCATTATATGAATAGCTAAATAAAAAATGCACAAGATAAAATCCAGTCGTTTGCGTGAACCAAAATGGACGGGCGGAGAGGAACAAACCTTAGAAGGGCATCTCCAACCGAAAATCTCATTTTTCACTCCAAAATGTTGTGAATCTAAAAAATGTCGTGATTCATCTCCAATCGAACGCAATTTTACCCGTAACAGTCCTTCTTGTCGGTAGAGACAAAAAAAAATGGCGAAGATGAACTGTGCCACGCCAATATTGGCGTCGCACTGTTCATCTCCGATCAAATGGCGTAAAAAATGGCGGTCGGTTGGAGCAAAGCAAGAACTGCAAACAAGTGTTTGCGATTCCATTGGAGTTGCCCTAAGATTTTTTGCATGAACGAGAACGAGAGGAAAAAGATGAAGAAATCTTTTGTGATTTTGTGCTTAAAGGGAAATGGAAGGGAAGATGAACATCATATTATTATTTTAGCGCAAAATTTTTTTTTCATGAGGGGCAAATTCTAAAAATTTGCTTTCTTATATATAAAATTTTATTTTAAGGGTGGGCAATTATCCACCCTAAACAGTTCTCGTTATCTACATAAAAATCATATTAAACTGCTATATGGGCTACATTATTAACTAATTATATTCATTTTTATTGTAAGCTGATTGTGTCATCGTCATAGACCGCCGGCCGCCGATTTTTTTTTTAATATTTTTTCTTTGGGATTTTTACATACATAACACTTAAAACTATATTATTTACTCATTTAACACCTAAAATTTTCTATTTACACACATACCACTTAAAACTATTTCTGATTTCTAAAAAACCACTCCGTAACCACTCCATTCCTCTCTCCGTGAAATCCCACTGGCTTGGCCCTCCACGCCGGAGTTCCGGCGACCAGGCCTCCACCGCCGATGACGGCCTGTCCGAAGCAATTACGGAGTGAGGCCCTGTTCCTAACGTGAGCTCTGGTTTCTGACATGGAGGGTAGTAATTAAGAAATCACGAAAATGAGCTTTGCCGACGCCAAGGCTCATCCCGAGAACCTCCATTATTTCTAGCGAAAGCTTGCTCATTGCCTCGCAGTAGTCCTGATACACTTCCCTGCGTAAAATTTCTAATTAATGTCAAAAAACAAAAAAGGAAGCATATGATTAGCGTGTGTGTGTTATACGAAATGCCAACCAACCCGAAATGTCGAAAATCATCGCCGAGATTGTTGGCGAAGTATTTGAGAACGACGGTGGAACAAGGGGAGAAACAAAAGGAAAGTGTTTCTTTCAATGGGAGTTTTGAGGAGAATCGGCCGGTGAAGCTGCTGGCGTAGCCGCAGCTTTCGTCGGACTTTCGCTGAGCTCTCTGTTTCTCTTTGAGTGACATGGAGAAAAAGGATTCGACGGAACGGTGAGCATCGGCGAGGAGCTTAGACGGGATTCTGTGATTTATGACCTGGAAGAAGCCATGTGAGGAGCAGGCTTCGCCGACGAGGCAGACGACTTCGGCGGTGGATTCCGGCGAGCCTGAGAGAAATCCGGCGAGGTCTATGAGCGGTACCGGAAGCTCCTCGCCGGCGGCGACGACGGAGACTCGTCGGAGGATTGAAGGGGATTAAGAGGAGAGAGGATTGAAAGACGAAGCAGAATGGCTGCAATGGAAAAGCCAATGCCGCTCAATGGTGAAGCCGGCGTTGCATAATTGCTTCTGACAGGCCTGATCGCCGGAACTCCGGCGTGGAGGGCCTTGCGAAGTGAAGCCAGCGTGATTTCACGGAGAGAGGGACGGAGTGGTTACGGAGTGGTTTTTTAGAAATGAGAAATAGTTTTAAGTGGTATATGTGTAAATAGAAAACTTTAGGTGTTAAATGAGTAAATAACATAGTTTTAAGTGTTATGCATGTAAAAATCCCTTTTTCTTTTATCATAAAATTTATAATAAAGTATGTTTTTCTTTATTTTTATACTATTTGAACATTTTTAACAGACGCAAATATTAATTTATAATTTGTTAGTAAATTTACTGTACGTATTTGAAGAATTTTTATTTAAGCTTTTATAATATTTATTTCTCTAACTGCTTAAAAATATAAAAGTTTAATATTTATTTTTTATC
The DNA here is from genome assembly GCA_019514585.1 of Dendrobium officinale. NCBI lineage: Eukaryota > Viridiplantae > Streptophyta > Magnoliopsida > Asparagales > Orchidaceae > Dendrobium > Dendrobium officinale. Next base: position 51,811,792 of record CM033690.1, on the reverse strand, counting down.
ATTGATTTTATAGCAAAAATCTAAATGAAAACAATGCTGTCAGCCAGTTGATATATATATATATAGCTTTAAAAAAAGTGGAAATGTGCCCCTCGCGAGTGAAGGGCTATTTTCTTGAAAATAATTATTGAGTGAGTTAGGTGTCACGGGCATTTTATCGAACACCATATGTGCAGTCTCCACACGAGAAGACGCACTATTGCAAAGAAAATTTAGCTGAATATTTTAATGAAAACAGAAAAGAATGTCGATATCCAAAGAAATTTAAGATTGCATGTTTCATATTGTATTTATAAGGGCTCAGTTAGTTTGATATGAAAGTTCTTTCTAACTTATATATGAAGTGATTTTGATCACCTTCAATGTAAAAATTCATTTTCCACTTCAAAATACAGTAAAACTCCAAAACACAGTAATTCATCTCCAATTAAATTCCATTTTCTCTCCTCTTTCGAGTGCTTCTTCGTATAGTTGCAAAAGAGCCGTCTTTCTCCTCTTTTGCACGCTTCTTCTGCAAATCGCATAAGACAATTTTTTTCACTTGTGGATATTAGAAGATAAATTAATAGAACCGTCTAAAAACAAGAAAGTACAAGTCTAAGTGCTGTACACGTGGACAATTGTAATTGGTGAAAGACTTGAGAGTTTAGTCTTTATATAGGAATCGGTGTGTTTGTATTCGGCATTCATTTTTCATTCAATAAAATTCTTTCTATTTTTCTTCTCTGTTAATGGCTTTCCCTCATCTCAGGTTAACATGGTATCAAGAGCCGGACATCCCAAGGTTCTAAAAGCTTTTCTCTGAATCTTTCTTGTCCTTTTTCTCTTTCTCTTGTTCTGGTATTTTTTTTTTTTTCCTCCTTTCCTTCGTTCATGGCCGATCAATCGGCTTCTTCTCAAATGGGAAACCCTACTTCCGATTCTTCTTCTGTCACTGTCATAACTCCTCAACTCAAGTTCTTGATCAGTAATATCAAGAATCTAGTCACTTCATCTCTCACGGCGGATAACTATCCGTTATGGAGATCTCAGGTCGTGAAAATCTTTAGCGCAAATGGCTTCATGGGATTTTTGGACGGCTCTACAGTCATTTCCGAAACTGTCAGCTCGTCGACTTCTCAGTTGAATTCCACAAATCAACTCACCGATCAACATCTTGCTTCAGCGCTATGTTCGGTAATCACCCCGACCATTCTACCATATGTTTTATCCCTCAATTCCTGTTCCGAAATTTGGAGCACTCTCGCTCTTCGTCTCCAATCTACAACAAGATCTCGTCTCATTCAACTGAAAAACGATCTCCATCACGTCACCAAAGGAGATCGATCTATGACCGCGTATCTATTGGACATCAAGAGATTAGCGGACAATTTCATATCCGATTGGAACTTTTGGAGAACAACATACACTTGTTTACCATTCGGTTGCAGATGGTCTTATGCAACTGAATTTGATTGTGTCTAGCTTATTTCTTGCTTTTTAGTAGGTGTTTATCATTCGTATCATTTTTGAAGTAATTTTTGTTAAGAAACAGGATTCACTAAGCCATGTATTAAAATAAATATGTTATTATGTCCTATTAAACACATACACGTGTATCTTCTAGAAGTGTAACATCTCTTTATATATACCTGTATAATCTGTAATGAATACAAGATCAGAAATACAATTTTACATTTTACTGTTTTCTTTCTATCTCTTCTTCCTCCTCTCCGGTTCTTGCATCTCTTCAATTTTCATTTTTTTCTTTCCTTTAAGGACTAGATTTCCACTTTTATAATATTGATGTATGTACTTCATATATTATAAGATTGTTATACAATATTGATGCATCTAGTCATCACCAATGCTCACGCCCTCTAATTATATCCCTTATCATCGCTAATAATGTTGACACACACTATTACCTATAAGGCAAATATATGTTATTGACACAAATGTTGATACTCGATCATCACTTCCATCGCTTGTCCTATATATGGGGCGCCTTCGAAATTTAGAAAAGCCCGCATCAGACCCTTTTCGAGAGCAATTTCCTAAAAAAAAACTCGAACGAAATTTGCAAGCATATATTCATAGAGTATATTGATTTTTCATAATACATATAAACAATAAAAAATGATTAATTATATATGAATATAAAAATCAGCTAAAACAAAGTTAAAATTGAGCCCCATTTTAAAAATTTCTTGTTTCGCCACTGCCTGTCATTTCCACTAATGTTAATGCACACTATTACCTATTCTGCTAATACATGCCATTGATGTATACGAACCCCTATAAGATCGAAACAAGCAATTGACACGTGTTAAAGAAAACCTAAATGAATATTTATAAGAAAAATATTATTTCTTACTTATATGAATAAATTATAAAATATATAATTCAAAATTTTGATCTTAGAAAGTTTATTTTTATAGTTATTTAAATTCTTGTAAATACTCCACCACCTGCCAACTTTATCACATGTATGCGCACATATTTGTATATTATTTTATAATGGACGTACTTCCCTCGTGCTAATATTATAATATGACTGTGCTGTTGCTCGTCAACTTTTTTTAGGGTAAATTCTCGTCAATCTGTCCAGATATAAAAATACATTCCTAAAAAAACACCTGAATTTTTTTATTTTTATGAATATTTGGGGTTTTGATTTGTAGGTAAATCTTTCAATCACTAAATTAAGGTTTTATTTAGGATAATTTTTTTACCGCTTCTTAAAAAACTTTTAATCAGTAAATTAATTTTTTACTAAAAAGCTGTTTTAAGAAACAGTAAAAAAGTCGTCCAAAACAAAGCCAAATATTACTGAAATATTAATCGAGGTGTTAATTGACTTGATTTAATCCTAGTCATCCTAAAACAACCTATTTAATAACCAGATTAAAAAGGCGAACCTTGACCCGACGATAACCCTTGAATATTGAAAATTGAGAGTTTCATGAGTCGGGTTAGAGTCCAGCCCTACTTATAAACCTATTTTGATTTTCTTAAAAAATTGAATCTTGTCAAGTATAAAATTTAGATGATTTGATTCGAAGAATGAGAACATATATATTAACAAGCAAACAATTTTAAGAAAAATAATTAAATAAATAACTATTAGGCTTGCAGGCGGTTAACTCGAATATGACCCAACAATGAAACGGGTTGGAATTCAGGATCTAAACTTAATCAATTTATTAAACAACTCAACTCAAATTTATATTTTTTATATTAGGCATATGTGTCGAATCATTTATTGACACGCAATAAATAAGAGCATGTTCTCACAATTTAGTTAAAATTTTTAAATAAACAGTATTATTTTACTTAATTAGAAGTAATTAACTCAAATTTAATTTTATAGATAAAATTTTACTTCAAATTTAGCATTTATAGTGGCATTCACTATAAGAATTTAAAATATGAGCACATTGTTTGCAAAGCTTAGCTAAATTACACATTTATTTTCCATTAGATAATATATTCATATTTTTTATTAAAAAATAATAATAATTTATATAACTAAAAAACATTATCATAATTATTATGAAATATGGACATATATAAATGATACATCATGCAAAAATTATCTTGATCGGACACGAATCTCGAGGCAAAAGGCTAGTTGGAAACTTCAAAATTTAATTTCGGGAGTATCCGAACTCCGATTTCAACGAGCTTACAGTCAAACTGAGCGTCTCGGAAATACGAACCCAACGACACCAAGATCAACCCTATCCGAGCCCAAATGAGTCTGAATCAAGGGTTTAAAGCACTGTTGGAAGGTTCAAACCACAATTTGAGTTACCAAACGGTCTCCGATTTTGACTAGCTTAAACTCGAATCGAACGGCTCGACGAGACGAATCCAACGAGCCCAAGATCGCTAAATTCCGACATCATTAAGGCCTCCAAATGGCCAACGAACGGTGCACGATCGAAGGGCTCACTATCGACCGTCTATTCGAGCTAGGGCTGTCAATATTTGACACGACACGAAAACCCGACCCGGACCCGACTCAAAAATTTCGGGTTCGGGTCAACCCGAACCCGAACCGAGTCGGGTTCGGGTTCGAGTTTTCAACCCGTTTGAAAAACCGGGTCGGGTTCGGGTTGACCCAGAAACCCGGAAATGACCCGAAATGACCCGTTGCCCGCCCTGACCGGGGCTGACCGAAGCTGCCCGCGCGGAGTCTGAGTCTGCCCCGCATCGCTTCGCGAGTCGCATCGCGTCAGGAGTCAGCCGCTGTCGCGCGGAGTCCGAATCCGCTGTCGCGTCGCGCGCGTCCGCGTCTGCCGCTGGCCCGCTGCGCCGCTGCAGGCGGCCGTCGTGCCGCTGCCGCAGCCCGTGCCCGAGCCCGCGCGGAACTGCCCGCCCCGACCGCTGCTGCCCTCCGCGCCGCTTTCTGCCGCGCAGCTGCCCGCTGACCGCTGCTGCTCGCCGGCCCGCCGCGCCGCTGCCCGCCGGCCCGCCCCCGACCGCTGCTGCTCGCCGGCCCGCCGTCCCGTCACGCTGTGAACCGCCGTCCGCCGAAACGCCGAACCCGCTGGCGCTGCGAAATCGCGAACCCGCGCCGCTGCCCGGGTCGTGTCGGGTTGACCCGAACCCGAAGCGGGTCGGGTTCGGGTCCAGGATTTCGACACGTTTGCCTACCCGGGTCGGGTTAGGGTCGACCCGATTGAACCCGGGTCAGTTCCGGGTTCGACCCGAACCCGACCCGTAACCCGAAATTGACACCCCTGATTCGAGCCACTCCTTATTCGCCCTTGATCTCACACCTATTTACGGACCATGCCACTCCAGAAAATCTATAAATAGAGCCCTCATTCTTCACAAGAGGGGATCCAAGCAAGAGAGAGAAGAAGAGAAGAGAAGGAAGAAGAGAAGGAAGGAGCTCCTCCTCGACAGCCGCCGGACTACCGGCGGGCCACCGCAGGGACCTCGCCGGACCACCGCAGGAACCTCGCCGGACCACCGCCGGATCATCGCAGGAACCTCGCCGGACACCGCAGAACCTCGCCGGACCACCACCTTAAGGCCCGACGTTCAGCCCCTACGTCCTGCCGAAGACTCGACGTCCTATTCAAGGCCCGACAATCGGCCCCTACGTCCTGCCGAAGACCCGACGTCCTACTCAGGACACGACGTTCGGCCCCTACGTCCTGCCGAAGACCCGACGTCCTACTCAGGACCCGACGTTCGGCCCCTACGTCCTGCCGAAGACCCGACGTCCTACTCAGGACCCGACGTTCGGTCCCTACGTCCTGCCGAAGACCCGACGTCCTACTCAGAACCCGACGTTCAGTCTCTACGTCCTGCGCCAAAGACCTGACGTCTTACTTAAGTAACTGATTGTAATCTGATCACCCTTGGAGGTGATTCAATCCTTTTTAACCAACTCAAAGTCTAGTGTAATCATTTTCAACTGGGCTAGGCCTCGTGGTTTTTCCCTTTTAAGGGTTTTCCACGTAAAAAATCTTGTGTTCTCTGTGTGTGAGCTAGTTATACGTACAACGCTAAGACGCAGAATTAAATATCTATCGCCGCGTATTTTCTAGTCCGCAACAATAAATTTTTTTTTGGTCCCACCATCTTTAGCAACATATTCATATACTTACTAATAATTTAAGCAAGCGTGATTAACGATGAAATTTTTTAACAAGAATATTTTTTTAATTAACTTAAAAGTTAAAAAATACTATTAATTAATATTTATTTCACATAGAAAACTTCAAAAAAAAATTATTTATTATGGCTCAAAATTATAATAATTATAATTAACAAAAAATTATTTCAGCAAGTTGACTTATATATATATATATATATATATATATATATATATATATATATATATATATATATATATATATATATATATCAATATTGGTCTTAATTACTTTTTAATAAGAATATCATAAGTTCATAACACAAAATTTTATATTTGCATTGTCATTTGGTTTGAAAGAAATTTAAACGCAATTATTATAAAATAAACCTTTGGAATTTTTTTTTTTCAATTGTTTAGCTATAAAAAACACTCATGATCAGCTTCATCTAGGTAACAATGGAGAGATTATTAGGTGCAGAGTCCGGACATAATTTTTCTTCTAGACTCCAATCATCTGAATACACGTAAATTTTCTCTGTCTTGTACATATTCTGTGTACAAAAAAGAGAAAAAAGTTTCACGTGTATTTGTCCGGGCTCTGCACAAAATATATTTTTTGTAATGATGGGACATATTAGGGATGATGATTTGTGACCTCCATGATGTCTAATGTTGGATTGCAGGCATTACATTTGAAATTAACTCAAATGACCCAAAAATAGCCTAAAAAAGATTATCTAAATTCCTTAAAGAAGTGATCTACCTTTAATCCCAAGCTAAAACCTAAATTAATTAAAATACTTATTTTTTCTTTAACATTTTAAATATGTCAAAAACAAATGGGCCATTACATTTGATATACTTTTATTTAACTCTTTTTTCATTATTTATTTTTTAAAATTATGCTATAAATTTATTTTAAGGCATACGTGCTTTTTAAAGTAATTTTTTACCACAAAATTTCTACTTCATATAATTTTTGTACTTCAAAAATACTTCTAAAATCAGTTGAAAAGCTGTCCCAAACGAATTATTAGACTCAATACACAGGCCGAGTGATCACTATTCGCTAAAGAGGAATCAAAAGATGTTAACTATCAGTTAGCAGATGCTTAATAAAAATAAAAAATAATAATAAAACCTCCATTATTTGGAGGAATCAAAGTCTTTTGAGTCTTTTTTCTATCGGTTTTCACGTGCTGAAGAAATAAAGAATTCCATATTTCTCACGTGCAAATTTCTTAGATCTCAACCTGTATGATTAATAACAAAAGATTAGTTAAACGTCAAAAGCTGCACTAATCCCACTCTTCTCATCAAGAGCTTCAAGAAAACGTTAATGGCTTCTTCTAATATGGGTCACAGAGATGCGCTTAATGAGCTTGCAAGGGGCCAGGAAGTCAAGGAGAGGCTTCGTTCTATTCTCCGGCTATCACCGGCGGTAACTGCTGCTCCGGCGAGCTCTGGAGGTGGAGATCAAGGGGAGAGTTCCTCAGATGGAAAAGCTGGTAGTGTTGGGCAAGAGAACAATAGGTGATTGATTAATATTTAGCCATTCTATATATTCATTGATATTTGCTGCTTAGAACTAAGTTTTCCTTTGTTTCTTTGTGTTTTCAGCAGAAAGAAATCACATAGTTGGACAACAAGCTCATGCGCACCTTATGATGATGGATTCCAATGGAGAAAATATGGAGAGAAGAAGATCAGCAAGTCAAAATTTACAAGGTTGTTATTTTCTTCATTAATTTATTTCTTTTCCATAAATATTTTTTAGTAAATTGATAGGTTTAATTTTTTTTTGTTTGATAAAGTGGTATAATGAATAATTAACATAAGTGTTGTTAAGGGAGTAATTATATGCTAGAAAAGAGTTTTTAAGGGCATAAGATTTGATGATTTGAAAAAATTGCAATTAAGATGTAATTAATAAATGAATAAAGATGTTAGTATTTTCTAGTCAAATTTTAGTTATCTTGTTCTAGGTTCATTTTTATACATGTATTAGGTTTTCTTTGGGATCATTTTCTTAATGTTTCTTAATAAGCTTTTTAGTATAAAAATTAAATTCTTTTTCTTCTAGAAAGTTGTTTTATGAAGCAGTAAGAAAGCCGCCCCAAATGAAGCCTTAGTGTTATAAGTAGAAGGGTTAGCTCTCTCTCCCCCTCGCCCCCTCCAATGATTCTCTTGGAGTTTCCATCCAAGAAGAGGTTGTAGCTCCTTCAAGAAACTTCATCATCTCTCAAGAAATTCCCAACAATAGAGCACTTAAAATGGTTTATAATATGTAGATTTCGTGTAAAAATATTTAGCTGTTAGTCAGCCTCTCTCATATGCTTAAGTTTTTAGTTTGAAAATAAATATGATTAACCAATAGTATATCAATCTCAATTTTGACAAAGATGTAATAATTTTACTCTCTAATTATCATGATGAAAGAGAAAATTTAAATCATAAGTTATGTGTATCACTTCAACTAAGTTGATAGTTACATAAGCTAGTGACCCTACTTGTATTTTCCCCCCTTGCTCGAAGTGCCAAACTCCTCCCTAGTCATTGTGAGGTTTCATTGTTAGTGGCTTTGTCTTGTGTTTGGTGCTGATTTCCTAGGTAATTTCACAAATATCCACACCCTTTTTGTCAACTTCCTACTTGTTTTCTGCCATATAAATGGTGGAATACAGTTTTTGGATTCTATCCAGCTTCAAAATAACTCAATCATTCAAATCTCAAAATTCATACTTATGTAGAGGTACCTCCCCTAATTATTGTTGCCTCTTTAGATCCCCAATCTTTGGTTGACCATACTACTTGTTTGTGATTGAGGTAGTCCTCGATCAATCTTATATAGCTAGAACATCATCATTTTCTCCATGTTTGGGCAAATCCTCTTCCTCTCAATCCTATGCTACTATAGTAGTAATGGCGTTTCTTCACTATTTGGTAGTAATATCCCCTCTTTAATGCACTTTCAAAACAAAATCCAACCCTACTATTATCTTCTTTTGATAGTAAGCCAACTTTTTGTAACTTTTGGAATTAGGTCAAATAAGTTAATAGCTTTGTTTCATATTGCCCTTGTTAGAAATTTTTTTGGGTGAAAGCTCACCTCTACAATCAATAAAAAACAATGTAAATCATCATAAACTCCAAGAATATCTTGTTACAATTTGATATAAGTAAAAGATTATTCCTCCATATTTATGAATAGGATCATGAAGGCTTCTTCACGAGGTTTAGAAAAAACACCTTAGAATTTTAATATACATAATGAATGTCCAATTACTCTAGTTTGGATCTCATTTCTACACCGAATAATCCATTTTTTGAACAAATTATTCATTTTTCATATCTGATTAAATGCAGAATTAGATTTCATTTGAGACAACTTTTTTACTGTTTTGTAAAGCTGATGTAATGAAAGTGACATTTTAAAGTTGTTGTATGAAAGTATTTTTTCAATATAATTTTTTTTTGAAAGCAACGAAAAAGTAATTGTCAAACAGCTATTTTGTTTGAGATCTGAAAAGAAAAATAGTAAGAATGTTGTCCCAGACAAAGCTTTAGTCACATTTGCCATGACGATTAACTTCTGTTGATCATCCAATGTTTCAAACTGGAAATAATTTAAGATTTAATTATGTGAAATCATGGGAAATCACTGCAATTTTTTCAGCAATAATCAATATCTCCTGAAATGTTCTAATGAGAAGTTTACTTTCTTATCTTCATGTTACATATTATGAACATGAAGGAGCTATTTCAGGTGTTCATACAGAGATGACGAAGGCTGCATGGCAACGAAACAAGTGCAGGAAAAGGAGTCGGAGGATCCTCCAATGTTTCTCGTCAAATATTGCAATGAACACAGTTGCAGCTACAGAAACTCTCTCTTCCTTACAGATGAAAATTAATAAGCTTTGTTTAGAGATTAGTTAAGAAGCTCATTTAGTTTATTTTTCTGTAAAAAGCATTAATTTGCTTCATCTTCTACCTCCTCCTCTTCTTCTTCTTCTTATTCTTCTTCTTTGTTTTAGGCACTTTGAATGTGAGGATTCTATTTTTTGAATATAAATTGAATGAAAATAAGATTGTGTTGCTTTGTTTAACAAAATTTGAACTTATCAGAGTTACTACGACCTCAACAATCCTTCTTAATTAAGTTCTTATAGTATTTAATTCTGAATCTAACATACAGAAAGAGAGCTTCATGGTCCAAACAGAGACAATGAAGGAGCTGTTGGTGAGGGAGAAATAAAGCAAGTGCAGTCTAAGGACCTTAAAAGGATGCACACGACAAGCAATATATATATATATATATATATATATATATATAATATTTATCAATTTAAAAAAAATTGTGGCAAAAAGCATTATTTTTAATCATATTTTTTATCTTATATTTAAGGAAAATGATTATTGATTATGTGACATAAAATTTTGTTATATTTAAAAAAAATGAGACTAAGGTTTTATTTAGAAAAACTTTCTTACTGCTTCTTAAAACAATTTTTTTTTTTTTTTGAATATTTAGGCCAATTAAGGCAAACACACACACAACGCATGCACATAAACTCGAACCTTGGACCTCTTAGTTGGAAGCCTAAGCTCTCAACCAATAGGCCAAGGAGAGTTGTGTATAAAGCAATTTTTTAGTGCAAAAATTTTAATATTAGAAACTATAATTTAAGAAGCAATAAAAAAGCTGTCTCAAACAAAACCTAAATAGCTACATTATTTAATTAGTCACAAATATTCTTATACACATAATCATTGATCAACATTATCATTTTTCATGGATGTTGGGGACAAAATTTAAGCTCAGAAGATCAAAATTAGGTCAAATATTTTAACCCAAAAGCTTAAGGCCTCGTTTGGGATGGCTTTCATGTTGCTTTTTAAACCAGCCTTCTAAAACAAAAAATTCTACTTTAAAAAATTTTTATACTAAAAAATTGCTTAGAAAGCAATAAAAAAACCGTCCCAAACAAAGCATAAGTTCATTGGATAGGGTAAGCATTTGGTATTTCTAAAAAACTTATAGAACTAAATTTTAAAGTAAAATCATAGCATTTTATGTAATAACTTCTCTCTCTTGTGTTAGAGCATTTCTTAGCAATTATTATTCCATTATAAACTATCAACAACATTAAAGTTTCATTTGGGCCAGCTTTCTTAAGGCTTCTTAAAATAACTTTCTTATAATTTTTGTACAAAAAAGCTTTTTTAAGAAGTAGTAAGAATATTGTCCTAAACAAGAAAAATTATTAGGTGCGGAGTGTGCACCGTTCGCACAAGCACTAGGTACCTAGCGATACCGAGTGCGGGTACCGCTAAATACCCAATACTTGTGCGGACGGTTCTCCCCGTCCGCACTCCGCACCTAATAATCTCTCCCTAAACAAAGCCTACGTATCATACATACATCAAGAGCCCGATATGACGATATTGAAGATTCAGCTCTAGAGATTTGACAAAAATTAGAATCTATATATCTAAAAAGGTCACTTACAAATAGATTATTCTTGAAAAATTAATTAGATTTTGCACTTCAAATTAATAGATTTTGAATTTAATTTAATTGATATATTAATTAATTAATTATATATTAAACAAAAAAAAAGACCATCTGCACTTCCAAAAATCGCCTGAATCACAGAGCGACAAGAGGAATCTAAAACAAGCCCACAACTATTATTAAAATTAAACTAAATACTATTTATTATCCTAAATTACAAATTAAATAAAATTATATCCCTTATCTGTACGTTTTCACGTGGTCAAAGCAATATATTAATTAATAATTCTTCCAACACTAATTTCCCTCGTGCTCAATTATTAATTAAATCTCCATATCAATCTACAGATATAAAACTATATAAATAGATGTGCTGTAGTTCTGGCACTATTCATCTTCGCCTGCTGCACTAAAAGCTTGAGTTCAGCACTTTAATGGCTTCTATGGGTTACAGAGATGCCCTCAATGAGCTTGCAAGGAGCCAGCTTGAAATCTCGACTAGGCTCCGGCTTTCGCCAGCGGACGAAGTCGGAGCAGAGGAGGATTTCGCTTTCTATGATGAGTCCATGGGGGCGGTTGTCTGTGCCGTCCCCATGGACTCAAATGGCACGGTGGATGAAGAACATCAGAAGAGGAGGTAATTGCAGAAGTCTTTAATTTTTTTCTTTTTTTTTAACTCCATGAGATTTGATTGAATTGAATGAAATGGGACATTTCAAAATTGTTTCTTTTGCAGAAAGAAATCACATAGTTGGACAACAAGCTCATGCGCACCTTATGATGATGGATTCCAATGGAGAAAATATGGAGAGAAGAAAATCAGCAAGTCCAAATTTACAAGGTTATTATATATAATCTTGTTTTTATGTTAGCATTCAATAGTTTGTTTGTTTTTTTTTTTTTTTTCTTCAAATTATAAGAAAAATTCGTTTGATTTGTTTGGCTGATACTTTCTTTTTATTTTCATTTTTTTTGATGAAAAGTTACTTTTTATAACTTGTGAAAGCATAGAGAAGAGTAATTAACCTAATTAAATGATGTTTAAACTAAAAAATTAACAAAATGAAGAGTAATTAACCGATAGATTTCATTCATTTTCCGGCTGAAACGTCATCGGAAAATATCATTTTTCCTGTAGTGGTAGTTTGGTAAGCATAAAAAAAGAATAGAAGATGCACCAATATAAAGATAATATAATTATTGGGAATATAATGCTAAGAAATATGATGAGCCAAATGATAAAAGCTTATAGAAGGATTGAAAAAAATCAAACTTTGATTTATCATCTAATAAAGGATTGATAAAAACTAAGCATTCGTTTGGGACAGTTTAGACAACCGTTTTTTTTTTCTGGTATTATAAATTTTTACGTTAAAAAATAGCTTTATAAAGCAGTAAGAAAGCTATCTCAAACGAGGCCTAAATCAGATGATTTTGCTGCACAAATATAATTAATAAAGGTAATTAAAGTTAGTAATGACTAACTTATAATCATATATTATATTTAAGATACACAAATATACAAAGAAAGCTAAAGCTAATCATTAATCAATGTATTTTTTTTCTTGATAGAGCTTTCACAGTTAGACAACTTTCAGTAACTAATGATCTCATGTGCTTATTTCTTCTTCTTGTTATCAATATAAAAATGCAGAAGCTACTACAGATGTGCATATAGAGATGAACAAGGCTGCCTCGCAACAAAGCAAGTTCAACAGAAGGAAATGGAAGATCCTCCCATGTTTCTGGTCACCTGCTCCAATGAACACACTTGCAATTGTTTAAGCTCTCTCTTCTTGATCGACTGAACAAATTAAGTCCGGTTGCTTGCACCATGAATTTACAGACTTCTGAAGCAGTAAGAAAGCTGTCTCAAACGAAGCCGACGTGTTATATTGGAAAGTTTTGGCTTAATTAAAGAGCTTCAGTGAAAATATATTGAAGCTTAAGAATGGAAGATATCCTTTGGTTATCTACCTCTTTATCATTTTTTTTCCTCAATTATTGATTTGAATCTTTTTGAAGTTTTTAAGAAATTCATGTTAGATCTTTGAGAAATTCAAAAGACAGAGAGAGAAATTTGCTCTAATCCATAGGACACAAAGTTTTTTACATGAGAAATTCGAAGAAAAAATCAGGACTTGATCAATTAAAATAACTTCTTTGGCCTTTCTTTTGATTGCTATTTTGTTTGTAATTATATATGGAACTTTGACTCTTAGGTTTTTTTAATTTTTTGATTGTAGATTTTTGAGCAATGGTGAATTATCGATCTCTTTAAGGTCTTGTAACTGGATTTTGATTATTAACACACAAGTCCTATGAAACTGTGGACCTCCGAAAGTATTTGCCTTCGGGTAGCTGAAGATTTCGCCGCCAGCAGCTTGGGATCGTCGGGATTCTCTTGGGGAAGGAAGAAGGAAGTCTCTAGAGCTCTTCCACGAAAAATCTCAGGCTAAGAGGCTCTAGGGAGAAAGTAATTGCAAAAAGTCACCCCCCCCCCCCCCCCCCCCCCTAACCCAACCCTAAATTTCTGTTATTTAAAGCTCTAGTCTATGGGTGGACGACTAGGATCAAATCCTCAGTGAATTATGAGGGAAAACCAAGCCTTGGGGCCATGGATTTGAATTGAAGAGCAAAAGGAATCAATTTAATGCATTAAATGAGCTCTTAATGGGTTTAAATAGGTTAATTTGACTTATTAAGGGCTTGTTTTGACCAAGTCAGAGTTTTACTTGGTCAAACCAATCAATTAGGTCAAAGGAGTGAGGGTTTTGAGCCAAGTAGAGTTTAAAATTGGTTTGAATTTGATTTAAATTTAAATAGACCCATTAGAGCCAAATGGTTGACCAGGTTGACCCAGGGCATGGATCTGAGCTCAAGAGACTTGGTCAGATCCATGGGACTCAAGGGAGGTGGGAGATTGAGCCAAGAAGCTTTGAATTGGATTTGAAATCGATTAAAAGGAGTCAGGGTCAATATAGGTCAACCCTGGTTGACCTGGTCAACTAGGTTGACCCAGCACCTGGGTCTAGGCTCAATAGACTTGGCTTGACTCCCTGAACCCATTGGGAAGGGTCTTGGGGTCTAGCCTGGTCAAATTTGACCAGGTCAACTCTTTGACCTCAGTTTGGAAAAAAATAAGGTCAACAAAAACAAAAAGATACAATGTCATCTTAATTAGGCTTCATTCGGGAAAAGCTTCTAGCTACTGATTTGTTGCTACTTTCAACAAATTTTTATACTAAAAGCTTGCTGTAAAATACAATAATAAAGTTATTTCAAATGAAATATTAATTTGAGCTTGTAAAGCTCATTCTTGCAACTCGTAAAAGCAAGAATATGATGCAAAAACTCAACAGAAGACCATATCTTATGATAGTACTAAGAGATGCCCACTTTGATGAGAATATACAATCAACCTTAATGTATGATATAGATGAAGAGCGATGAATAAGCTTCGTTTGGGATGATTTTATTACTGCTTCTTAAAGTAGTTTTTTAGTGCAAAAATAGAGTTTTGGTTGCTTTAAGAAGCAGTAAGAAATCTGTCCCAAATGAAGCTAATCCAAAAGTATAATTAAAAATATATTGTAGCTTGATTTTTCATTTTGTTGTCACTCTTACAATGAGTAATTTAATCAATTTAAAATATTTAAAACCATTAAATTTTAATAATTATTAAAAAGTTCAAAGGCTTGCTATTGTTTGACTAATGGTCGGCAAGTGTTACATATTTAAAGCCTTATATATTGTTTCTATTATAATATTAAAGCATGAAAAGTACATCCAATTAAAAAATAGAACAATGGTTTTTAGAATGCAAATGTCAAAGGTCGGGTGTAAACGAGTGAGTCAAGTCGTGTTCTCGAGTCATCTTTAGATTGATTAATTAAATAGGTTCGAATTTAATTCTACGAGTTCAAGCCGGTTTTTTTTAGAATGAAAGAGAGAAAATGATTATGATTCCATAAATTATTATAATAATTTTATAAAAATAATGAAAAATTGGAAGATACGTAATAAAGAATTATTTGATATAAGAAAATGAGTTTTTTTTAATAACTTTTATACTTAAACTCATGAATTCTAATATATTTTAAATATATTTTATATTAATATTATTTAAACAAATTTGCTCATAATAACCTAACGAGTCGAGTCAATTAGGCTAGGTCAAGCTTAACTCATTGAGCTCAGCTCATGAGTCATTTATTAATTCGAGTTGGAGCCACTCACCAATAAGATTGACTAACCTTAATTTGAATTAATACTATATAAATAATTATGTGTGGGGCCTAAATTTTTATACTTGCAGACTTGAGCAAAATAATTATGATATATTATAAAAAAAAAATCTAAATCCCAGCCGAACCTTTGCGGGCACCCCGACAGTTCAAAAATATTATTATGTGTCTTTTTTCATAATAAACTCTATTTTCATAGCATATTACTCTCTTTTTATAACTATTAATGTGTCACTTTGTTTTATTAAATTTAAGATATAACACTTTTGATATGTAATAAGAATTATCAAAATAAAAATATATAAGTAAAAATTGCCTCAGTTATAACATGTTTTGGGCCATCCCGGCCCATTTGAAATTAATTTTTCTTCTATGCCAATACAAGTGTTAGGCCTACGAAGAATGCCCATTAGTTATGTGAATTTGTTGCTAAAATCCAGCCCAACTGGCAGCTAACCCTTCATTTTCTTAACTCTAAAATTGAATTTGTCTAAGTATATTTCTATTTTTTTTTAATAAATATTTATGCTCTAAAGTCATAAAGTAAACATTATTGAGAAGTATATTTAGTCATAAAAAAATAAATAAACTTAGTCATAAATAAATAAATAAACTTAGGTTTCGTTTCGGACATTTTAGCATTTATTGCTTTGTCGTTAACTCATTATTTATTACAAAAGTCATAAGCGTTACTATTATTTCATTTATTCACTCTTCTTCAAAATATTTATTATGTATGGGCTCATGTCTTGGGATTTATTTACAAACTTTATTGATTACCTTTACCAATAAACATCACAAATTTTCAACCAAAATTTTCAATTAAGAGCCAAATTTCTTTTGGAGAAAGTTTGGGTCAAGAGCTTTGATTTAGATGAGTCTTATTGTTATTAAATTATTTTAAAATTATAATTAATAAAAATTTATAGTATATTTATCTCAAAAAATATTTAATGAATATGAAATTTATTTTGATTCAATTTTTTCTTTCTTTCTTTTTCTTATGCACAAGAACAATATTATATAACTTTAAAATGAATTAAAAAATCTATATAGTTATACATGAAATAAGACAAATATTAAGAATGAATAAAAATAGATTTTCATTTTTATTCTTTAAAATTTATTAGAATAATATTTAAGGAAATAAGTTTACTTTTAGATGAATATAATTTATATATTTCAATTAACTATTCATTTTTTAGTGTATTATACTAATTTAAAAATAAATTTAATAAATTTGATGCATTTTAATCAATTTTATTCCATTAAAAATTAAGAAATTTATATATATATATATATATATATATATATATATATATATATATATATATATATATATTCCTTGGTTGGAAAACACCCAAAGCGTATCTACCCGCTGTCACCCCCTTAGGAGGAGCTTAACGACGTAACTAATTCCTTGGCCGACCTAGAAGAGGCACCCACCCCAAAAACTGAGAGCAAGATCAAGAAATCAAAAGACCAGACGGCAGAGGAAGAGAAAAAGGAAAAAGGAAATATTATTACTGAGGATGAAATGTATACAGTGCCGCAGTTTATATAGAATACTAGAAGACTAAACCGGTAAATATAATGACGTAAATACAAATTAGATTTAATATTCTAATATCGTCTCTCAAATTAAGCATTCGAGGAACGAATGGTTAATTTGTTTCGGAGATCAATGAACCGTGTAAGAGAAAACGGCTTTGTAAATATATCTGCAACTTGGTCTTTGGATGAAATGTGAACCAACTTGATTTCGCCTGTGCTGATCTGTTGTCGAATAAAGTGATAATCAATTTCGATGTGTTTAGTGCGGGCGTGGAAGACCGGGTTCTTTGCAATTGCAATGGCAGAAGTGTTGTCACAATGAATAGTTGTCGGGTATGGCTGCGGAAGATGGAGTTCGGCGGCTAGTCTGCGGAGCCAAATAACTTCCGAGGTGGCTGCGGATAGCGAACGATATTCGGCTTCGGTGGATGATTTAGCGACCGTAGTTTGCTTCTTCACCGTCCAAGAGATAAGATTAGGACCAAGAAAGGTACAGAAACCTGAGATAGATTTGCGGTCCGAGGAGTCGGACGCCCAATCGGCGTCGGAATAGGAGTGTAGCTCGAGCGACCCAACCGAGATGGGTAATCCATATGAGAGAGTGCCTTTGATGTAGCGAAGAAGACGTTTGAGAGCTTTGAAGTCTTGATCCGTCGGTTGTTGCATATGTTGGCAAACTCGATTGGTAGCGAAGGCGATGTCCGGCCGTGTGATCGACAGATATTGAAGAGAGCCGGCGAGTCGACGGTAAAGAGTTGGATCATGAAACGGTGGAGAGATCTTGCCGGTTTTCTGAGATTCGGGTGCTATGGGAATCGGAGCCGGCTTGCAATTTTCAAAACCTGCATCAATAATAAGTTTTGAAGCATAGTGTTTTTGAGATAAAAAATAGCCTGAGGTCGATTGAAGTACCTGGATTCCAAGGAAAAGAGAAATGTTGCCTAGCTGTTTAAGGGCAAATTGAGACTGCAATTGTTGTAGTAGATTCTGGATTGCGACGGGATCGTTGCCTGTTACTAAAAAATCATCAACATAAATTAGAATAAACAGTTGAGTAGAGTTGGTGTCAAGAATTAATAACGACGGGTCGGCACGGCTGATCGTGAATCCTTTGGATTGAAGAAAGCTTGTTAGCTTTTGAAACCATTGTCGTGGGGCTTGCTTGAGTCCGTAAAGCGATTTTTGAAGTTTGCAGACAGCATTCGGATGATGTTGATCAATGAAACCGGGTGGTTGACGCATGTAAATATCATCCGGAAGATCACCGTGTAAAAAGGCATTGGAGATGTCTAGTTGATGCATAGGCCATTTCCTGTTTAAGGCGAGAGTAAGAAGAAGGCGAATAGTAGGCATTTTGGCGACGGGACTGAAGGTCTCGGTATAGTTAATTCCAAATTTCTGATTGTAACCGAGCGCGACCAAGCGAGCCTTGTAACGATCGACTTGTCCGTTTGGTAACATTTTCGTTTTGTATATCCATTTACACCCGAGAACCGGTTTGTTGAGAGGGGGCTGAACCAACGTCCAAGTGGCTTGCTGTTGGAGGGCATTGAATTCGGTGAGCATTGCTTGCGGCCAATGTGCCGATTTCGCAGCTTGATTGTACGTAGTCGGGGTGGAAATAGAGTTCGTGTGAGTCAAAAGATTTAAAAACTGCTTGGGTTTGTGGATACCCGACTTGGACCTCGTCTGCATGTGATGAGTGGGAGGGTTGTTGTTGACCGAAGCCTGAGGGAGAAGAGAGGGATGCGGATCTTGATTCATGTCAGGTTGAGTAATGTCCTGATTGGAAGAAGGAGGAATAGAAGGAGCGTGGATTTGACGTATAATCGGAGAAGGAATAGGAGGTGGGATATTGGCAAGAGTTGAGGTGGGAATGAGAAGTGAGGGAGGTATATGAGCGGAAGGAGAGAGAGCCTGGAAGATCCCCGGGTTATCAAAGTGCTTATATGGAAATTGGTGTTCATAGAAAACCACATGACGAGAGACATGAGTTTTTCCAGTAGAGGGATTGTAACATTTGTAACCTTTGTGAAGAGGAGAATAGCCTATGAAGACGCAAGCTTGGGATCGCGGAGAGAATTTGTCGGTGGTATATGGACGAAGCCACGGGTAGCATAAGCAGCCGAACGTGCGAAGATGGCTGTAGGTCGGAGGAATTCCGTGCAGACATTGAGCAGGGATTTTATTGGAGATGGCTTTGGAAGGTAGCAAATTAATTAGGAGATTTGCGGTGGAAGTCGCCTCCGCCCAAAATTTGTGTGGAAGCCCGGATTCAATAAGTAACGCTCTAGTAATGTCAAGGAGATGGCGATGCTTGCGTTCGGATAAACCATTTTGTTCCGGGGTGTGAGGGCATGAAAGTTGTTGAAGGATACCGTTATCTTGCAGAAAAGATTTGAAGGCGTGGCTAGTGTACTCGCCGCCGCCATCAGATCGAAGGATTTTAGGAGTGGTCTTGTATTGGGTGCGAACCATAGTGCAGAAGTTTTTAAAATTAGCTAAAGCTTCTTGTTTAGTGTGAAGAAAATAAATCCAAGAAAACCGAGTATGATCGTCTATAAAGATGATGTAATAACGAAAACCATCGGAAGAGGTTAGAGACGCCGGACCCCAAACATCAGTGTGGATTAAATCAAAAGGCTTAGAGGTAACCGTGGTATTTTTATTAAAGACAATTTTATGGCTTTTGGCCTTATTACAAGAATCACAAGGAATGGACTGTTTTACAGTAATTAGATCAGAAAACTGCCGCGCAAGAACTGAAAGCGTTTCTTGTCCGGGATGACCAAGACGCGAATGCCACGGGATGGAGGAATTTGTGGTAGATGTAAGAGCAGCATGAGGTCCATTCGGAGGAAAACTGATCCTGTACAGACCGTTATGTAGGCGACCAAGAAGCAGAGGATGGTTGTCCCGAAGATCCTTCATAATAAATCCATTAGCATCGAAAGTAATAGATATAAAATTATCTTTAGTTAGTTTAGAAACTGA
This sequence comes from Dendrobium officinale, assembly GCA_019514585.1. NCBI lineage: Eukaryota > Viridiplantae > Streptophyta > Magnoliopsida > Asparagales > Orchidaceae > Dendrobium > Dendrobium officinale. Next base: position 51,791,883 of record CM033690.1, on the reverse strand, counting down.
AAGAAGGTTATGAGTGAGGGCCAGTACGTGGAGAAGCTTATGAAGGTAAAGCTTACGATTCGTGTCCGGGAGAGGAAGCAGACCCTGACCGGTGTTGTGTATGGAGATCGTGGAGCCATTTGCGGTAGAAACGTTGTCCGAGCCTTGATAAGCGGTCGGGTAGGAGAGATGAGATATGTCTGGAGTAAGATGAGCTGAGGCACCTGTGTCGAGAACCCAATCGTGGCCATTGTCAGAGTTGGGAGTAGCTAAGAGAGCTCGATGCGGTCGAGTATCCGTCGGAGCGTATTTTGGATTGTTCCTGTGCCAACAATTTAGAGCAATGTGACCGACCTTGCCACAGATTTGGCACGTCGGTCTTATCACATTCGGAGGAGTTGGAAGATGCTGAGAGTAAGCCGGAGGGGCAGTGGAGTTCTGAGAGTTCTTGGTTTTCCCATTTCGCTTGGCATTGTAGGTGCGATTGCGATTGTTATTGGAGGAAGTAACGTAAAGAGCTGAGGCGTTAATGTGTTCTTGATTTAATTCTTGTTGCAAATGAATCTCTTCATTGCAAAGCATTGAATAGAATGTGTCAAGATCTATGGGAAGAAGGGAATTCCGAATGGTAGACTTGAACGAGTTGAAGTTAGGAGGAAGACCGTTCAAGATGTGAAGCATTATGTCTTCAGAGTCGATTTGAGAGCCAGACGCCGTGATGTTGTCCACGATGGATTTGATGCGGGTGAGATATTGCTGCATGGGTTGATCCTTCATCTGAACTCGGTACAACTCGTTCTTGAGTTGCATGACACGAGACCGACTGGTCGGCTGAAGTCGTCGTTCAAGAACAGCCCACGCTTCGCCGGCGGTGGTGGCTGTGATGATATATGGCAAAATTGGCTGAGAAACCGTAGAAAACAGTGCCGAGAGAAGATTGCTGTCAACGAGGAGCCATTGAGCGTGCTCAACAGACGTTGGATCGGCGGGAGGTTTCGTAGCACCGGTGAGGTGGCCGGCATAGCCATTAGCCGTGAATTGTTGAAGAAGTTGAACACGCCAAATTGGGTAATTCTCAGTTGTGAGGGGATGAGGAGCTAAGTTTTTAATGTTTGAAACAAGGAATTTGAGTGGCTGAGGTATGGTTATGGGGTTGTGTTGATCGGAGGTGGAGGGGGAGGTGGAGGAGGTAGGAAGAATGTTCATTGATTCTTGATCTCCCATAGGTGCTCTGATACCATGAGAGCAAGATCAAGAAATCAAAAGACCAGACGGCAGAGGAAGAGAAAAAGGAAAAAGGAAATATTATTACTGAGGATGAAATGTATACAGTGCCGCAGTTTATATAGAATACTAGAAGACTAAACCGGTAAATATAATGACGTAAATACAAATTAGATTTAATATTCTAATAAAAACCTCCTAGCCCGCACTTGATTGGGCCCCACTTAAGAGGCACTGCCACTCCAGGGGATTTGAGCATGAGTTAGGGGATTCTCAATCGTACTTGCCCACCAACCAAGCTTGTCAGCAAGTAGTTTTGATCCTGATCAACCTAACATCTTTTTCTCTCAGAAATTTTATTTATTTTCTTTTCAGATGATAAAGATGCTTAAAATATATGATTATTTTCATGAACTGAATCTTAACAAATTATGTATTTGTATATTTAATATTTATTTATATAATACTATTTTCTATATCATATAAAAAATATTATTTTTTTTAACTTGAATCAGGATGCGCCACGTCACTCGGTATGCAACACCGGTACACATCAAAATGGTGATGTGGCGCGTTTAGATTCGCCTTCTAACAACATTTGGTGACTGCACATAATAATTTCTCCTAAATAAGAGACCTCCCTCATCAAAATAAAATAAAAGAGAGGGAAGCACAATACAAATTATGAATGAAGGAAGAAAACTGTTGTTTTGCTTTATAGATGGAATGCACTTAGGGCATAATCATCTGTGTGAATCACCCAATCCTGATTGAATCATAGATCTTGATATTCATTTATTAGGGAGTGTGATCTAAACAAAGGTCAAAATTAAGGTTTTGTTTGAAATAGCTAAACTGTTTTATAAAGTTGATTGTGAAGTTGCTATAGAAAAAAAATAACTTAGCTGTTTTGATTGCAAAAAATAAATTTTCATTTCAAAAATTTCTAAAAAGTTGTGAGAAAGCAAAAAAAAAAATAGCAACTAAAAAAAATATTATTCTTCTAAAAAGATAATGGAAAGAAAATTTATATGTCTCTTTATAAATATAGAAGTAGATCTAAAATACTTGTTTTAAAATATCATAAATGAATTTTTTTTAATTTTTAATAAGAATCTGACTCTAAACAGGAAATAATATAGAAAATGATTATATGACCCAACCCACGCAGTGAGATAAAGACTTATATGATCAAGCTTAAGGCTTTATTAAACTTGTGCTAGCATTCAATGACTTGTTAAACTTAATTTAGATTCTCAAATGATATAATTAATTTAATTTGAATGAATGTATTGTTATAAATTTTAAGCATCATATAATTTAAATATAAACATTCTTACTAGTTTATGTATAATAAAACTTTATACATGAGAAGATAATGGCTAGCATCAAAGCTTTCTTTTCTTTTCTTTTTTTATTCTTACAATCTTAAAAATAATATTAAAAACATGTTTGATTCAAGTGAAAGAAAAATAATTTCATATTATCTAAAAACGATGACTATTTAACAAAAAAAAAAAAATGAAGGCTTATATGCATATCATAAAATTTTTAAGTATTTATATATCTGATAACAAAAATATTTATATATCGTTGTAATTTTTAAATCACATACATTTTACTTTTATGATGTGGCACCTTCTGAAAAAGAATATTGTTCAAACCGTTCTAAGTTCTAACCCCATTAGAATATTGTTAATTTCTGCATTTGAACTCCTTTGTATGTATTTGGGAATGATCTGTGTGCATTTAAAGATATAGAAACGTTCTAAAGCGGTTCTTGGGGTCTGAATACATGTTTATAAAATAAGTAATCTTTTTTTCCTCAGGGTGTCACGACGTTGAGAAGGATACTCTCTAATGCTGTGTTTTCAATATTTTTCGAAAAAACTAAATAAACGCAGCAGCACTGGGTTCTGGGCACTTGGGCGTTATGCCAATATTTCTTATGTAAATTATAGTTTTCCACTATTCCTTTCCGTTTCAATTCGAGCAGCCGGCACCTACAGAGAGAAGGTTTGTTTTGAACAGCTTCGGATCGTTTTTAGCTGTTGGCTCAATTCAAGAACTTATATTTTAAAATCAATTAATTTGTTTGATTTCTAAATTATGCTATAAAATCACAATCACTAGATGCCACAACAATTCATTGTCGTCCATCATCGTCCCCAACCTTCTTCTGCTACTAACTATTCGCTATCAATCGTCACTCACCATCATATCATCATTATCACCTTCGACTGCCGCTTAGAGGCGCCATAAACGATTATTAAATGACTTTATATTAAATTCATTTTACTTTAAATATAACATAACAACATAATTTTTTTATATATTTTATACAGAATACAAAAAAAAATCTTAAAAAAATGTCAAATGTGTGAAAATTTTGTAATATGTGACATATATCTGTAAAAAATATAATAAAATCCACTAACTGGGAATGTATCTAGAACCTCCCAACCGGTTTGCTGCACTGAGACCGAAATTCGCTGCAACTCTCGCCTTCACTGCTCTCGATCCGCTCATCTTCGTTATGCCTCAAGCTTACTTAACCTTATCCTTCGCCAACCCTCCCTTCTTCGTCCTGCACCACAGGTGTTATCGTCATTCTCCCTTCTTCACGCTCTCTTCAAAACAGAGGAGCTCGCTTATCTCCGAACACCACAAAGGTAACATTTTTATTCGTCAAGTCTTTTCTTTCTTCCATGGACAACCTCGAGCAAAATCGCGCAAAGTTATAGCCTTTAACAGGGACAGCGAACTACCCGCGAAGCAAGAAGTCGAATTGCTTGATGGGGTTGACAAGAATGCTCGCTTTTTCTCAATTCGAAGAGTCCCGTAATTCTAGGGTTTTCGAGGAAGCGGATGAAAACGATGAATTTTCCGCGAAAACCCGAGAATTTGAAATCAAAGAAAATGCCGCTTTATTGGGTTTTGAAGAACTCGGAGTTGCTTATAAAGAAGATACCTGCTCACTGGACGAGAGCAATACCTTTGAATTAGACGTTTCCAATGCGCTTGAGAAATGTGAGGGAATTCGACAAAACGAGAAAGATTTGGGGAATTTATATCCAAAAGATGGGTTTTTTTTATGGGTTTGGGAAGGAGAGGAAATAGATTTAATGTAGTGGATCTTGTCAAAAAGATCATAAGTTTGCCAGATGAGGAGAGCGCCAAAGTTCTTGATCTTTTTGACTTTGATGATAAACAATTCTCTGTTTCTGACTACAATGACATTCTCATGGCTTTAGTAAAAGCCGGTGAATATGAATCCGCTGAAGCTTTGTTCTCCGAATTTTCATCTCAGGGATTGTCTCCAGATTCTCGGTCACTATCAACAATGATACAGTGTTTTCTTAAAAAGAACAATCCGGAAAAAGCAATGGAGGTTTTGGATGTAATGTTGCAGAAGGGAATGCACCCAAATAGTTACACATTCACTGGTTTAATTAGCTGTCTTTGCAAGAAAGGAAGATTGAAGAAGGCTTATGAGGTTTTTGACATCATGGGTAGTGTTGGATGTGAACCCATACTCAGGAACTACAACTCTTTGATCTATGGACTATGCTATGTAGGTAAGGTTGAGGAAGCTTTGCAGTTATTGAAGAAGTTGAAGAAGTTTAAAGAAGGTCCTGATATCTATTCTTTCACCTTTGTCATGGATGGGTTCTGTAAAGTTGGGAGAACTGATGATGCCAAGGAACTACTTGAAGAAGCTCTGAAATTGGGTCTAACTTCAACTAATGCAACTCACAATTGCCTTATCAATGGATATTGTAAAGAGGGCAGGCCTTTGAAATCCTTTCATCTTTTGAAAGAAATGGAAGGGTATAATTTCATGCTGGATATTACTAGTTATAATACATTGTTGTTGGGGCTTTTAAAATGCGGCGAGATTCATGCAGCTTTATGGACTTTTAGAAAAATGAGGGAGGCTGGTTTTCAGCCAGATGATCATGCCATGAACAGGCTTATAAGAGATCTTTGTAATGGTGAAGAATTGAAAGAAGCTAAAGAACTTTTTGAAGAGATTAAAGATAAGGATTTTGGGCTATCAACTTATACTTATTGCTTGCTGGTTCAGGCGCTTGCTGAAGGGGGAGAGATTGATACAGCAATAAGTTATTTGAAGAAAATGATTGAAGATGGGCATTCTCCAAGGGTAATGACTTACAATGTAGTCCTTTGTATTTTATGTGGTGATGGTAGGGTAGATGATGCATTAGGTGTTCTAGGCCTTATGATTAATAGAGAAACCATGCCTAGTAAGCTTTCACTTAGCTTCTTGATTGATGAGTTTAACGGACAAGGGAGATTGTTAGAGGCTGCTGGAGTATATTCTGTGGCTATTAAACTAGGACTTGCCTCCAATCATAAGCCTAGAAGAGACTGGATATATAAGAAAATAGTTTCTTATTCCTTACAATTAGGGAAAGTAGAATAGATTGATAAGTGAAGATATGCATCCTTGATTTTTTTCTTATTATTATTCTTTTATGTAAATAAGTTCTGTTTGATGTGAAAGTAAAGTTGAATCAGCTGCTAGTTTTGGTGATATAGTAATACGGTTCTGCCTGAACCGCCCAAACCGGCCCTTGTTGGGCCAGTTCACATATACAGGAGGCGGAATAAGACTGTCTCCTTCAATTCAAGGACCGCATAATAGAACTTTTCCAAATCAACATGGGAGGAGACTTCTATGAGCAGTTTTTTGCTCTGAACGATCCTTCTCTAGAATATAGGATCAGTTGTATATTTGTTTCTTTCTGGCTTCACTTTGATTCCTATAAGATTATCTACTGTATTTTTTTATTGTTTCCACCAAAGTTCTTTTATTTTTATGGCATTTTTACCGATTATTGTTTGGTTTGCTTGCAAACTCAAGTATTTCCTGTAAGGTTTACTTACGAACTCAAGTATTTCCTATCACGTAGCTATTAATCTGATACACTGTTATGATATGTGACTGATAAGAGATATCTACCGAATGCTGGATTTAATCATCATAAGATTGATTTAGTAGTTGGACGTCAAGATGCCTGACTTCTCTTTCTGAATATCGAGACTCATGATCTTATTTATTAGAAGGCTGGATGATTAGAAGATTGCTCAGGGTACATAACAACAAAAACAACAATATCAGGGTACATACTTGTTCAAATTTGATAAAAAATCCACTCATTATGTATTTGTTGGCTACATGCCTGTTCAAAAAATCTCTTACCACTCGTCATTCTCATCAAATAAATCAACTAAGAATTCATTTGGGATGCTTTCTTATTGCTTTTTGAATCAATTTTTCGGTACAAAAAAATTAATTTTTATACTGAAAAGTTGTTTTAAGAAGCAGTAAGAAAGCGGTCCAAACGAAGCCTAAGTGTCAAGCTCCAAGATTATCATCTTACAATACTGCCATGATTGCTCTTATCCAGGCACGCTTCATTTTCTAATACGTTGCACCATTTATGCAGAACTCTGACCAATATATTAGAATTTTGTTTGTGTTATTGCTATACTTGTGGAACCTTCGAGTTAGGAATAGGCAGTGTTGATTCAAAGCAGTAGGGAGCTATGCTACAGGATTGAAGGCTATTGAATAAAACTAGATTTGGACGCCATACCGCTTCCTTCCCATCATAATCCCACTATTTGCAAATTAGTGTATAAACTTAATTCTGTTGGGAAAATTGAATGGTACTGGTAGCGAAATGGATTGATCGCAAGGAAACTTATACTTTTCTGGTCAGGTTAACTACAGTTCATTGTTTGCTTGTTGTAGCCGTGCCCAAAATTAGCCATTACATCAAAGGATGTCCAAAATGCTTTCCTTTATTGAGATTTACTTGAGAAATTCTTAGAACTGGTTTCATAAATTTTCTGAAAACATTCAGCAAAATGACTTTTTTCAATCTAAGGCTGAATTTTTGGTGATTCTTTTAGATCCAGGCTCATCTATGTAGATTACATGATCATAGCAGGCAATGATGATAATGCAAATGTTGCTCTTGAATAGTTCTTCCACATAAATTTCATATGAAGGACCTCAGTTCGATACAACACTTTCTTGGTACTGAAGTTGTTCATTTTCTGATGGTATTTCAATATCCTAATGAATGTACACCTCGATATCTTAGATGAAGCATGTATTCTTGGGGACAAACCATTGTCAACACCCAATGAAGAACATTTTAAGCTCTAAGATGGTAGTGAGCCATGCAATGCTTTATGGTGTAGAATGTTGGTCATTAAAAGAGAAGCATAATATCAAGTTAAGTATTGCAGAGAGCCAGAGATGAGGATGCTCAGGTGGATGAGTGGCTTTACTCTTAGAGGCAAGATACAAAATGAGCATATACATGAAAAGGTTGGAGTAGCTCCAGTGGAAGATAACATTAGAGAGAGTCGACTTAGATGCTTTGGTCACATAAAACAACAGTCTTCTGATGACCCGGTTAGGAAAGTAAATGTATTATATTTGACTTATGTTAAGAAAGGTAGAGGTAGACCTAAAAAGACTTAGTTAAAAAATATTAAAAATGACCTTTCTTTATTATATTTAGATGGGAATTTGACTTTTAACAGGACATAATCGATAAAAGGGACTCATGTAGCCGACCCAACATAGTGGGATAAAGGCTTGTTGTTGTTGTTGTAAAGAAATTTTAATATTAAACGGATTTTGTAATGCAGGTTTGGGTAGATGTTTGATCACAAGACGATCCGTTTACCATGAATGTATCAAACAAATCGAGATTGATTGGGGGGGAGCTAAAGTCCGCATCGGGCGCTTCCCATGAGCGGTTTAAAAAAAAAACTCGAATGAAATTTGCAAGCATATATTTGTGAAGTATATTGATTTTCCATAACATGTAAACAGTAAAGTGATTAATATTGCCAGGTTGTTCCTGAATGAATTCAGATAGGTGCTAATGGGCCTGCCAATTTTCCATCCACATGTTAGCTTGCTGATCTATTCATTAAACCACTCAATTCTTTCACTTTTCAATCCCATTTTAGCAACTTGATTTCCTTAATGACCTGCAAACTCTCAACTTAGGCTTCGTTTGGGACGATTTTTTTACTAAAAGCTGTTTTAAAAAACAGTAACAAAGTCGTCTCCAACGAAGCCTTAATGTACTTAATTTATTTCCTAGAGCACACTCTATGATCTTCTATATGTACATGCTTTCTCTTATCTTTGTATTCAAGAATTCAAGGAAATTCTTCAGCTTTTATCCTTTCATGGCCTTTTAAGCTTCTGCTACTGTTGTATAAGCCTTTTGTTCGAAAATCATAAAATCAGAACAATCAACTTATTTCAGCTTTACTTATCGATAGCTCGACCTCTATTTTTTCTCTTCGTGGTAATGAGTTGACAAAGGATCAGGCTTTTTTTCTTTGTTGGAGCTTAGTAAAAAATCATTTCTTTGTAGTGCTCAAATTCCATTTTTTTATTTATCCCAAAACTCTATAACATTAAAGCTAATTTGTTTTCAATGAATAAACTCCAACCCTCGCATGATTTAATATAAATTATTTGTTTCCGACTGTAGAAAACTTATACTGTTAATATATGCCTTGCTTAAGCAATATTTATGACCCGTTTAGGATAATTGTAGCTTTTTGTAAATGTGATATAAAGTTGTTGTGAAGAAAGTAAATTTTTTAAAAATTGTTATGGAAATTAGCTTCCTAGTACCATTTTTTTTTTTAAGCAACGAAAATATAATAATCAAATAGAAATTATGATTGCAATAAGTTGTCCTAGATTCTAGAAGCCTTGGTGTTCTTCAGGGTAATGAATCTTCAGATTTCTATCGCCATATATCGGAATTTATTGATACAATTTTGAACTGTAATCTCGTTAGCTTTCTTAGGCTTCATTTGAGACAGCTTTTTGCCGTTTTTTAAAGCAATTTTTAGTACAATTTTTGTACTAGAAAATTGCTTGAAAAAAATAGTAAAAAAAACGTCTCAAATGAAGTCTTAGTTAGATTAGTTTAGAAAGATTGAGGCCTTTGAATTTGGATGCCATAAGGAATATTTGTAATAATGTATCGCTATCTCTGTCAGGTTGTTCTTATGCAGCAACCTGTTCCTTTTGTGGCTTAAAATCTAATCAAATTTCATTATATATGTTCTACGTAAACATTTAAAATTTGCTATTTATCATGTAGCAGCCAAGAACATGTTCTAGTATTTTTCTCAACTACGCTAACCAATTCAGATTTTTAACATAATAATTGTTTGGACTTTGGATTATTAAGATTTGATTGTTAGTGACATTTGGTAAGGTCCATTCATGGTGTATAACAACTAACTAAGACCCTTGCGTGCGTTAACTTGAAACTAGTAGTTGATTCATTGATAAAATATCGAAGTTATGTTAGCTGTTTTGAAACCTCTTAAGAAAGTGAAGTTAAAATCTTGAACATCAAGGAGGTTTTTGGTTAAACGGTTTGAAATTTTATTAGAAGCTTCCAAATTAAACGTGTCGTATAGGAGGTGTAGGAGCACATCTAGGATTAAGGGTGTCAATATTTGATACCGTCTGAAAACTCGACTCGAATCCGACTCGAAAAATTTGGGTTACGGTCAACCCATTTGAAAAAACAGGTTGGGTTCAAGTTCAACAAACCAACCTATTTCAAAAATCGGGTCGGGTTCGAGTTGATTCGGAAACCCGGGAATGAATGGGATTGACCCGTCTGCCCGCCCGCATCGCATCTGCCTACGCGTCGCGCCTGCCTGCCCGCATCGCATCTGCCTACGCGTCGCGCCTGCCTGCCCGCCCAGTGCTCGTTGACGAGTGACGAGAATACGGCAGTTTCGGTGTCCGCGGTCGCAGACTTGCTATCACCAGCGTTGCCTCGCCTCACCGTCCCGCATCCAACGCCTCCTTTAATGACATTCCAACCTTGTCACTGCCAACGCTGAGTGCGTCGTTGCTGCAATGCCTCGCCCGTGTCCCAGGTTTACAAAAACCGTGTCGGGTCAGGTCAACTTGTTAACTTGACGGGTCGATCTGGGTTCGTATTTTCGACCCGTTTGCAAAACCGGGTTGGGTTCGGGTGAACATGTTTGAACACGGGTCAATTTCGGATTCGAACCGAACCCAACCCAAAACTTGAAATTGACACCCCTACCTAGGATGAGTGAAGTCTTGAGAAATTACATAAATGAGATAAAATCGTGAAATCGTTAGGCCAAAGGGAACAATATCTCGATAATTGAGAGTTTAAGATATTATAATTATTACTCTTATTATCTCAATCTCACCTAGGTCCTCTTTTTTTTCTCTTCTCTTTCTTCTGATTTTGATCCCTCCAATTGTAGCACTCGGATTTTATCACCTGGCCTAGCCTCTCTAACTTGTTGCTTGCAGATTCCGACAAAATTTGATGATCTTGGTAGAGTTGTTTCTAGATTGCCGAGTTGTAACCTTAAGCTTTTGGAAGTTTGGCTTTTTTAGGTAGAATTTCTGCTGGTTTAAATGTTCATATAACAGTCGTATCAACTGCGGCCATAAGTCTCCCCTAAATCTCAAAAACCTAGCTTTTCACAACTTCTCCTAACGCGACTTCTCCTTTTGCCCCTGCTGTTGTCCAATCAATCAAGTTACCATTCTCCCTAAAAAATATAAGCTTTGAAGTAGAAATCATGGCTTGCTATCACGCTCATAAATTTTTTGCAGTATGCAATACTCCATTCTTCAGGATTGCAGCAATTTCTACCATTGCAAGTTTACATAATTTCTGCACTTTCAATCGTAGCTAAACATTTGGTACAAGAAATCATTCCATGGCGTTTGCAGAATCGCTAAGAAATGCTCTGCAGCTAGAAGTCAAGAGAGTGGTCTTGCAGCATTCCATAAATCGCTGCAAATTTTTTCATTTATATTTGTTGTTTTGGTCCCTCAAATCTTTAAAAATGAATCAGAATAATCTCATAATGGAATTATTTTGAATCAAAATGAGCTTTTAATATAGTTTGAGATTATTTTGATCTTTTATAAAACATTGAGGGATGAGATATTTTGCTAAGCTTTTCAATTAGATTGTGAAAATACGATTAACTTTAATGACTTCAACACTCTAAATGAAAATAGAGATTTTGTATTTATCAGCATTTTACTAAAACAGAGTGGCTTTACCTGTGAGACCTCGTTCCCTTATTGTTCCTCTCTGATTTGGATTTTTCCTCTCAGGATCGTCCAGGACGATTGGAAATCGTCCAGGCCGATCGGCACTGTAGAAAATATCGGCCTGAGAATAGTTCTGGGAGTCGTCCAGGCCGATCGTTTTTGGTCTGATCGTCCTGGGACGATCTGGCGATCGGCCGGGCCGATCCGACTAAGGATAAATGAAAATCAGGTCGTTTTGAGGAGAGAGAAAATCATTTTATAAAAAATCAGATATTTTGAGGAGAGAGAAAGAGAAAGGGAAAAAGAGGAAACCTGGTTTTGGAGGCCGCGGAGCGCTTTTCGTCCGACGCTGCTGTTGGAGAAAGTGTAGATCTCGTGGTAAGGACTCCGAACCCTATTTCTGTTTTCAAAGATGTTGAGTTTTGACCGAGTTGTGATCTGTTTTGTGTTTTCGTAGTCGAACTTTTGACCTGATTTCGTATTGACACAACTTTCACCGCACAACTTTTGATATGTTATAGATATGATTATGACACACGATTTGATTGTATTTTACGAAGATTTTACTGGTCGGAATTGATTCTACGCGATTTTAATCGAATAGAAAATTATCGGGACTTGATTTGATTTGGTTTCTATAGGACAATAGTCTTGTATTGATGTTATAGATATTCTACTGTAATTTGGAAATTGTGCCTTTTTGCAGGATTTTTGTGTAAATTTGACCGACTGTCGTTACTCTGCCCGATTTTCGTACGAATTCTGATTTGGTTGAAATTGCTAGATTGAATTGATATGCGTATGATCGTTTTCGATTTCTTTCTTATTGTTTATTGCATCGATTATTGCATTGAACTGATTGATACTGAAAGACAAGTGGGAACCTGGTTGAACGTTGGTTGGAGATAGATATTGACCTATACAGGATGGTGGGCCGACGGGCTTTCCTTTAAACATCGATTATGGATTTCTACAACAGCACTATAGATGGGAGTTATAAGGAGTTTTATATGCCGACGGGTGGCCGACGGGCGAAAAGAGTGACGACTCTTCTTTATAGAACCAACGTACGGATATCTACAACAGCAATATAGATTCTACAACAGCACTATTGATCATGACTAGTGTTTGTGCTTGTCGAGTAAGACCATTGTATGGAATTGCATGTGCATCATATGGATTTCCTGATATGCATTGATTTATTGATTTGATGGATTTATCGAATTGATTGCTTATCGTCCGGATTCATTGATTTCATCGATTGATTTCATTGATTGATCATTGAGCATTGATACTACTTGACTATTGATCATTGATATTGATATGGATATGGACGGTATTGATTTATAGATTCATTGATATCATTGATTTTGCATTGATTCGACCTGCTACTGTAGATTTATCGTATTGTCCTTCCGCTTGATTTGATCGACTTGATAGTATAGACTGGATTTGATTGAGTGATTGATTTGACGGATTTATTGATTTTATTGAGTTATCGTATTGCTTTTCCGATTGATTTTCTCGACTTGATTGATTCATAGATACCGGCACCAATATTGATATGGATTCTGTGTATTGATTCATAGAGATTGACACTGATATTGATATAGATTGTATTGATTCACCGGCACCGATATTGATATGGATTCTGTGTATTGATTCATAGATATCGACAGCGTCATGAATATAGATTGTACCGATTGATAGATACCGACATCGATATTGATATAGATATGATATTGATATATGGATATTATTGATACGACAGATCCTGACATGATATTGATACATTGAGTCATCGTACTGGTTCTCGATTGATTGATTGAATGGATTGTTGCCGTATGGAGTTGGTTTATCGTAGAATAGATTTCCTTATGAAGCTGATCGTATTGATTTGATTTCAATTGACCTGCTGATTTCATTGTATTGATTTGGTTTCAATTGATCTTTCGCCGTATTGATTTGATTGTTTGTTGGGATTTGAGCCGATAGATATAATTGATTGGAAAGTGCTTTATTGATTGAAATGATTTCCCTGTTGTAGCATCGTACGTCGTCATTATTGAATCTACCGTAATGTCATTGAATATTGTATATTGATATCGAGTAGATCGTATGGAATAATTGGATTGACTGATTTGCAAGAGTACGTTCTGACACGAGTCCCTTATTGAATTAATTGATGCTATTGATTGCTATTAATTGACACAGACATTCTATTGATTGGACAAATGATATAGATACAATGAATTGATTAGACGACTCGGTTGATTGACCTGATATTATAGATAGTATAGATTGATAGACACTACTACGTTGATTGGACATTGACTAGGAGCACTTATTGATTTGATTGCCGAGACGTATTGATTTATCGATGTTTTTATAATCGACTATTGATTTCCGTAATGATTTGATTTCCGCTGTGCAGACTTGATTTCATTGACGATGGACCGCATTGCATTGACTCATTGACCATTGATTGACTAGATTTTATTGACCTGCATATTGATAGCATCGCCGTGCTTTGATTTCAGTTGTAGGCTTTGGTGACATGCTGGGCTTTGTAAGCTGATTTTATGTGGTTTAAATTTTCAGGTCCGAGCAAGGCAACTGGAATGGAGTTCGATCAGAATGTCAGACGAATCCTTTCACTATTTGATTCTGGGGCATCACATTACCCTTAGAGACAGGATACGAAATGAGTATATACGTGAAAAAGGTTGGAGTAGCTCCAGCGGTAGATAAGATTAAAGATAGCCATCTTAGATGGTTTGATCACAAAAACGGCGGCCTTCTGATGACTTGGCAATTAAGATAATAAATCTATTAGATTTAACCTATGTTACGAAAGTTAGAGGTAGACTTAAAAAGACTTGGTTAGAAAATATTAGAAATGACATTTCTTTATTAGATCTAAAAGAGAATTTGACTCTTAATCAGACACGATGGAGAAAAAAAGTTTCATGTAACCGACTCCACGTGTTGTTCTATAAAAATTTGAGAGATCATTTTGATTCTTTTTTCTTTCTTTATCTAGAGAGAGAGATTATACTGAGATGTCAATTTATCAAAAATTTAATGAACTGTAGATTAGGCAACGTAGCAAAATTCTAGAGTGCCTTTGTCTTTATTGATATAATGAAAGCCTTTATTGGCTTGATAATGATGGGCTGGAAGCTCATCAACATTTCTTTTGGGTTATACGTTGGGCAAAGTTGTGTGAAGTTGAATTGTTGACTTCAAACTTCAAATGTGTATATGTTTTTTATAAAATATTATCTTTTGATTTTTATCGTTTGAAAAGATTTTTTTCAAACGTCTTAAAAACGTCTAGTCTTTCATGTTTGGATTACATCAAAGGATTAGCTTTAAGCTCATATCTTTTTGCTTTGATCATGAATGTTCACACTAGACATTTGCAAGAGATTGTACCCTATGATGTATGTTTTTTGCTTATATTATTCTTCTTATTGATAAGACTAGAGAGGGAGTTGGAAGTAATCTTGAATTAAGGGAAAAATTATTATGTGCGAAAGCTGATCCCCGTCTAGATATCTAAGTCCAGGGCTTGGTACCGCTCGGTATCGGGCTGAGGTATCGCTAATGTGGCTTATTTTGGTTGGTATTCGGATGTAGATCTGCGTTTGGTGTCCGCACAGAATAATCTCTCGAATTATGGAGATCAACCTTAGAGTCTAAAGGTTTTCGTTTGAGTAAATCTAATACCGAATATATGGAGTTTAATTTGAATAGTAATAGATCAATTGGGTTGGGGGGGGGGTGATTCTTACTTTGGGCGATCAAGTCATTCATGAAAGTACATGTTTTGGATATCTTGAGTCTATTGTTCAGAGTGATGGAAAAATATATGGATATTATTAGTATAATTCGAGTTGGATGGTTGAAGTGGAGAAATGCATTGGGCTTGTTGTATGATAGAAAAGTTCCTCTCAATTCTCAAACATTAGGAAAAATTCTATAAGATGGTGGTGAGACCTGCAATGCTTTATGGTGCAGAATATTGGCCATTAAAAGAAGATAATATTGAATGTTGCAGAGACAAGGATGTTTAAGTGGATGAATGGCTTTACTCTTAGAGATAGGATATGAAACGAGCATATACATGAAAAGATTTGAGTAGCTCCAGTGGAAGATAAGATTAGAGAGAGTAACCTTAGATGGCTTGGTCATATAAAACGGCAGTCTTTCAATGACCTAGCTAAGAGTAGATGTATTAGGTTTGGCTTATGTTAAGAAAGATAGAAGTAGATCTAATAGACTTGGTTACAAAATATTATAAATGACATAATTACTTTATTATATCTAAATGAGAATTTTATTCTTAACAAGACACAATAGAGAAAAAAGCTTTATGAAATATGAATTTAAATTTTTAATTTTTAATTTTTATCACATATTAATTTGAAATAATATTGACTACAGAACTCCTAATGAGATCTCAGTCAGAGCTAGAGGTGTAAAAGAGTCGAATTGAGCTCGAGTTATCGGCTAAATTGTGGGCTCGGACCCAAATTTGAGCCCGATTTGGGCGCAAATGACCTGCTCGAGCTCGGCTGGTGAACCAGAGGTCCAGAATCCACTATCAAGCATCGGTCCACTCGCAAAATCCGGCCCAAATCCCCCCCAACCGACCGGTCGACCGGTCACCCGCGCATGCCTTAGGCTGGACCCCACATCGTGCTTCTTTGGGGCATTTCGTCTAACACCCGCACTGCATCTCGCCTATGTTGGAAAGTAAATTTGGCTTTTAGCTGGAGAGCCGATCGGGTCAAGTCTGGCCCGAAGTCGGCGACCCGCTTTTGTCCTCTTCGGTGGCTGGCAAAGCTTTTTGCCACGTGTCGCATTATGGGGAGTTTCTTTAGAAGAATGATGGAGAGAGAGAATTTCGTGAAGATTCTATGCGTTATTAAATGATTTTCTATTCATTTTTTTTTGGCTGTTAGGTACACTATTTGTCTATGTTTTAGCTAAAATTTAATTAAATAAATTTTGAAGAATTTAAATGAAAAAAAAATTTTAATGTTTTGATCAATTTTTTTATAGAATTAAATTTAAATTTATATAATTTATATTGATATAAGCGCAATAGAAATTTTAATTTATTCTATATATATTATATGATTCTAAAAATAAATATCTTTTTTATTTTTTTTAATAATATTTATTAATGACAATATTGAAAAATAATAAATGAATATATTAATATTTTCAAATTTATTGTTTATAAACTATTATAAATAATGTTGAGAGAATTATGCTAATTTTGATAAAATTATGAATATATTTATGATAAATAATAAAAAATTGTTATAATATACTAATAATTAATAATATTTTTGAAATTAAAAAAATTTGTTATAATATAATTAAAACCTTAATAATCTCCCATCTTCCTCTCCCTAATGGGAAATAATTAGATGATTATAACGCACAATCATTTTCATTTACATGTCTATATTGCTTTGTAATGTACTATATCAATATTAAATTAATATTAATATAAAATTATGAAGCCTAAAATGAAATACCAACTTCCAATTATTGTAGAAGTGGGCCCCTCTGCATGTGTGATTAAGATTAATTAATTAAATTAGAAAGGAATATTAATTAATTAATATAATAAGATGAGATAAATGTAAAAAGGAGAAGTTACTATAATGAAATTATTAAAAAGAAAAAGAGATATTAGATTTAAAAGGAATATATAAGTTAGGAGAGAGAGAAGAGGGCAATTAAGGAAAATTTTATTTAATTCTATAAATTTGTGAATTATAGGCTTAAATTCTAATTTATTAGAGTATAGCCCTATGTTACTATTTTTAAATAGTTTGGTTCATAAGTTAAGATAGACTCAAATTTTAATCATTAGTATATTAAAATCATCACAAAAATGTTAACGAGAGCGACCAATAATAGATTTAGGCTTCGTTTTGGACGGATTTTTTATTGCTTTCTAAAACGGAGTTTTAGTACAAATTTTTTTAATTTTGTACTAAAACTTCGTTTTAGAAAACAATAAAAAAGCCGTCCTAAACGAAGCCTTATAGTCCATTTAGAACATCTTAATGCAACTTTTTATAAAGTTGATTATAAATGTGTTGTAAGAAAAATAACTTTTTTGAAAGCTACTACAAAAAATAGCTTCTTATCAAAAAATTTTATTAAAAGCATTGAAAAAACATTGGTCAAGAAAAAATTATAATTGCGATATTAAAAAAGTAAAGCATTAGAAATACTATCCAAACGAACCCTTAATATATCAGAAAAAGAATTCATTTTTATTAGTAAAAAAAATACACATAGAAAGATATTAAAGTTAAGCCAGATATAAATAATTAAGTTATATCAAGAAGCATCTGAATATTATTATGTTCTCTTTAAGATTAATGTAAAATACAAATAATTTAAATATATTGCACTAATCTTAAAGCAAATCCAATAACATTTAAACTCATTTTGATATAATTTATATCATAATATCATGGTAAAATCTTTCTCTCAGGATATATAACTAATGCTTCATTTGAGACGATTTTTTTACTGCTTCTTAAAACAACTTTTTAGTACAAAAACTAAATTTTTTATACTAAAAAGTTATTTTAAGAAGCAGGACGAAGCCTAAGTGATCAAACTCCTTTACAACAAAATAATTTATGGCCATAGAAAAGAATTAAAAAAAATCAAACAATCATTTTGTGTTCCCATAGTTGGATATGAAGCTACTTTAAATATTCTTAAATAAATACGGTTAACATTACACATCAAGAAAAGGACTCGCACTGCTTCTCCATTGGTTTTGTTCTTCTTCTCCCTTCACGGCATTATTACATGGTGTGAAGCTTAGCGGCCATTTTGTCTGTAAATGAGCTGCTCATGATTACCTGTCTTGTATTTATTACAAAGGTTTATGCTCTTGTTTTTTATGATTTTTGTATTATTGCATGGGTTTGAGGTATAGTTTTCACAGTCTTCAGAACATTGGGAGAGTTCAGGACGTCTCCCTTAGGGTTGTAAACGACTGAGTGTTCGATAAGCTGCTCCAAACTCATGTCCATAAAAATCTGTTCGTGATCATTTACTTAAGTAATCAAACAAACTAGAACAACCATGTGTTTAGCTCATTTATATTCATGAATAACACAGTCTGAAACTCAAGAACATGATCGATATGAAGCTCAATATGAAGCTCGTTAGGAGTTCGAATCTTGTTTGATACAAGAATTTAATAAATCTAATATAAATACTTTATGTTTATTATAATTTAAAATTACAATAATCAATTATTATAGAACAAGCTTTCTTATAAGAAGAATTATTGCTGGTTTGTATGCTTGTGAACGAACTCGTTTGGTAGTTCAAATATGCTTGCTAGATGTGTTCGTGCATATGCTTGTTTGATAGTTTGAAAACCCTTACTATATATGTCACGACCCGACCCGAGACGGATCCCGCCCCGCACCGGGCCGCGACCAGCTTAACGAACTAACCAGGATCTAGCTTTGGAATTTGCTTACTGAACTGAATCTTCCAAATATCATACAAAACAGACCAGAGCTACTAAAAATATCAAATGCAGCGGAACAAATCATCTATATTTTTCTTTCTTTTCCTCAAAACAATCATCTACAAATACAGTACATGGCTGACAGAAAAATAAAGAAGAAAGAGCCATGACTGTACAAAAATCAAAAAGTACAAAAGTACCTATCACAGATTGGACTCTGAACTCTAGTCCAAGACCTCCTTCCCTTTCCCAGAACCTGAAAATCACCAGAAAGCAAGAGTGAGCTCAACAGCTCAGTAAAGCGACAAACCTCCAATCAAAATTCTCAGAATCCAAAACCAAATACATCAGACAAATCCGTACAGAAATCAGAACATAATCGGACAGATATCAAATCGGACAGATCAGAACGGAACTGATCAAATCAGACAGAACTGTACGGAAACAAAAGTCATATCAAATCAGAAACAGAACAAATCAGACATATCAGATCAACAGAATCAGAATCATACCGAAATCAGAAATTCAGATCATATCAGAACAGAACAGAATCGTATCAGAATTGTACATAAATCAGAATCAGATTTGCTTACAGAACAGATACGGAATCAGAATCATATCAAATCAGATATCAAATATTATTTAATAGCTAAATTCCCTGACACTGACTGAATCTCATAGGATCCAGGCCCCTTATGCCTCCCTTTTGTGCTCACGGCACCAGAACAGATGTGCTTATAGCACCAGAACAAATGTACTTATCGTACCAGAATACATATATAGTGCTTATAGCACCTAAACAGATTTCCTCGGATCCGGAACAGAACAGATTTCAGATTTCAGATTTCAGATTGAGCTCATTTCAGATTTCCCAGACACTAACTGAATCTCATAGGATCCAGGCCCCTTATAACTCCCTTCTTATAACATATACAGATAGCATATCAATTCAGAGAAATCCGGACAAAATCAGAAATTACAAAAAAATCGGGCAGCATAACGGCAGTATACGGAATTTACACAATTTTTCCTGAAAATCACAATTCACCAAATTTGCACAGAATATAGATAACAACATTTCAGAACATTTATTCTACTGCCACAGCATTTAATATTCACACAGAAAAATACAGACGGAATAAAACGTCGTCAAATCAAAACGATCCGGACAAAAATCTCCAAAATATATTCAAAATGTGCACACCCGGCACGTCAACAACATACAGAAAGTTACGCGGTAAAAACTAAACCAGTCGGAAAATATGGACGAAAATCGCTAACAAAATGAAATCCGGACAGAAAATATGCGCCGTTCTAAAAATTGAGAAAGGCGGAATGTGCCTTACCTTGCGTACAGCAATTTCTTGAACAGTCTCTTCGGACGAAAACAGCTCGGCGTCGTCCGAAAATCCACTTTTCCACTTTTTCCTTCGTTTTTCTCTCTCCTCAGCTTTTTCTCTCTCTTCAAAATATCTCATTTCTATATATATCCAGACTGATCGTCCTGGACGATCGAGCTTCGTCCTGGACGATCTCAGCTCTGGAGAACTTCGTCCAGACGAGATTTAATTATCGTCCCTGGCGACGGGTTCTCTGGAAAATTTTCGTCCAGACGAACCATACAGACAGAACAGTTTTCCTTGAACAACCTGTACCGATCGTCCCGGACGATCCAATTTCGTCCTGGACGAACCTGAAGCAAAACTGACATTACAATCTCCCCAACTTCAAAAAAAAAGTCGTCCTCGACATTATCCAATCCAAACTCAGTCAGAACAAGTACGGGTACGACTGTCTCATGTCCGACTCTTTCTCCCAAGTCGCTTCCCGTGCAGTACGGTGCTTCCACTGGACTTTAACCATCGGAATCTGTTTACTTCGTAGCTTTCGGACGTCGTACGCCAAAATTAACTCTGGCTCTTCCTTGTATGCCAGATTCTCCTGAATCTCAACCTCATCAGCTGATACCTTCTTTCCAGAGTCAGATACCCACTTCCTCAAAGTGGATACGTGAAACACATTATGCACGTCGGGCATCGAATCAGAAAGCAACAGTCTGTAAGCAGATTTCCCAATCCTTTCTAGAATTTCAAAAGGTCCAACATACCTTGGACTAAGCTTGCTTACCTGGCCAAATCTACTCACACCCTTCATTGGGCTGACTTTGACATACACAAAGTCACCAACTTGAAACTCAACAAACCTGTGCTTCTGATTATAATACTTCTGCTGTCGATCCTGAGCGGCTTTCAATCTTTCTTTAATCAAACTGATCTTCTGAGCAATTTCATCAGCAAAACTGACACCCAAAGCCTGTCTATCTCCGACCTCAGTCAGAGTCAAAGGAGTCCGGCACTTCCGGCCATACAGAGCCTCATACGGTGCCATATCGATACTGAACTGGAAGCTATTGTTATAAGCAAACTCAATCAAAGGGATATGATCTTCCTAGCTTCCGCCAAAGTCCAAAACACAAAGTCTCAACAGATCTTCCAGTACCTGAATAGTCCTCTCAGACTGTCCATCAGTCTGAGGATGAAAAGCTGTACTGAAATGCAGTTTAGTACCCAAGCCTTGCTGAATACTCTTCCAAAGTCTGGAAGTAAAACGTCCGTCTCGATCAGAAACAATCACTCGAGGTACACCGTGTAATCTGATAATCTCCTTAACATAAACCTGTGCCAAGCGATCTACTGAATCAGTCTGTCTGATCGGAAGAAAATGGGCGGACTTCGTCAATCGATCTACAATCACCCAGATGGCATCATGTCCTTGCCGTGATCGAGGAAAACTCATCGCAAAGTCCATCGTCACCTCCTCCCACTTCCACTCAGGGATAGGTAACGACTGTAACAGTCCACCTGGTCGCTGATGCTCTGCCTTCACCAATTGACAGGCCTCGCATCTCGACACAAACTCCGCCACATCCTTTTTCATCCCAGGCCACCAGAACAAAAGCTTCATATCCGCATACATCTTACCACTACCTGGATGAATAGTGTAGCCAGAATGATGAGATTCATATAGAATCTCCTGTCTCAAATCCCCAAGCACAGGTACCCACAACCTGTTCTTGCAGACAATAGCACCAGAATCAGAAATCCTAAGTTCAGGAGTCTTACCAAATCCAATCTGAGCAATCAACTTCGAATAATCAGAATCTAACTTCTGGGCTTCTCGAATCCTTGTCTCTAAAATAGACTGAATACTCAGATGAGCCAAATCCAAACCATTGGAGGAAATCACCTCCAACTGCAAGCGCTCCATGTCTCGAATCAGAAATTCATCAGAAGTAAGCTGACTATCTGATAATCCAGAAGACTTCCTGCTTAGAGCATCCGCTACCACATTAGCCTTCCCAGGCTGATACTGAATAGTCAGATCATAATCCTTGATCAACTCGAGCCACCTTCTCTGTCTCAGATTCAGATCCTTCTGAGTAAAAATGTACTTCAGGCTCTTATGATCAGTAAAGATCTCACATCTGACGCCATACAGGTAATGACGCCAAATCTTCAAAGCAAATACCACTGCAGCTAATTCCAGATCATGTGTCGGGTAATTCTTCTCATGTGGCTTTAACTGTCTAGAAGCATAAGCAATTACCTGACCATGCTGCATCAGGACACATCCCAGTCCTTTCAGTGAAGCATCACTGAACATCTGAAAACCTTTCGTACCTGACAGAAGTGCTAACACTGGAGCTGAAGTCAAACAGTCCTTCAATCTCTGAAAACTAGCTTCACACTCCGGTGTCCAAATAAAAGCTACTGACTTTTGCGTCAGTCTCGTCAGAGGCGTCGAAATCTGTGAAAATCCCTTCACAAATTTCCTGTAATATCCGGCCATGCCAAGAAACTACGTACCTCAAATACCGTAGTCGGCCTCGGCCAATCAGCAACTGCCTGAATCTTCTGGGGATCAACAGAAATGCCTTCTCCGCTAATCACATGCCCCAGAAAAGAAATGCTCCTCAGCCAGAACTCACACTTGGAGAACTTGTCATACAACTGATGCCGCCTCAAAGTCTCCAACACAATGCTCAAGTGTCTGGCATGCTCATCCTCAGAAGCAGAATATACCAGAATATCGTCAATGAAGACGATCACAAACTGATCCAAATACTCCCTGAATACTCGGTTCATCAGATCCATGAAAAATAGCAGGCGCGTTGGTTACCCCCAAAAGGCATAACTAAGAACTCATAGTGCCCGTACCGAGTACTGAAAGCTGTCTTCACCACATCAACTTCCTTCACCTTCACCTGATAATATCCGGATCTCAAATCAATCTTCGAAAACACAGAAGATCCGGAAAGCTGATCAAACAAGTCATCGATTCGAGGCAAAGGATACTTATTCTTGATCGTGACCTTGTTCAAGTCTCTGTAATCAATACACATACGGAGTGTCCCATCCTTCTTTTTCACAAACAGAACAGGTGCTCCCCAGGGCGAAACACTAGGACGGACAAAACCTCTGTCAACCAACTCCTGAAGCTGAACTTTCAACTTAGAAAGTTCTTTCGGTGCCATCCTGTACGGAGCTTTTGATATAGGAGCGGTACCTGGAAAAATATCGATAGAGAACTCCACATCTCTATCCGGAGGTAAACCAACCAACTCCTCAGGAAAAACATCAGCAAACTCCCGTACTACTGGGATCTCAGAGACAGAACCAATCTCCAGGTTCAGATCCTGCACCGAAGCCAAAAACACTGGACATCCTTTCTTCCACATCTTGCTTACCTCCAACACAGAAAGCAGACTGGAGAGAACACCTCTTAAGCCCTGAAATACACATCGCTCTCCAGCTATAAGCAAACTCACTTGCTTCTTCAGACAATCAATCTGAGCTTCATACTGACTCAGCCAATCCATACCAAGAATCACATCATAAGACGAAATCGGTAACAAAATCAGACTTGCTTTCCACTTCTTGCCAGCGATGTCAACCTCACACAAGCAAAACTTCCGAGCAATCAAAGGATTCCCAGCCGGTAAAATCACAGACAAAGAAACCGGTAAAACCATCGAATCCAAATGTAAAGCCTCAAAACACCGCTCGGACAGAAAAGAGTGACTGGCTTCAGAATCAAACAAAACACGACAGGGCTGATTAGAAATGTAAATCGTACCTGTCACAACATCGGGGGCATCTCGAGCCTCCTGCTGACTCAAGCTGTAAACTCGGGGCTGCACTGGAGCTGGAGCTGAAGCAACAGAACTACTGGGTTCCCTCTGACTAACAGTCGGTGGTCTCTGTGGTACAGAACTAGAACCACCACCTCTACCAGCAAATCCCTCAGGACGCGGAGGAACAGTCCTCGGTCTCCCTGCTGAACCAGCAGGTCTAACAGAGCCCTCAGATCGAAACTCAGAACGCCGATCAAATCCCATCTGTGGACACTCTGCAATCCGATGTCCTGGCTGACCACATTGGAAGCACAGACCAGTCATCCTGTAGCACTGGCCAAAGTGTCGTCGTCCACAGCTCTGGCACACAGGTGCCGTACTAACAGAACCAGAACTTGTCGTACTAGTAGCAGTACCAGACAACCCTCCACTCCTCCTGGAGTCACCAGATCCCGAACCAGATCCAGATACAAATCTCCTCTTCCCAGAGGAACCACTGCCAGATGCCTCGCCTTCAAACCTCTTCCTACTCGCAGTCCACCGCTGCTGAGTAGCTGTCAGGTCGTTCTCTATCAGACGAGCTCGCTCCACAAGCTCAGAGAAGTCAGTGATCCGGAATGGTATCAGGGGCTGCCTCAAAGTATCTTGTAATCCCCTCAGAAATCTGTAGCACCTCTCAGCAGTAGTGCTAACCAGCTGCGGAGCATACCTGGCTAATGCAGTAAACTCAGCCTCGTACTGCATCACCGTCTTTCTCCCCTGAACAAGCCTCAGAAAACTCTCCTGCATCTACTGCCGTGCAGAAGGGGGGAACAAACCAGTCTCGAAACACCTCAGTGAACTCTTCCCAAGTAATCAAAGAGTTCAATCTGCCCTGAAATCTGGCTGCTTGCTGGCCTTCCCACCAGTGTTCAGCCTCTCCATCCAACAGAAACACTGCTAACGGGACCTTCCTATCTGCAGGACACTGTATTCCGTCGAAGGTCTTCTCCAATCTTCTCAACCACTCCTCGGCTGCTCTGGGCTCAACAGCGCCCTCAAATCTCGGAGGTTTCAACCTCAAAAACAACTGCAGATGTCTATCAATATCATTAGATCGGACGGTAGAAGCTCTGCTCTGAGTCTCGCTCATCATCTGAGTAACAAGCGTAGCAAATTGAGACAATGTATCAGCACCGGCCACTGAGGCTGTACTCCCCACTGGTGCTGCCTGACTGGCACTTTGCCCGTCTGTCATGTCTGGGTCTGGCTGATCCATACAGAAAAATCCAGAAAAAAATCCGGAAAACTATCACAAGAACAACACAATAAAAAGCCGAACAAACCAAAACTACCCCCCAGACAGACTCACTACAGATCACTTCCTATAGCTCTGTCTTACAATCCAACCAAATTCCAAAACAATTGCTCTGATACCACCAAAGCTTGTCACGACCCGACCCGAGATGGATCCCGCCCCGCACCGGGCTGCGACCAGCTTAACGAACTAACCAGGATCTAGCTTTGGAATTTGCTTACTGAACTGAATCTTCCAAATATCATACAAAATAGACCAAAGCTACTAAAAATATCAAATGTAGTGGAACAAATCATCTATATTTTTCTTTTTTTTTTCTCAAAACAATCATCTACAAATACAGTACATGGTTGACAGAAAAATAAAGCAAAAAGAGCCATGACTGTACAAAAATCAAAAAGTATAAAAGTACCTATCACAGATTGGACTCTGAACTCTAGTCCAAGACCTCCTTCCCTTTCCCAGAACCTGAAAACCACCAGAAAGCAAGAGTGAGCTCAACAGCTCAGCAAAGCGACAAACCTCCAATCAAAATTCTCAGAATCCAAAACCAAATACATCAGACAAATCCGTACAGAAATCAGAACATAATCGGACAGATATCAAATCGGACAGATCAGAACGGAACAGATCAAATCAGACAGAACTGTACGGAAATAAAAGTCATATCAAATCAGAAACAGAACAGATCAGACATATCAGATCAACAGAATCAGAATCATACCGAAATCAGAAATTCAGATCATATCATAACAGAACAGAACAGAATCGTATCAGAATTGTACAGAAATCAGAATCAGATTTGCTTACAGAACAGATACGGAATCAGAATCATATCAAATCAGATATCAGATATTATTTAATAGCTAAATTTCCTGACACTGACTGAATCTCACAGGATCCAGGCCCCTTATGCCTCCCTTTTGTGCTCACGGCACCAGAACAGATGTGCTTATAGCACCAGAACAAATGTACTTATCGTACCAGAATACATATATAGTGCTTATAGCACCTAAACAAATTTTCTCGGATCCGGAACAGAACAGATTTCAGATTTCAGATTGAGCTCATTTCAGATTTCCCAGACACTAACTGAATCTCATAGGATCCAGGCCCCTTATAACTCCCTTCTTATAGCATATACAGATAGCATATCAATTCAGAGAAATCCGGACAAAATCAGAAATTACCCAAAAATCGGGCAGCATAACGGCAGTATACGGAATTTACACAATTTTTCCTGAAAATCACAATTCACCAAATTTGCACAGAATATAGATAACAACATTTCAGAACATTTATTCTACTGCCACAGCATTTAATATTCACACAGAAAAATACAGACGGAATAAAACGTCGTCAAATCAAAACGATCCGGACAAAAATCTCCAAAATATATTCAAAATGTGCACACCCGGCACGTCAACAACATACAGAAAGTTACGTGGTAAAAACTAAACCAGTCGGAAAATACGGACGAAAATCGCTAACAAAATGAAATCTGGACAGAAAATATGCGCCGTTCTGAAAATTGAGAAAGGCGGAATGTGCCTTACCTTGCGTACAGCAATTTCCTGAACAGTCTCTTCAGACGAAAACAGCTCGGCGTCGCCCGAAAATCCACTTTTCCACTTTTTTTTTTTTTCATTTTTTCTCTCTCCTCAGCTTTTTCTCTCTCTTCAAAATATCTCATTTCTATATATATCCAGACTGATCGTCCTGGACGATCGAGCTTCGTCCTGGACGATCTCAGCTCTGGAGAACTTCGTCCAGACGAGATTTAATTATCGTCCCCGGCGACGGGTTCTCTGGAAAATTTTCGTCCAGACGATCCAACATTTCGTCCAGACGAACCATACAGACAGAACAGTTTTCCTTGAACAACCTGTACCGATCGTCCCGGACGATCCAACTTTGTCCCAACTTCGTCCTGGACGAACCTGGAGCTTAAATACTTTATGATTTTTTTAAATATAATATCTGCATTTCAAAATTTATTTACTAAAATTTAATAACCAATTTTATTATTTCTTTTGTCACATCCCCAAATCAATCGCTCGTGCTCAATATGCCTCATTTGTCGAACATTCCTATTTTCTTTTCTCTCTGAGGGTAACGACAAGGGTTTCACAACAACGTCCGATATCATCTCAACATCAACATCTAATATTCATCACAACATCCACATTTCATGACCATCTCAAAATCAAAGTCTACTGGTGTCCTAACATTGACACTCGATGTTTGTAGTTTCTATACCTAAAATCACATCCCTGCATCATGTCAACATCTCATCTTTGTCCAATGTCATCTCAACAACGCAACCAAAGCCATTCAACATCGGCTTCTAACAACTATTACACAACAATATTGATGTCAAACTCTCGACAACATTATTATCTCCCATCTTAATGTCTAACACGTACATGAAACCAACGCTCGACTCTCGATATCCTAATATGATAATTTTAAGCATAAATCCTAATTAAATGAGTTATTATTTCTCAATTATTCTTAATATTCTCCTTCAATTTCTACACTATTTTTAAGAAATAAAATTTATAATACTATGTTCAACTCACATTCGTGTCATATATTTTCAATATATATATATATATATATATATATATATATATATATATATATATATATATATATATATATATATATATATATATATATATGCAGGAGCACATTAAATGAAAACGTCTTCGATTTTGATACTATTACATTTTTAATATATATATATATATATATATATATATATATATATATATATAAGTATTAAACAATAACAACAACAAGTCTTTATCCTACTACATGAGCAAAAAATGAGTATTAAAGAATAAATTTAAAATAATAATAATAATAATAATAATAATAATAATAAGATAAATATTTTTATCAAAATTTTAATCATTATGAGCTTTAAATCCCTTAAATTTATTTTAAGATGACAATAATATATAAATAATAAAATAATTATTATGCAATCACAAAGTAAATTTAAAAAGTTTTAAAGCAAATACATACTAATTAGGATAATCAGATCCACATATTATATACGCAAATTTCAGATTATAATATCAATAAAATAATTTGAGCTCGAGTACACCATGTAAGCTTTAATTGGCCTTTCTTCCAGCCCTCACATGCCACCATAAATAAGAGCAGCAGATCTCTTAACTCTTCAGTCTCCTCTCAATTATTTTCTGATACTGTAGATCTCCTCTTCTTCTTCTTCTCCTCCATGGAAGAACGACGAAGCATGGCTGGATATGAAAGACAGGAAGAGAAGAAGAAGAAGAAGAAGGAGCGGCAGCTGGGAGGTTTCAGAACCATGCCGTTTATACTTGGTCAGCCTTAGCTTTTCATTTTCTTCTTAGTTCTATCAAATCCTTTAGCCTATATAAACTTGCTTAGTTTTTGATCTTATGGATTGCAGCAAATGAGATTTGTGATAGATTTGCGACGGCAGGATTCAATGCAAATATGATTCAGTATCTTCAAAACGAGCTTCATCTTCCTCTCATTCAGGCTACTAATACTCTCACTAACTTCGGCGGCACGGCGAGCCTCACCCCTATAATCGGCGCCGTGGTGGCGGACTCCTTCGCCGGCCGGTTTTGGACTATTACTGTTGGATCTATCATTTATCAACTAGTAAGTTGTTCAATAATTATGATAAATAATTTATGTTGATATTTTAAAAAAAAAAAATAATTGTTGATATATATGATTTTATTTGATTTTTTTACGTAGCTTAAATTGAAAAGTTTGGAGTAGCTCGAGTGGAAGATAAGATTAAAGAAAGAGAGAGAGTCGACTTAGATGATTTTTATCACATATAACGAATGTCTTCCAATGGAAAAATTATTACGTGCGGTGTCCAGAGGCGTTCCAATCCGAATGGGTCAGGTCACTCAATACACAGTGCATTAGATAACGTGATGCATCCGGATTGACCTCCAGACATGTTCAGACATCACACAAAATAATCTCTTCCTCCAATGACACGGTTAGGGAAGTAGATGTATTAGATTTGACTTATGTTAAAAAAATGTAGAGGTAGACCTAAAAAGATTTGATTAGAAAGAGGTAGATCTAAAAAGATTTGATTAGAAAATATTAAAAATGACTTTTCTATATTAGATTAAAATGAGAATTTATATGACACAATCGAGAAAAAGTATTCTTGTAATCGACCCCATTTAATGGGATAAAGACTTGATTTTGTTATGTTGTTTTTAATCGCTTAAATATAAATTGTTTGGATGATTTTTTTATCTGAAAATAATAATAAATGAACAAAAAATATTACATATATATTTACCAAGGAGTATATAGGCCTATTTCTAAATATTAAAATATAAGTATGATTCATTTCACTCGAGGCTAATTTTTAAAATAAAATTAATTAGCAAAAAAATAAAAAAAAATTCAAAACTATTATATTTTATCACTCATTTAAAAATATACTATGCTATTTTATGAATAATATAAATGAAAATTTTAGCTTGCAATAATTTTATAGGAAATATAAGGATTTTAAATTTCGTTGTTGTATTATATATTTTTCTTTCATATTATTATCAAAATTATTTATTTATGTATGAAAAATTTAATTTTTTTATGTATATTATGAAAATAAATAAAAAAATTACAGGGGATGGTAGGAGTGACAATCTCAGCCATCTTACCCGTTTTCCGGCCGCCGCCATGCCCTCTCCGATCCCCATCCTGCCACCAAGCTTCCGCCTGGCAACAAGCTTTCTTCTACATCTCCCTCCTCCTCACGGCGATCGGGTCGGGCGGGCTCCGGCCCTGCGTCGTGGCCTTCGGAGCAGAGCAATTCGAACTGGACCGGCCCCAACCCAACGGGCCCAAAAGCGGGTCGAGCTTCTTCAACCTCTTCTTCTTCAGCGTGGGGATTTCAGTATTGCTTGCCCTAACAGTTGTGGTTTATATACAAGATAATGTCGGGTGGGGATTGGGGTTCGGGATTCCGACCATCGCCATGTTTTTATCGGTGATAGTCTTTGTCGTCGGGTACCCGCTTTATATAAGGAGGAAGCCGGGAGGGAGCCCGGTGGCCCGACTGGCCCAAGTGGTGGTCGCCGCCGTGAGGAAGAGGAAGCTCGCTATGCCGGCGGACGCTGAGCTTCTGTATCAGGATAAGGAGCTTGATGCCGATATTTCGATCGCTGGTCGGCTGCTGCATACGGACCATTTGATGTAAGCAAACTGTTTGTTTAAATTACGCTTAGAGAAATTTTATGTAAGAATATTCTTATGCAAATCATATTACATTAAGCTTAAAAATATTATATATATATATATATATATATATATATATATATATTATATATATATATATATATATATATATATATATATATATTATATATATATATATATATATATATATAATCTCAGAAGAAATTAAATTATATAAAGAATTTATACTTCACTAATATTAAAACGAATATAATTACTTTCTACTATTTTCAAATTTGTCTGGATATAATTTTATGATGATAATTCTTTTTTTCATTTTTTTATAATTTATAAACATTTGAATTTTATGAGTTTATCTTCCCTATTTGAAATGAGCAAGTATTAGATAGGGGAAATTTTTTATCGCATTATATGTTGAGTTTTACTTTGGTTTGGGATGGCTTTCTTACTGCTTTTTAAAAAATCTTTAAAAAAAATTAACTTTTTTACTTAAAAGTTTTTAAAAAATAATAAGAAAGTCTACAAATGAAGTCTTAATTATGATAGTTTTTAACTTTTTATAACATCATATTTATTAATTTTATTTTTTGATAAATATAATATATATAAACTCAATTAAATTTATATTATAATTATTTTGAAATGAATTTAATGATTTTAAAATTCAATATATTGAGTCAATTTTTTTATATAGTAAATATATAATATGCCTAAAAGTTAATATATATAATAGAAGAAAAAAAGCAATATTGAATATATATACTATCCAAATTTTTAATTGAGATGGATTTCAAATTCATTTGATTTATTTTTGAGATGAACACGTTATAAACTTTGATTTATTATTTATATATTGTAAGTATATTAAATTAAATTCAAGATTTTAAAATTGATATTTATCAAATTTTGATTAAGATATAATAATGCAATATTATTTCTATAATATAATGCATTTTAAGCCATTAAATTAAATTAAAAAATCAATTCTAAATTTATAACTTTTTTAAAATCATTTAAATTTAAAAATTGTAATAATAATTGTAATCAATCAAATTAATTTTTTAAGAAACAAAATTACAAAATATTATTTAATATAATTTTGTCAAGATAGTTAAACTTAAATTCAAATTAATACAATTTGGTTTATTATGTATAAGTATAAAAGTTAGAGCTGCTCTAGTGACTGATAAATTAGAGAGAGCCATCTTAATACTTTGGTCACAAAAATTATCGACCTTCCGATAATCCTGTTAGAAGAGTATATGTATTAAATTTGTCCTATGTTAAAAAAAATAATGAAAGGCATAAAAGAATTAGCTATAAAGTATTAAAAATGACCTTTTTTTATTTGAATGAAATGAGAATTTTACTCTTAATAAAAAAATCCATGCGGTGGTATAAAATTTTGATCATATTGTATATAAGTATTATGTTTCATTTGAGACAGTTTTTTTATTGCTTTTGAAATTAGTTTTTAATACAAAAATTTTTAATTTAAAAAATTTATGTGTTAAAAAATTAATTTAAAAAGCAGTAAGAAAGCTGTCCCAAACAAAATCTTAATCTAAATATAGATTGTGATGCATATTTACTTAGAAAATTCTTAATTTATTTACATTAACACTTAAACCAAAAACAAAAACAGGTTCTTTGACCGCGCGGCGATCCCCACCGCCGGCGATATATCCGGCACCGGCCGCCCCCACCCATGGCGTCTCTCCACCGTCCACCGCGTCGAGGAACTAAAATCCATCATCCGCATGATGCCCATCTGGTCCGTCGGTATTCTCATCATCACCGCCGCCTCCCACAACTACACCTTCACCATCATCCAAGCCAATTCCATGGACCGCCACCTCGCCGGGAACTTCAACATCCCCGCCGCCACTCTCTCCATCTTCTCCATCATCTCCATGCTCCTAACCCTGGGCATCTACGACCGCCTCTTCGTCCCCTTCGCCCGCCGCCTCACCGGCCATCCCAACGGCATCAGCTACCTCCGCCGCATGGCCATCGGCCTCGCCATCTCCCTCCTCTCCAACTTCTCCGCCGCCCTCGTCGAAGCCCGCCGCCGCCGCGCCGCCAACGCCGGACACCAGGTCAGCGTGTTCTGGCTGGTGCCGCAGTACGCGGTGCACGGAGTGGCGGACGGCTTCTCTTCCGTCGGCCACATGGAGTTTTTATACGATCAAGCCCCGGAGAGCATGAGGAGCACGGCGGCGGCGCTGTTTTGGTTGTCCGCGTCTGTGGGAAACTACGGCGGCACGCTGTTGGTAACATTGGTCGGAAATTTGACGAAGAAGACGAAGCAGGGAAATTGGTTACAGAACGATATTAACAAGGGCAGGTTGGATTATTACTACTGGCTGGTCGCCGGATTACAAGTTTTGAACTTTGGGTATTTTCTGCTTTGTGCGAGGTTTTATAGGTTCAAGCCGCTGGAGATCGCCGGCGCCGGCGAGAAAAGCGTCGACGTGGAGCTTGCGGAGGCAGGGAAGGGAAAGCTTAGTTGTGATGGCGATGAATGAATTCGGATTAGGCAGAGGCAGAGCAAGCAGAGAGAGTAAAAAAATAAACATTGTAGATATTAAATTAAATGTTTTAGGGTTCATAATCTATGATCACTTGATCAGTGTATCAATTACCAGTACGAATTAATCTTTTAATAATAAATCTTTTAAGATGGTGCTCTATTTTGATAAAGTTGCCAGCCTAATTCAAGCTAAGCTAACAGTACTGAAGGACAACAATTATTGAAAGGGCGCAGTAACAACTCCAGAATCATTAAATATAAAGCTATATGGTTATATATTTTTAAGATTTAAAAAAAAAAAATCAATTTTTATAATCATAATAAGATATAATTGGATATCATTGAGATTGATTTGAAGGATATTAAGGGAAATATGTATAGATGCATAATCAATTCTTTATTAAAAATTTATTTTAAGGAGTAGTACAAAAACCATCCCAAAAGAAGCCTTAGCATCTTAGAACTTCAGCTAATGACTTACTGCAATTAGAAATAGAAGAAGCTATAGATTGAAATCTGATAAATTCAGCTGATGATCTTTAGCAATAACAAAAGCTTTTACTGTTTCATTCCATCACAAACGCACGAAAAGGAATCATTTTTAGGCAGAAAAAAAAAAAAACAAAGCGACTGATTATATCATTTTTAATACATAAGTCTGTAAATATTTATTTAGAAGGTTAGGTACCTAACCTGCAGCAGAATCTACTGCTCCTGCTGCAGCTGATTCAGTATGAAAGCTCCTTCAAAATTCTTATGCACTTCCACCTTATATTTCTCCTCATTTGGTCCTCTCTTTAGTTTAAGCAGCAACTCCAACTTTGCAAAATCGTCAATCACCTTTAAGAAAAAAAGTAAAAACAGAAAGAATAAGATCAGTTTAAGCGAAGGGCAAAATGATGTGAAGCAAGCAGAGCAGATACCCACCTCTGCTTTTGCATTTTGAATCTCGAGAAGTTCGTATGCAGCAAGAGAGTTGGACTTCGCTTGAATGGCCTTCAAAGCATGATTAGCTGCTTCCTGGACAATAGGATCATGGGTTGGGATGGGCCTCCATCCAGGTTCATGCCCACCTAGCACATTATTGAACATAGTTAAAAGTCAAATTCTCGTTTAAGATCATTTCTCATATTTTCTAACCAAGTCTTTTTAGGTCTATTTGTACATTTCTTAACATAAGTCAAATTTAATACATCTACTTTCCTAATCGGGTTATCGGAAGGCTGCCATTTTAAGTGACAAAATCATCTAAGACGACTCTCTCTAATCTTATCTTCCACTGGAGCTACTTCAACCTTTTCATGTATATCCTCATGTCGTATCATATCTCTAAGGGTAAAGCCACTCATCCACCTGAGCTTTCTCATCTCTGCAACACTCAACTTAGTATTATGCTTTTCTTTTAATAGCCAACATTTGGAACTATAAAAGCATTGCAGGTCTCACCACCATCTTATAGAATTTTATCTTAAGTTTGAGGGGGGCTTTTCTATCACAAAACAAGCCCGATGCATTCCTCCACTTCAACCATCCAACTTGAATTATGTTGATAATATCCCCATCAATTTCACCATCACTCTGAACAATAGATTCAAGATATTTAAAACGTGTACTCTTATTAATGACTTGATCGCCCAAATTCATAATCCCCTCACTATGTCTATCACTACTAAAATTACACTCCATATATTTAGTTTTAGTTCTACTCAAGAGAAAATCTTTAGACTCTAAGGTTGACCTCTATAATTCAAGTTTACCTTCAACTCCCTCTCTAGTCTTATCAACAAGAAGAATATCATCAGCAAAAAGCATACACCAAGGTACAATGGTAAAATGATTTTTCTTGTCACTGCAGCGAATGTCCTTCTAAGGAAGCCGTTGCACCATCACCTTTTCACAGATTATGTTGAGAAGTAATCCACTTTCTCTACGTTGTCAAATGTGGTGATTAAGAAGATTTTAGAAGCTTAGTAGGAAAGATAATCACTAATGAGTTTCTAGTAAACGCATAAAACATTCCTCTAGAATTGTGTAAAAATTAATAAGGTGGAGCTCACATACAAATAAGATTTAAACCCTTCACACATTCCCATCTCAACCTAAGTATTGGTTGTCAACGAAGCCACATATTGATACAGAGCGTTTTATCTAAATATGGCCAGCAATGTCACCTCTTCATCAAAGGTTGAATCTACTGGCTCAAGTCCATCGTCTTGCTCTAGTACTTTGATTTAATTTATAGCCAGCTCTAACACCTCCAAGTATAATATAAGGTTCACCTACTCATTTTCTACTAATTGAATCTTCTGCAGAGATGATATAATTTTTTAAGATCAAGATGCAAATCATGCTCCAATCACAAGGTTATGAGGACTGTTATTGCAGGTTATCAAGAGCCGAATAATGTGAGCAAGCTTTCTACAGAAGAAAGAGAGAAGTTCAAAGGTGGAATCTCTGTCTCGAGTCAATAGGTTTGCTTCGCTACTATGATTTCCCTTATAGCTAGCTTGATGCGATCTAAAAAAATACTAAAATTGCAAACTAAAGACTTCCTTTCCATAAAAGATAGACAAATAAAACCTTAAAATTCGTCTACTTCAAGCTCGTATTAAACTGAACAATATAATATCTTACAACTTATAAAAGTTTTGAGAAGAAAGATACAAGTGAAATGGGAACGGTGGAGAGAAGAAGAAGATAGAAGACCGAGACAAAACTAGAAGAAGGTAGAGGAAGATAGCTCGCAAGCTATTACAAACTCGTAGATTATAGTGATAAAAAATTCTTCACCATTCACGCTTCTCTTTTTCCAGCAGCAAACAACTCTATTTATAGAGGCAAAAGGTCCAAATGCCCACATAAATATGCTGCCCCAAGTAGCTAATAGAAGTCACTTCTTGAGAAGATAAAACATTAGTCTAGGAAACAGCAATGAGGGGAAACGAACAGCCACCAGTAGGAATTCTGCTTGGAAAATCAGCAAACAGAGAAACCGAAATCTGAATGGGAATCAAAAAGCAGCCAACCAACATTGGCCAAGCCCATTAAGGAAAAAAAACTGCCCAAGATTATATGCCCAATTAGCCATCAAAGAGCCAGGAAATAAATTCAACATAAAGCAAAAATAAAAAAAGCTATCTTTGGCTGCATCATAGCTCCAAGGCTTACAAGAATAATATGGCTAGTATCTTTTGTAGAGATGGTCCTAAATTTTTAAAGATCAAAATGCAAATCATGGCCCGATAGCAATGATTATGATTACTTGTTATTGCAAGTTATCAAGTGCCCAATAAAAAAGCAAACTTTTTGCACGAGAAAGGGAGAAGTTCGAAGCCAATAAAATTATGAACGCAAAAAGTATTATTTATAAATCATTCAGCAACTGTGGAAAATATATTTTAAAGAACAGGTAGCAATGAAATTCAAGGAAGCGTGAAAAAGTTTACAAAGACAGTTTGAAGGAGAATGATGAGTACCGGGCTCCAATCTACACGAAGTTGGAAAATTTAAAGATAGGAAATGAGAAATGATGAATACATATTTCTTAATTGTAGTTAAGTGGTTATTCAAATAAAAGCTTACTGAGAAAAGAATAGTGATCAAATGGTAGCAGAAAATATTTATAGCAGTCTATTGAAAAAGTATGAACACATAATTGCAACACTAGAAGAATAAAAAAATTTGACAAAAATGTTTAAGTTCAAGAATTAATATTCGCATTTTTAGTTGTTAAAAAACAACGCACTCTGATTAGCTAGTCAAATGTATATTTCAAACAAATTATATTTCAGGGTTTGAAAATTTTAAGGAAAACAATTGTATCTTTGCATTGTGCTTGGTTTGATTTGATTCCTATAATACAATCTACTGTTTTGGATTGTTTTCACCGACGTTCATGAGTTTTTCTCGCTGTTTTTACCAATTATTGTTAAGTTTGCTTGCGAACTCAAGTATTTCCCATTAGGGTTACTTGCGAACTCAAGTATTTCCTATCACCTCCTCCTAGCCACCAATTGCATCTCAATAGAACGTATGTATTATTATTCAGATGACTACATAATGGAGTTCTACAACAATTCAAGGATTGTTCTCTTTCAAGGCAGAGGAAAAATGCGACAAACTGACAAATTCCTCTCAAATCTTGTTATATAAGAAATTATATTTAAAAAAATTCATAAAATATTTAAGATACGCGTGTCGGACACGCGACACGCGTATCCAATTTGTATTTAATATTTTTTAATCGGACGAAAACGTGTCCAACACGTGTCGGAAGTGATGCGGACATCGGTACGAAAATTTGGCGCATCTATCACAGGCGGTGTCGTAAATCGACGGGCATTATTTAAATTTTCATTTATGTATTATTTTCTGAATTTTAGCTCTTGTTTTATGTATTTTCCTATTTTACCCCTAGGATAGTTTATGTGAGTATCTTGGCCCAAGGGGCATTTTTTGTAATTTTGATTTTCTCATGTCATGGCCCATATATAAGGCCTTAATCTATTGTAATGGGATGATTAATGAATATGAAAAATTTATGTTCCACATTTGTTCTTCTTGTGAGAGAGCATTAGTAGGATTCCTATGAGAGGAATCGAAGTTATCACCAGCCGCAGGATGGGTCCGGGCTCGTGATTTGAGATCCCTTGGAGAGGGAGAATCGTATCACCCACCAACCTTGGAGACGGCCGGGTTCGTGGTTTTATTCTTTTTCGTTATCTTTTCATTTTCTCCTTGTCGACATCCCCATCCTCCACCCAAGCCACCGGCCACCTCTTCACAATCCCGCCGGCCACCTTTTCACAACCAGCCGGCCATCCCTTAGGCCGACGCCCACCAACCCTCACCACCCCCTCTCTTCCTCCTTGGAATAAAGAAGTTTCCTAATTAGGATAGGCTCACAATTAATGACAATTCAAATTCAAAATTTGAATTTGAATTAGCATTAATTACTCCTTAAATTCGTCTCTCCAAGGTGAACTAGGGGACCATGGTGATGGAGCTGATTGTAGAGGGGAAGAGGGTGAAGCTAAAAGGGGAATCCGGATTGTCCAGAGCTGGAGTGTCACTCAGATCAATGGCGAAAATCATCCATGAGGAAGGAGGAGGATTCCTTGTGGAGCTGCAAAGCCTGGAGGAGCAAAAGGAGGGGGAGGAAAAGCTCATTCCCACGTTAGTTCAGCCTCTTATGCAGGAATTTGAGGATGTGTTCCAACCTCCGGTGTGACTACCACCTGATAGAGAGCAGGAGCACCAGATTATCCTGAAAGAGGGAGTATCTCCTATCAGTGTGAGGCCTTACAGATACCCTCAGGTGCAGAGAGATGAGATTGACAAACTTGTATGAGAAATGCTAGGAGGAGGGATCATTCAGCCCAGTGTGAGCCCTTTCTCTAGTCCAGTTCTGCTTGTGAAAAAGAAGGATGTGAGTTGGAGGTTCTGTGTAGACTATAGAGCTCTCAACAAGGAGACTGTGCCTGATAAGTTTCCTATCCCGGTGATTGACGAGTTGATGGATGAGCTACATGGAGCAGCCTTGTTCACCAAGGTCGATCTGAAGTCAGGCTATCACCAAATTCGGATGAGGAAGGAAGATGTGCAGAAGACAGCCTTCAGGACTCATAAGGGCCACTACGAATTTCTGGTGATGCCTTTTGGCCTCACCAACGCACCTGCCACATTCCAGGCCCTGATGAACCGGATCTTCAAGCCACACCTCCGCAGGTTTGTGTTGGTATTTTTTGATGACATACTAATTTATAGCAGGACTGAGGAGGAACACTTAGAGCACCTGAGAGTGGTGATGGGTGTGCTGAGGGAGCATCAGCTGAAGGCCAACTTCAAGAAGTGTGGCTTCGCTCAGGCACGGGTGGAGTACCTGGGGCATGCGATATCCCACGAGGGAGTAGCTTCAGATCAGTCCAAGATAGAGGCAATGCTGGCATGGCCTCAACTCAAGACCTTGAAGGGGCTCAGAGGATTCTTGGGATTGACAGGATACTACAGGAGGTTCGTGAGGGGATACAGCACTATAGCGTGGCCACTGACAGAGCAGTTGAAGAAGGACATTTTTTTATGGGGATAAGCAGCTTCAGAGGCTTTTGAGAAGCTGAAGAAGGCCATGACGACAGTGTCAGTGCTTGCTCTGCCGGACTTCAATCAGGTGTTTGTGGTGGAGACAGATGCTTCAGGCTATGGATTGGGAGCAGTATTGATGCAGAACCATAGACCCATAGCTTACTTCAGTCAAGTACTGTCATCCCGGGCTAGACTGAAGTCTGTCTACGAGAGAGAGCTGATGGCTATTGTACTGGCCATCCAGAAGTGGAGACCTTACTTATTGGGCAGAAACTTTATTGTCAGGACTGATCAGAGGAGCCTGAAGTACTTGTTAGAGCAACGGATGGTGACTGAAGAGCATCAGCGATGGCTTTCAAAATTGCTGGGGTATGACTTTGAAATTCAGTACAGACCAGGCGGGGAAAACAAAGCTGCTGATGCCTTGTCCAGATGTTTGGGTGAACTTCAGACAGTGGGTGTGTCTGTTCCTTTGATGCTAGATTGGGCGGCAATCAAAGTCGAGAGCTCGAAAGATGAGGGGTTGGAAAAGATCAGGGATGATTTATTAAGGGAATGTGATAGCCACCCAGGGTACTCAGTAGAGGGGGACAGATTGCTGTATCAAGGGAGGTTCGTGATGCCCAGAACTTCTATCCACATCCCAAACATCCTCCAAGAATTTCATGGGAGCGCGGTTGGTGGTCATTCTGGGGTGCAGAAGACCTACAGGAGGATTGCTGCTGAGCTTTATTGGAAGGGAATGCATAGAGATGTAGAGGAGATGGTGGCCATATGTGAGATTTGTCAGAGGAACAAATACATGGCTATGTCACCAGGGGGGCTACTACAGCCGTTGGCGTTACCAGAACGAGTGTGGGAGGAAATATCCATGGACTTCATAGATGGGTTGCCCCGCTCATAAGGCTTCACAGTGATCCTGGTGGTGGTGGATAGACTGAGCAAGTATGCTCATTTTATTCCCCTCCGACATCCTTACACCGCAGTAACAGTGGCTTCAGCCTTCATCAGAGAGGTTGTCAGGTTGCATGGGATACCAGAGGCAATCGTGTCCGATAGAGACAAGGTGTTCCTCAGTCACTTTTGGAAGGAGCTGTTCAGGTTACAAGGAACAGTTTTGAAAAGGAGCACCGCTTATCACCCACACACAGATGGCCAAACGGAGGTGGTTAACAGGAGTTTGGAAACCTACTTGAGATGTTTTGTGTCGGAGACACCTAAGTTGTGGGCCAAATGGCTATCCTGGGCAGAATACTGGTACAACACCTCTTTTCACTCAGCTTCACAGATGACGCCATTCAAAGTACTGTACGGAAGGGATCCTCCACACTTGGTGCATTTTGGGAGTATCAGCACTCCTGTGTCGTCAGTAGAAGAGTACTTAGAGGAGAGAGATCGAGTACTTGAAGAGCTAAAGAGGCATTTACTAAGAGAATAGCAAATTATGAAGAAGCAAGCGGATGGGCATAGGAAGGACATACAGTTTGCAGCAGGGGAGAGGGTGTTTCTGAAGCTCCGACCATATAGACAGAAGACAGTTGCCAACAGGAGGAATGAAAAGCTGGCTCCAAGGTACTTT
The DNA here is from genome assembly GCA_019514585.1 of Dendrobium officinale. Classification (NCBI taxonomy): domain Eukaryota; kingdom Viridiplantae; phylum Streptophyta; class Magnoliopsida; order Asparagales; family Orchidaceae; genus Dendrobium; species Dendrobium officinale. Next base: position 51,751,140 of record CM033690.1, on the reverse strand, counting down.
GGGCCATATGAAGTGCTGGAGAAGATTGGGTTAGTAGCATACAGATTGAAACTACCTCCATCGGTAACTATACATCCAGTTTTTCACGTATCACAATTGAGAAAGGCCATTGGGGAGTACACCGCCGATTCTGAGCTACCAGCAACCCTGACTGAGGACTTAGAGGTGATTTTAGAACCTATGGAGCTAAAAGGGGTGCGCCATAAAGAAGATAAAGCTAAGGAAGTGTTGATCCAGTGGAAGAACCTTCCTGACTACGAGGCCACGTGGGAACCATATGAGAGGACGAAACAGCAGTTTCCTGATTTTCACCTTGAGGACAAGGTGATTCTTTGGGAGGGCGGTAATGTTACGCCGGCCCAGGAGGGGCCGGCTGGACCGGTCCAACCGGGACCGGTCCATGTCTACTCGCGACGGAACCGCGAGCAGGAGGCGGAACCGAGCGGGCGAAGCAAAGCCGACGGGGGCCATGGAAGATTTTTGGGAGGGAAATTTTGAATGTGAGGGGCTGTTTAGACATTTTGTAAAACTCATTTATGGTTAATTAGGAGTTTTGGGTGTGAAGGAGGGATTATCTTGAATTTGTGTTCTCTTGGAGTTCTAGGGTTTCTTGTTTGGGCTCTTGGCGTTGCCGGAGATTGTTGGAGAGTTGTTCTTCCTTTCGAATCGAAGAACATTGTATCTTTCTTATGATTTTTGCTTCTACTATTGAAATACAATAGTTTTGTGCAATTTCTTCTCATATTTCTCGCATTGTTTTCCTGTTTTTCCCTGTTTCCTGGCTGGTTTCTGCTGTGGACAGCAGTTTGGCATTGGTTCTTCTTGGTTTTGGGTAAGAAACACTTGGAAATCCAAGTGTTTCCTATCATATTACCTTAGGGTTACTTGCGAATTCAAGTATTTCCTATCATATCTCTTTAATTATCGCCAATAATAAATTTGAACATAATGCAATGATCATCAAATTTCAAATTACATCAAAATTGGAGATAAAAGACAAGCTTATAGTCATTCTCAGTTGATTATCAACTAAATTGCTGAAAATTTTGAAGTTCCAGATGAAAGCTTTTGATTATTGTCATGTACTTAAGCTTAAAAAGTCATATCAGGAGTTCACTCAAAAGAATGTGTAAGTCGTTACACTGGATTGACTTGCTAAAAGGGTTCTTCAATATAAGCATTACTGGCCTATTCCAGTGCATAACGTAAAGGAGTTTACCAGGAGACGGCATAATTATCAACTTCATGCTTCACATTAGTCTTTTTTATTTATTTATTTATTTTCATTCACTATATGGATAATAGGGTTTAATCGGACCCCTTCCTATAATGGCTTGTTAAGGCATTTTCTCTTAATACACATGGATTCTTTGACTAAGCAGGTAGAAAAAACTTCTCGACAAAGCTACAGTGACGCAAATCTTAAGTTTCTTTGTTATAAATCATCTCTCAATTCAGATTCTCGGTAGCAATCGTCACAAATAACGTCTCTTGCAGATTTTTTCTACAAAATAAAAAGTTGAACTAACATTATCTTCCATGACTCCTAAAAAAATAAATCCCTAAAGCAATAAACATAGCTATTATTAATAGCAACAAGAGGGAAATTATTGATAGGAAAAGGCTTTGGTCTGATGAGATGCATTTGATTCTTTGAGCATATCATACTACTCCCCTCTCCACTGTCATCGATGAAATTCCATTCACATTTGCTTTAGGTAATGAGGGGATCATTCAAGCAAAGATTTATTATAAATCCACTAGGATGCAAGCAACTACTACAACCATCAAGAAAATTGTTGAATGGTTCAACCAAAATTGAACAAACATGTACGAATCTTCCAACCTTCTCACTAACAAAAATAAGATATTGCCAAAAGAAATCTTGAACAAAAAGCCAAGTCCATTCATTTTATCTCAAAGCACTACAAGTTTGGACATATTTTCACTGGTCCTCCAAACTGGGAGGACTTTTCAACATTTATAAAGCCATAGGAGTAGAGGCTAACAAACTTCAAAAGTAATTAATAGAGTTAAACTTGCAAGCGCTTCAAAGAAAACCGTGAGATGTTCTAGTTCTATGAGAAGTTTAAATTTAATTCAATCAGGCAGGGTTACTGAAGATAAGATGCCACTTATGAGAAAAAAAAAGGAGCATTCTGTTAGGTAACACTTGAATATTTCAAGTAAATCCCATCAAGAGAGGACAAACAGTGATAAATCTCCAAAAAAAAATGGAAAACCAGTGAAAACAGTAATTTTATTGCAACAAAACAAACTACGGAAGAAAATAATAAGATACAATTGATCCTCTATTCAAGAGGATGATCGATCTCTCCCAAATCTCTAGACGCCGCTAGAGCCCAAAGAAAACCTAAGCCTCATAGATCTCAAATTACAGCCAAATTCAAGATGCCCTAACCCTAGAAAAACAAACTATTTAATGCATACAAATCAAAAGGAAATCCCTAAACAGTTCCTACATTCAAATTTGCCTCCTAACTCCCTCAAAAATCCTTCCTAAACAGTTCACGCACGCCCGGGCGTGCATTCGACGTGTCTTCCGCCTGTTTCATTTGTAAGCTTGTCTCGTATGGACCGGCTGGACCGGTCTAACACATTCATCCTAACGAATTCCATTATTTTGTTCAAATTAATCTCATTTTTTGAGTTTGTTTTATTGTGTGACTTTTTTGTTTTTATTTATATTATATCATACAAATCCCAACTAGCAAATATTTTATCCGCATGATTTCATGAACGAAAATGCTTGCAAACTTTTGTTTCCTCTATTATTTTTGTAAGTTATAAAATAATCATGACATGATTCATTATCATTAGAGTCGCAAATTTTACCCTAGTAGGATATTCAACAACAATAAGCTTATTTTTAGTGAGCTCAAAGCTGTCAACCTAAGCAATGTCAATAAATGAGACCAAGCATTATGAACAAGAAAGGTTCAAAAGCAAGAGTACTCAATTATAGCGTTGTTATGATACTAGGTGAAACTTGCCACCACAAATAAAACACAAATCCCAGCATGACTAGCTAATATACTATACCACACAACTAAATTTTCACTATAGATAAAAAATATGTACATAAAATGAATAGTGGTGTCTTCAAGCTCAGTCAACCAAAGGAATTGAATTCATATTCAAATTAAATGAACTTCTAATTATCTAAAGGTTGTCATGATCCATTCAAAATTCATTATACAAGCAAAACTTTTGGATGTTAATTACAACCTAAGCGAAAGTGTAAAAAAGACAATATCAATAGTCAAAAAGTCCGAAGTTGACATCCAAGACAATGACAATCAAGCCAGATTTTCTATATGCAAAGTGAAAAGCCTTATGAACATATGATCTATCCCTACGCTTATCCTAACATCTAAGTGAGACTCATCATATTGATAACACTTACATAAGGATAAATTCTAGCACGGCCAACCTATGTTACGAGTCTAAATGAAATGTTCGCTATAGACAAAATAAACCATCAGAAGGACCCCTTTCAACTTGTTAGCCACGGAATAGATTAAGAATGACATCTAGACATATCGCCTTATAATTAGACACAAGTTCGCATGAATTCAACTTTGATTATTTAATTAAATATACACAACATTATACATAAAAATCACACAACAATATACATAGACATGAGACATACAAAGCTAAAGCTTCAAAAAACCATATTTATAAAAATTAGATCGGATCAACCCGTCTAGTTGGTTCAACCGTGAACCAATTCTTTGACCGATTCAATAGTAAAAAAATCAAATTTGCACAAAACCACTCGAAACTACGATTAAATCAGTTTGATTTTTTATGAACCAATCGGTTCTAATATAGATCAATTTCTAACCTATTGATTTTAATCAAATTGATATAATAAAAAAGTTTAGAGGTTCTAACAAAATTTACCAATCTCCAATTTGAATTTTTCTCAACTTTTAAATTTAATATTATCGTTATTTGAAGTTGAATATCTTATAACTAATCTAAACATCATGTATAGAAATACTAATTTAGAAATATATTCAAATATTTAATGGTAAAATATTTTGATTTAGAATATTACATATTATATTTGTGAAAATGTCATTTTTGCATCATTATTATGAAATTTCAATCATATAAAATAATTTAAATATTTATTGTATCATCCAATTAACCTCGGTTAAACCGTTAAACTATGAACCTCTTGTTCTCCCAGTTTAATGGTTTCCAAAATCTTTAAGAAATTAAGCTCATTTCATTATCCAAAATACTTCGAGCAAATTCTACAATTTTTATTTTCAAGTTGGATAACCAAGAGCACCTAACCATTCTAAAAAAAATTGAATAAGCCACTTTACTTTTTATACAAAAGAATTATTAATTTTTACAAAGAAATACAAGAAAAAAATAAGGAAAGCTAAAATAGTGAATGATAAATATACCTCATTTAACACTCCAAGTAGCCACTTGAGAGCAATCCTTTGCAAATAATAGCTTCAACCGTTAAACTAATGAAAGAAAAACAACAAGATACAATTAATCCTCTATTCGAGAGGAGGATCTATCTCTTCTAAATCTCTAGACGCCACTAGAGCCCAAAAACTTAAACCTAAGAGATCTCAAATTTCAGCCAAATTCAAGATGCCCTAACCCTAGGAAAACAAATTATTTAATGCATACAATCCAAAAGGAAATCTCTAAACAATCCCTACATTCAAATATCCCTCCTAACTCCCTCAATAATCCTTCCTAAACAGCTCCCTTGGACTAGGGCGTGCATTCAGCGCGTACAGAAGAGGCGGAACTTCCACCTCTGTTCCTCCTGGGCCGGTCCCGTGTGAACCAGCTGGACCGGTCTAACAAAATTGTTTCTCCTTCATATTTATATCTACAAAAGAACGTCCACAACACCAATTTCTCATTTCCAAAGGCAAGGGAAAAACTCTTCAACAACCAATGAATAGTTCGGCTGAATTGAATTCCCCAAATCACATATACATTCAAGGGTCACAATTTTCAAAAATATCATAAGTCTAAGGTAACAACTTTATCAAGTAGAGAAAGGACACCAAACAAAATTTCATCAAATAGTAAAAAATCTATAAAATATTTCATCTATGAAAAAGATAATTGAAGATGATCGTCGTGAAATAATTTAGAGGGAAACACCATTTATAGATGATAAGTCTTACTCCCCACCTTAATCGCTGCTTCGAAGAGGAAAATAAACCACAACTCTGAAATAAAAACTCATCATATACAAAAATATGAAATCAACTCACATTAGACCCCTACATAAAATTTGTAAGACAAATCATAAAATATTTCAGTAGATCATGAGGAAAATCCTAATGTTTTCATTGCAAGAGAACTGGGAATTTAGAAAAGACTTCCATATGGAAGAATTAATAATATCCAAGACAACTTTTAGAAGCAGTGGGGCACAAATAGATTTTATGCATGACAAACGACATAATAAGAAACGAAGAATATTTAGTTTTTTACAAAATGGTTGAGAATAATCTGATAACTGTAATGGAAATGCTAGTATTCTTCAAAATATAGATATAACAATTACATGTAAAGATAGGATGGGAAAAAAAGCATTGCTACGTTCAAAGGGAACGGAAAAAGTTGCACTAAAGAATAAGAAATGCATGCAGCATATAAGAACTATTCTATCTTTTAGATGGTTAGTTCAAACTGGATATCTACTTTTCATTTTTCAAATAAAAGGCTCACAAGCATTTTAACAACAAAAATCAAATGATAGGAAACTAAAAAATAGAAAGAAATAGATATTTTAATATTGGGTGTTAATGACTCCTCTACATATGGCTCTGAAAGTTGAGCTATGGAACAAACATGATTATGACCTACAAGGTATTGTCATCTAAATTTTTGTGAAAGGAGAAATAGATGGTGCGAGGGATTCCAAAAGTTTTGACATATGTAAACGCATGTGAATTTGTGTTGTGAGAAAAAATGCATGACATTCCCAAAAGAAAGAGCCTGAAGAGCTAAAGCAACATTGGAGTTTGTGCATACACATATATTTGGCAAAATGAAAACTTAATCCCTTCATCAAAGCATATCCTTTCTCATAATTATGGATGATAATTCAAGATTGACTTGGGTCTGCTTTCTAAAAGGAAAATATAAAGGTTTAGATACTTTTAACAAATTAAAGACATTTATAGAGAAGCAAAGGAGTCACCAGCACAATAGAATTGGTTATACAATATAAATAGGGCTACATAGAAGGAAACAAGGAAGTGGTCAAGTATATGTGTTCCATTTGATGAATCATTTACAAGAACTCAGTCAAACCGCTTCACGAAGAAGGTGAATTGAAGGATTACACGAATTCAAATGAGAGAGAGAGAGAGAGAGAGAGAGAGAGAGAGAGAGAGAGAGATCATCTTAATCACGTGCCCTTTGTCAGATGCTTGACCCCTTATTTATATGCAAAAGCCATAGTGACACTACAAAAATGACTAGCAAATTGGTTTTCATCCAATTGTGGTGACCTATTTTTATGGAAATCATAAAGGTGAGCTCTGAACAAACATGTTTTGTGAAAAAGTCCTTCAAGAAGATTCAAGAGAGTATTGTAATTCAAACAATTGTCAAGTACGCCTAGGAGTGTATAGCTATTTAGACATGTTTATTAGTTAAGTCTCATAAATACAAATTTTAACTGTCTTACCTTGTTCGATAGAAAACTTTTTTTTTTGCCATTGTTTGCGTGAATTGTCATGAATGACTTCCATTAAACAGTATTGAGAACTTGGTGTTGGCAATTTGTAGTTTTCATTTAGTTCAAAACAGTTTAATTATATAAATCTATGCAACTTGCCTTGAGTTTGAGTTAACTTTGTGCACCTACCATAAGAAGAGATGAATGCACATAGGTCCTTGATTCCTTTAGCTCTTTCACTAAGTTAAAAAAGACCACAATGATGAAACAGTAACCACCTTATTTGCTTGAGATGCCTTGAAAAGCATGTTATGCGGTCATTCAGTAGAGATCATGAATTTCAAAAAATGTAGCAATATTATGACACAAGTTGAAGCAGTGTTTCAGCAGCTAAGAGAAACCTGCTCAATGAAACAGTAAAAGCTAGCAAGGAATTTGCTAAACAGTAGAAAGACTATTTTCATTCTATCTTCTTCTTCGTTTGAAAACAGTAATATAAAGCATTACTCAGCTAATGCTCTGATTTGCTAAAAAAGACTAAAGCAAATAAAAAGGTACGGTGGTACTAAGCATAACAGAAAAAGTAATAAACGGTTATATGAGGCGTAAGGCCACATGAGCAAAAAGTGTAAAGGTTGCCAGCTCAGCTTAATGGACCGCATCAGTTCCCTCCAGCTCCTGAAGAACTCATCTCCGATGAGTTAAGTAGCGTATCTGCATTATCAGGAGGGTGATAAGAATAAATGTCAGCAACGTTGAACGTCGACGATATAGAAAAATCTTTAGGGAGATCAATGACATAAGCATTATCATTGATCTTGCGAAGAACAGGGAATGGTCCGAATTTCTTGGGATGAAGTTTTGGGCACGATCTAGTGGGAAAACGATCTTTCCGGTACCGTAGCATAACTAGATCACCCGGCTGAAATTCCACAGCTCTTCTATGCTTGTCTTGCGCCAGCTTGTACTTCAAATTAGTGTCTTGTAAGCGCTCACGAACATCCTTCAAAACATCCACAAATTGCTCGGCGGTTTGAACAGCAGAGGAGCTTCGGCATTTTGGGAGGACAGCCACATCTACAATGTGGTTAGGCATCTTTGTATACACGATGCTAAAAGGGCACATACCTGTGGCACGATTTGGCATTGAATTAAAAGCAAACTCAGCTTGTCCTAGAACCTCCTCCCACTGTTTGGGATGATCCTGAACCAGACATCGGAGCATGTTGGCGAGAGTACGATTAGTAACTTCGGTCTGGCCGTCGGTTTGAGGGTGGTACGCCGAGCTTAATTTAAGATCCGTGTGAAATCGTTTCCAAAGCTCCCGCCAGAAATGGCTTATAAATTTGACGTCCCGATCTGAAGTTAGGCTGCGCGGAATGCCATGAAGGCGGACGACTTCCTTGAAGAATAGTTTAGCAATGTGCAAGGCGTCGAAGGTCTTCTTGCACGCAATGAAGTGTGCCATTTTAGAAAAGCGGTCGACGACCACCATTATGGAATCTGAGCCTCTTTTGGTCCGTGGTAAGCCCAAAACGAAATCCAAGCTCAAGTCCTCCCAAATAGTATCCGGCACAGGTAAAGGAAGATACAGGCCAGTATTTTGTGCATTCCCTTTGTACTGTTGACAAACAGCACATCTCTCCACAAATCGAGCTACATCCCTCCTCATATGTGGCCAAAAGAACTTACTCTGCAATTGCTGTAAGGTGCGATCACGACCAACGTGAGCTGAAAGGCCTCCACAATGAATGTCTTTAATAATCTGCTGTCGCCACGATGAATCCGGCACACATAAGGAATTGCCTTTGAAAAGAAACCCATGTCTCACCGAATAATCTGTATGAGGAGTTCCGAAACAGCATTCTTCCCAGATAGATTTAAAGTCGGCGTCTTCACTGTATAAGGATTTCATTTCTTGCATACCCGTGACTTCAGTTTGAAGTTGTGTGAGGAGGGCAGCCCGGCGACTGAGAGCATCAGCCACCCTATTCATCTTGCCCGTTTTATATTTCACGACAAAGCTGCTTTTGTAGAAAAATCACCCACCGGGCATGCATCTTATTGATAGTTTTCTGGCTGTTCAGGTACTGCAAGGATTGGTGGTCGCTACATAAAACAAAATCTTGATGCAACAAGTAGTGCTCCCATTGCTTAAGAGCTCGGACCACGGCATACAGCTCTTGTTCGTATACCGTCCATTTCTGACGAGAGGGGCTCAGTTTCTCGCTGAAATATTCGATCGGACGATCTTCTTGATACAGAACAGCTCCCACGCCAATACCAGAAGCATCTGTATCTACCTGGAAAGCTTTATCGAAGCTTGGCAAGGCTAGAACAGGGGCATTGCAAAGGGCGGTCTTGACTTGCTCAAAACTGGATTGTTGTTGCTCATTCCAGGAAAATGAACCCTTTTTGATAACATCAGTTAAAGGTGCCGCAAGGATACTGAATCCTTTGATGAATCGGCGATAAAAGTTAGCAAGTCCGTGGAAGCTCCGAATGTCGGTAATGGATTTCGGCACTGGCCAGTCTCTGATAGCAGCGACCTTGCGGGAATCAGCATGAATTCCTTCGTGTGAGATGACGAATCCAAGAAAATGGACAGAGGGAGTAGCGAACTCACATTTGGCCAAGTTCAAATATAACTTGTGGGAGCGCAAGGCCGTAAAAACCTGGGTCAAATGATTCATATGCTCCTCCAAAGAGGGGCTAAAGATAAGTATGTCATCAAAGTAGGAGACACAGAATTTACCCGAGAATGGTTTGAGAACCTCCGCCATGAGTCTCATGAACGTGGACGGCGCATTGCACAGACCGAAGGGCATGACTCGCCATTCATAAAGCCCCTCCCGAGTCTTGAAGGCTGTCTTCCACTCATCACCGCTCTGAATGCGCACTTGATGATAACCGCTGCGTAAGTCCAATTTTGAGAAGATTACTGACCCATGAAGCTTGTCCAACAGGTCGGAGATACGCGGTACCGGAAATCTATACTTCGTCGTGATCTTGTTAATGGCCCGGCTGTCAATACAGAGTCTCCATTGGCCATCTTTTTTTGGGACAATAAGAGCTGGTACTGCACAAGGGCTCATACTATGTTGAACCAGCTGTCGTCTAATAAGATCTTCTACTATTTCCTGCAGAATGTGATGCTCTTTTGGACTCATACGATAATGCGGAAGGTTCGGTAAAGAAGAACCTGGAATAAAGTCAATCTGGTGTTGTACAGTGCGGAGAGGTGGTAGCTGAGTCGGTAAATCAGCTGGGGTGATGTCTTCAAATTCTTGTAGAAGAGTGCGGATCCCGTCTGGCATCGCGGGTTTCACTGCTTGTTTCGAACAATCAGTGGTGACTAAAGCAAACAACGAACTGTCGGCATAAGGCGTTAACAGCAATTCCTGGCCCGAAACAAGGTAAGCTACAGCTTTACCTTTATCATCTTTGCCGATGTTCTCTGTAGCCTGAGGAAGTAATCGCAGCTTTCTACCATTCCAATCAAGAACATAGACATTATTCCGGCATTCATAAGTAGCATCGGAATCGAATTGCCACGGCCTGCCTAGAATAATATGGCAGACATCCATATCTAGGACATCACAGACAGCATTACACACATAGTGTTTACCTATGGAAAAAGTGATGCCGCAAGTCTCCATTACCGTGATATCCATCCCGCGCTTTACCCAACTAATTTTATATGGATGAGACTTCTTGGTGGTTTTCAACTGCAAAGCTTGAACAACGGAGCGAGAAATTACATTCTCAGTGCATCCACTATCTATCAATAAGTCACAAACCTTCTCCTGGATGGTGCATTTGGTTCTGAACAGAGCATTTCTCTGTGAAGGGATTGAATGCCGTGGAGCTAGTAAAAGTTTCTCGAGAACACATACTAGCGGCTCCCCGACATCCCCATACACATCCTCGATAGCATCCTCGTCATCAGCTGGTAGATCTGGGTCCTCATTATTAGCCTGTGCATCTCCTTCAGCCAACTGTAACTGCTGACGCTGCGGACATTCATTGGACTTATGTCCAGGCTGGAAGCACCTAAAACATTTCAATGTAGCAGGCCGTCCGTAAGGATTGTCTTTGCCCGGTATTTTGGTCCGAACAGGAAGTTTGGACTCTGCGGCAGGAGGATTAAAAGAAGTTCCGGGAATGGCTGGGGATTTTGCTGCAACTGTAGTCGTCTTAGAGTTGTCGCCTGGAGTATCTTGAGAAGATGATTTTCGATTGGAGTACCCACGGGCGTGGCGTTGGAGCTGGATTTCCGCCTTCAATGCGAAGTTTACTGCCTGTGACAGCGACCAGATGGAATTCATCTCCAGTTTCTCTTGAATTTGTTCCCGTAAACCTCCGATGAACCTAGCAACTAGCTGGTTTTCAGTTTCCTGCAAATTGTTTCGGGCACTGAGTCTATAGAACTCTTCGGTGTATTCGTTCACGGGCCGGGATCCCTGAACACAATGCTGGTATCGGAGATACAGCATTTGTTCGTAATCTGTTGGCAAGAAATGGCTTCTCAATAACTGCTTCATACGAATCCAGCTACGGACGGGGCCTCGCCCTTCTCGCCTGCGAGCCTGTAGGAGCTGATGCCACCACGCACTCGCACCGCCTTTCAAGCGACATGCCACATATCTGACTTGCTTTTCCGGGTGGATCTCCAAATATTCGAAGAACGTTTCCACAGCCCGCTCCCAATCCAAGTAATCTTCTATATGCAGATGACCGTCGAAGTAAGGAATATCCAGCTTTACTTTAAATTCTCCCTGCTCCCTCCGAGGTTGTCTATACCTCCGACGATGCTGAACAGGTATTTGTTGCCGCAGATCCCCTTCTGAATCCGATTGATCCGGATTAATCTGGTACTGAAGCTCTTCGTCGGAATCTGAGAAGTCGGTGATATTTATGGGCCTGCGTCGCCGATTGTTTTCCGTCAACTGACCCGCCGGCGGTGCCGGCGTCGGAATCCCACCTCTTCCAACAGGTAGTAGTAACGCCCGGAATGCAGCCATTTCCGTCCTCATCTCTGTAGAGAGGCGAAATAAATCTGCCCTCATTTCCTCCAGTTGCCGCGTGAAGCCTGCTTGAGCTGCCCACACGGCTTCCAAGTTTCTTTCCTCTTCGACAGCTCTTTTAGAGTTGCCTTCCGCCATGCCCAGATGGCTCTGATACCAATGTGAAGCAGTGTTTCAGCAGCTAAGAGAAACCTGCTCAATGAAACAGTAAAAGCTAGCAAGGAATTTGCTAAACAGTAGAAAGACTATTTTCATTCTATCTTCTTCTTCGTTTGAAAACAGTAATATAAAGCATTACTCAGCTAATGCTCTGATTTGCTAAAAAAGACTAAAGCAAATAAAAAGGTACGGTGGTACTAAGCATAACAGAAAAAGTAATAAACGGTTATATGAGGCGTAAGGCCACATGAGCAAAAAGTGTAAAGGTTGCCAGCTCAGCTTAATGGACCGCATCACAAGTTATACCTTCAGGTGAAAATATTTGAATTTTGAAATTTGAACCTTAAACTATGGTTCTTACCTTAGTCCATATTCATTGTTTCCAAGCAATTGTACTCGATGACCAATTAGCAATAGAAGGCTCCAATAACTCAAATGTAAGAACATTTCAAGATTGTTTAAGAGTACTAGACTTCGGGGTAAATTCGTTAGAGAAGAAATAAATGCTGGCAAGGAATGTTTCAGCCAATCTAGTTCCTATGAAGATTGTCACATCTCCATCTCAGATCACCCTCACATTGTGAGAAAAGGTTAGGGTTGATCATGACATGATTATATGACAAAATTCATGATTATAATAAAATCATATTCAATTAGTATTATATAATGCAACACGGTAGTCATCCTACGGAGAACATTAGAGATACAAATTAAGGACAAAAAAGACCTCACAAAAAAGTACAATGGTGAATTCAAGAGATTATGTTTTCCAACACGGAGGGCCCCTGGAACTAGCCATTGGATCAACCTATAGGCACAGAGCTAATTACCTACAACAGAATCGACAATCAGTTCCCAAATATTTTCTACTTTCTAAGAAGAGCAGAAGCAGTTACAAGTAACCATCGGAAAATTGACACTAGAGAAACTAAAAATAAGTTCTGATCATTACCTCTTTTTGCACCAAGGTCAGCAGTAGTAAAGCTTGCAGACCCTCCATCTCCAGCATGCTTGAACTCCTGCAGCTCCTTGTGGTTCAGCCATGGCTTGACCCACACCTTCGCCTCGTAAATCTTCTTCTTCCGGCGTCGATCGCCTCCAGTGTCAGATGGTGCAGTGTTCCCGCCACCACCTGCTCCTTAGCCTTCAGCAGACGAACGAACTCAAGCAGCGCATTCTACAACAAATAACCACAATAAAACATAAACAACAATAAAATCACCAAACCCACTAGGGACAAAAACCCTAATACCCAAAATGGGAATTAGTAATGCTTCATCCGAAAGGATTCAAACACGGAAATAAAAGATTTGGGGACAGCGGCGACCTCCTTCTTGTTGTGCTCGTCGACGGCGAAGCGAGCATACTCCTCGATCTCTGCGCTGTTCTGATTAAGGTTCACATCACGAGGTCCTCCAACGATTGCCATCGCTGCTCCTTAAGCAAGAGAACAAACAGCGTCGAAGAGAAGAAAACCCCGATTTCAGAATGAACTCTGCGACGCTCCTCTTATATATCTCTTATACTGGAGGAAACTGGGCTGCTCGATCTTCTGCCACGTGCTCGACAGATGTCATGCTACTTCTGTTTCTTTCGATTTGATGTCATTTTTTCTTTTTTATGGTATTTGACTTTGTAGGATAAATGTTTAGGGGCTGCGGCCATGAAAAAATAATTAGGTGCAGAGTATGCACAAGTACTGGGTACCTAGCGCTATCCAGCGGTATCGAGTGCTGGTACCGTTAGGTACCCAATGATTGTGCGGACGGTTCTCCCCGTCTGTACTTCGCACCTAATAATTCTTGTGACTCTGTGACATGCGGGATTGGAATACAAATGACTGAAAAGTATTTCAAATATGGATTTTATTGGATTTAAAAAAAGAAAAATAAATTTAATGTAAATTATTTTAGTTTATTTTTAAAAGAAATATAGTATTAATATTTTGGGGTCATTTAATTTGCATGAAGAAAATAGTATAATGAATTTAAAATATTTTTAATGACTTTCATAATTATAAGATATATATATATATATATGAAAGGGAAACAGAGAGGGAGACGGCAGAGGAAGAATATCGAGCAATCAGAGAAATTTAGAGGGAAAATAGTATATTCAAATTATGTAATAGTGCAGGGTTTATATAGGTGGAAGAGCAAATAATAAAATGCTTCAGGTACAAGTTTAGCTTAAACTAATCCTTATTCTAATATCTTCCCTCAAATTAAACGTTCTGTGAATGAACAGTTAATTTGGAACGAAGAAGCTCAAAGCGGGAATAGCCAAAAGGTTTAGTTAAGATATCAGCAATTTGATCGTGAGAAGAAATGTGCTGAACTTGAACGTTGTCAGACGTGATGTGCTGTCGTATGAACTGGTAATCGATTTCGATGTGCTTCGTTCGGGCATGGAAGACAGGATTTTTGGCAATGTCAATCGCTGAGGCATTATCACATTGAATGACAGTAGGAGAGAGCTGTGCTAACTGGAGCTCCAAAGCTAGGCGTCAAAGCCAGATGACCTCCGACGTGGCTGCAGACAGAGCTCGATATTCAGCTTCATTGGAAGATTTGGTGACAGTAACATGTTTCTTGACTGATCAAGAGATTAGATTCGAGCCCATGAATGTGCAGTGGCCTGAAATGGACTTGCGATCGGAGGTATCAACCGCCCAGTCTGCATCTGCGTAGGATTGGATTGTGGTGTCACCTGGAATGATTGGTAGCCCAAAAGACTGAGTTCCTTTGATGTAACACAATATGCGTTTGAGCTATGAGAAGTTGGCGGTGGTTGGACACTACATATCTTGACAAACCTGACTGGTGGCGTAAGCAATATCCGGGCGGGTGATCGATAGGTACTGGAGAGAGCCTGCAAGTCGTCTGTACAGCGTCGGATAATGGAATGGTTCGTCTGGTTGCTGTTGATGTCGAGCGGCTGGAGTGGCCGAAGTTGGACAAGGCTTGTTGTCCGTGAAGCCCGCTTCTTGTAGAAGCTTGGATGCATAATGTTCTTGATGAAGGAAGAAGCCTGAGGCATTGCGGCTGATTTGTATCCCAAGAAACAGATTGATCTGCCCCAACTGTTTGAGTGCGAATTGAGAGTGCAGATGACTGAGAAGTTTCTTGATGTGCGCCGGATTGTTACCTGTAATGAGAATGTCATCGACGTAAAGTAAGATACATATGAAAGTTTGATTATTGTTGTAAAGGAGCATGGAAGGATCAGAGCGGCTAAACCTGAAACTGTGCGATCGAAGAAAATCTGTGATTTTCTGAAACCATTGTCTGGGGGCTTGCTTGAGCCCGTATAGTGACTTGTGGAGCTTGTAGACAGCGTCCGGTTGAGCCAAATCTTCGAAGCCCCATGGCTGGGTCATGTAGACGTCGTCAGGTAAATCGCCATGGAGGAAAGCGTTGGAGACATCCAACTATTGGATTGGCCAGTTACGGTTGACGGCCAAGGTGAGGAGCATTCTTATGGTGGTCATTCAGGCTACTGGACTGAAAGTTTCAGTGTAATTGTCACCTAGGATTTGTTCGTAGTCGAGAGCCACTAGCCTTGCCTTGTAACGGTCGACTTGACCGGAGGGCTTGAGCTTCATCTTGTATGTCCATTTACATCCGAGTACACGTTTGTTGGTGGGTCTCGGAACGAGAGTCCATGTCCTCTATTTTATTAGAGCTTGAAACTCCTCAGCCATAGCTTCTTTCCAGTGCTTTACTTTGGATGCTTGAGTATACGTGACTGGTGTAGATGTGTTGTCAGTGTTGCTGTGCAGAGAGAGGATCTAATGAGGTTTTTAGATTCTTGATTTAGATCGTGTCTGCATAGGATGTGTAGTAGGAGCCGTGGTTGAGACGGGAGCAGAAATCAGTTCGGTCGAACCAGAGGTTGATATATCTATTGGTGTGGGCTGAGTTGAGATCATTTGCAGAATAGGGGGTATCGTTGTTGATGGTGTTGTGGTAGAGACATGAACAAAAAGGTGAGGGTTGATGAGGTGAGAATCAGTATTGTTGGTGCTTGAAATGCTGGCGGGCAGTTGAGAGAGCGGGAAGATGTGTTCTTGGAAATCAACGTGCCGAGATATATGAACCTTGTGAGTGTTCATGTCATAGCATTTGTATCCCTTGTAGTTTGGTGAGTATCCTATGAATATACAGGGATGCGATCGAGGAGAGAGTTTGTTGTTGGTATATGGCCGGAGCCATGGGTAGCATAAACATCCAAAGGTTCGTAGGTTAGAGTAATTTGGAGTTGTGTTGTATAGCATTTGGTAGGGAGACTTGAGGGAGATCGCAGTCGAGGGGAGCCGATTGATAAGATAATTGGCCGTGGACACGGCATCTGCCCAGAACTGATCCGGGTGGCTGGACACGATCAGCAGAGTGCGGGTGAGTTCCAAAATGTGTCTGTGTTTCCGTTCAGAGAGCCCATTCTATTCAGGTGTATGAGGACAGCTAAGTTGGTGCTGAATGCCGTGGTTGTTGAGATAGGTAGTAAATTCCTTGCTCATGTATTCTCCTCCACCGTCAGTCAAGAGATGTTGAGGTGTAGCAGAGAAATGATTGTGAATAAAGCTGCATAATGTTTTAAATTTTGCAAAATTCTCATGTTTATGATGCATGAAGTAAATCCAGGTAAACCGAGTATAATCGTCGATAAAGGCTACATAGTAGCGAAAGCCGTTTATCGATGATTGATTGGTCGGACCTTAGACATCGGAATGAATGAGTTCAAACGGTCGGGATGAAAAAGTAACACTTTTATTAAATGATTGTTTGTTGCTTTTCGCCATTTTATAAGGTTCACAGTAAAAATCAGAAGGAACCCGAGAAAAGCTAGAGATGCAGGGAACTAAAGAATTAAAGACTCTATTTTTGTGATGGTCGAGGCGAGCATGCCAGGTGGACGAGGTCGTGGTAGTTGTTTGGAAATCAGTGGCCGACGGAGCTGGAGCAGCTTGGAGTTTGTAGATCTCGTTATGTAGACGACCACGAAGGAGAGGTTGATGGTCCTGGATATCCTTAATTTCGAAACCATTATCATCAAAGGTTATAGAGA
The DNA here is from genome assembly GCA_019514585.1 of Dendrobium officinale. Classification (NCBI taxonomy): domain Eukaryota; kingdom Viridiplantae; phylum Streptophyta; class Magnoliopsida; order Asparagales; family Orchidaceae; genus Dendrobium; species Dendrobium officinale. The sequence continues at coordinate 51,734,181 of CM033690.1, read as the reverse complement.
TAGAGTTGTCCTTGGTTAATTTGGAGACAGATAGTAAATTGTGTGTGAGTGCAGGAACGTGTAAAAGATTACAGAGGTAAAGCTTACGAGTCAATTCTGGTAAAGGAAGTAGGCCTTGGCCATAGTTCTGTATGGGAACTGTGTGACCATTTGCAACAGAGACCGAATCAGAGCCGTGATAGGCAGTGGGGAATTGAACGTTCGAAGCATCCGACGTCATATGAGAAGATGCGCTGGAGTCAAGAACCCAAGATTGAGCTGTAGACGGATTCGGTTGAGCAAGAAGTGCTTTAGGAGCTGCTGTTGCAGGAGGGGCGTAGGAGAGATTGCAGAGATGCCAGCAGTTAGATGCTGTATGACCGATCTTGCTGCAAATTTGACAAATCGGACGAGTGCCAGTGTTGCTGGTAGGGGGTTGCGCCTGATCTGAGGTGGTCGTCGTGCGAGAGCCAGTGTTCTGATATTTGTTTGAGCGCTTTGGGTTCTTGTTTCTGGACTGATTGTAGGAGGTGGAATGGTATGCAGCCGTCGTGGCTAGTTGATCATTCTTGATGTCTTGATTGATATGGATCTCCTCCGTGATGAGAAGAGAGTAGAGAGCATCAAGATCGGCCAGAAAGGAGGAAGAGCGTATGTATGTTTTGAACGAGTTGTATGTGGCCAGGAGTCCATTGAGGATATACAGGACAATATTCTCTGGATCAATCTTGGTGCCCGAAGCCGCAATGTTATCCACGATGTTCTTGACTTGAGCCAAATATTGCTGCATCGTCTGATTGTTCATCTGTATGTGGTGTAACTCATTCTTGAGTTGAATGATGCGGGAGCGGCTTGAGGACTGCAGCCGGTGTTCAAGAACAGCCCAAACTTCGTGAGTTGTGGCCGAGGTTATGACGTAGGGAAGGATGGCAGGTGAGATCGACGAAAAAGAACAGAGATGAGGTTGTTATCGACAAGCCGCCATTGAGCGTGATCGGAGGACGACGGGTAAGTGGGCGGAAGCGTTATGCCCGTGAGATGATCGGCATAGCCATTGGCAGAGAGGTGCTGAAAGATCTGAGTACGCCAGATGGCGTAATTGTCGGCGGTGAGGGGGTTGGGAATCAAGTTCTTGATGTTCAAAATGATGAACTTCAGCATTGCCGGAAGAACGAGCTCCGGGCGTGGTTCAACAAGCGTTGAGGAGATGGGAGGGAGGGTGGAAGAAGATTCTTGTTCCCCCATGATTGGCTCTTTGATACCATGAAAGGGAAACAAAGAGGGAGACGACAGAGGAAGAAGACCGAGCAGCCAGAGAAATTTAGAGGGAAAATAGTATATTCAAATTATGTAATAGTACATTGTTTATATAGGTGGAAGAGCAAATAATAAAAATGCTTCAGGTACAAGTTTAGCTTAAACTAATCCTTATTCTAATACATATATATAGTGCATACAAAATGTGTTCAATGTATGGCTCAATGATAATAGCAGCTAGTGTCGGCGACAAGGACAGGAGGAGTTGGGAAAAGGGTGGAAGCATCCCCACCCCCCCCCCCCCACCCCACCCCCAAAAACTATGACTAGTTATTTTCTCTCTTCATTTTTTTTAAAGTAGGTGTTTTTACCCCTTTTTTTTTGCTATTCTAATGCTCTACCTCGAGCCATGATGCACGCGGCATGCCTGCATCATCTCATTTGCCTAAGGCCAAGATGAACGCCTCCTCTACCTTAAGCCAAGACGGTTGGTCTAATCGGCCTCCATTGCTTTGATCCATGACACAGAGATTGCTCCGCTAGTCCGCCTCCTTTGCTCAAGTTAAATGCACAATGTCAAACAGGAAAGTCGGCCTCGCCGTCGCTGGTAAATAGCAGAACAAATTTGCTTTAGCATTCATTTTATAAGTGTTATTCATCATTTCTTCATTTTCAAACATGCTGGGCATGTGCCTCCTCGGAAAATAAAAATACGACTTGTTATTTTCTCTTTTTCATAATTCTTTTGACTATTTTACTACTATGCTTGAAGCCAAGATGCACGAGGCATGCCTACATCATCTCCTCTGCCTCGAGCCAAGACGAATGCCTCATCTAACTTGAGCCAAGATGCACAGTCTATTCCGCCCTTTTTGCTTCGATCCATGACACACAGATTGCTCCGCCAGTCTGACTCCTTTTCCTCAAGCCAAGACATACGATGCTAAATAAGAAGTAGACCTCACTGACGTCGGCAAATGGCGTAAGGAAATTGTTTTAGACTTCATTTATAAGTAGGTGTTTTTCATCGTTTCTCCATTTCTCCAATGCCTAAAGCCAGGATGAACGCCTCCTCTACCTCGAGCCGAGATGACCATTCTACTCCTCCACTGCTTCGATCCATGACACACGGATTGCCCCGCTAGTCGGGCTCCTTTGCACAAGCTAAGACGTATGATGTCAAATTGGAAGACAACCTCACAGTCGTTGAAAAATAGCATAAAGAATTTTCTATAGCCTTCATTTTATAAGTAAGTGTTATTTATCATTTTTTTTTTTCATTTTCAAGCATGGTGGCCATTAATGACTTGTTATTATCTCTTTGCCCTAATTCTTTTGGCTATTCTACAACTCTGCTTTGAGCCAAGATGCACGCGGCATGCCTACAGGCTACATCGTTTCCTCTGCCTCGAGCCAAGGTGAACGCCTCCTCTACTTCGAGCCAAGATGCATGGTCTACTCAGCTCTTTTTCTTCGATCCATGACAAACAGATTGCTCGGCTAGTTCGCCATCTTTGCCAGAACACGATGCCAAATAGGAAGTCATCCTCATCTTCGTCGGCAAATAGCAGAATGAATTTATTTCAGCCTTCATTTATAAGTGTTATTCACCATTTCTCCATTTCTCTACTTTTATCTTCCATATTCAAATCATCACTGAAGCTTTTGTTTGCAATTTTGACTTAAGGCTAACATATTTCAGTAATCTGTGTTGATTAATTTGATTTTTTGAATCATTTTAAAGGGTGCTAATCACTCACTAAATTATTGCAGTGGAGCGACAAACTATTTTTTATTTAGAAAAAAACATATATTGTATTGTCATTCATTGCTTTTGATTTCTTTTTTTTTTTTTTTTGGAAATTTTGGGGCAGAGCCCATATCATTGCAAAAAGAGATTACAAGTAACTAAAAAAGGAAAAATTATTATCCAAAATATCTAACAACAAAAAGATATTATGGATTCTAAAAGGAAAGAAAAATACAATTCAAAGCTAGAAACTTGCTGGCTCGAGAGCCAAGAAGGACTCAGTTTGCTTTTTTTGCACGAAAGGGACAAAACACGAGAGGGACAGAACAAGAGCAAAGCCCCTGGTTGCCAAATAGACCGTCCTAGGGGCAGCTGAGTAGAATCATCTTTCATCATCGTCTTTACAAAAAACCGCATCCAGGCAACCTGACAAGGCAACAAAATCTGTAGGCTCGCCGAAGAAGGCATAACATGAACAACAGCAGTGCAAGAAACAACTAGAATCAGGATTGAGACCAATGTCAAATATTCAATATTTTTTCCATCCATGAGTTTTGAGTGCAATAGCTTTTCTGATTTTGGCAACAATCGTGACATGACAGTCGATAATGCCACCAAAAATCCTATCGTTTCTCACTCTCCATAAGTAGTAAATGATAGCACAGATAGTTATGAGATAATAATTTTTGGTTTAAGCATTATGACCTTGCTCCAAAATATTGTCATATAACTGATGCATATTTGGCCTCATCAAAAGGCTATTCAGCCAAGGAAGAAGAGATTTGGCAACATCAAAAGTAAAGCTGCACTCAAAGAAAAGGTGGGACAGGGATTCCGTTTCACAATGACAGAAACAACAAATATTAGAAACGAAAATCCCACGTGCAGCAAGAACATCAGAAGTTTTTAATCCTCCTGTAAAAGCAAGCCAAGCATACACAGAGAAACAAAGAGCATCTCTTTTGTGCCATATAAGATTGTGCCAGGAAACTTTACTCTAGTTTATAAAAAACTGGGCACTAAAATAAGCAAACGTCAGATTTTGTTTACCAACCCAGTAATGATGCTCCTCTTGATTATCAATGGAAACCACGTTAATAAGAGTTTTAATATGGTTATCAAAACATTGAGGGAGAACCCATCTATCTCCCAGGATGATATTAGAAACCTTCCAGTCAAAGTATTGAGAGTAAGGAGCAATAGAATTTGAGAGTTTCAGATAATCAGCAATGGAGGTACTGCCACACCAAGTGTCCCAAATAACAGAGAAATTGCTGCTCGGGTTTTAAAAAGAAAAAGAGATGCAGCTTTTGATACCATTGGCTTTCTTACAAATAAAATCTCAATATTGAGATTTATTGACAGCCATAAAGTTCCACAGAGAGTAATATTTAGCTCTCCACCAACTAAAGAGTAAGTTGTTGGAATTTAAAAACCTCCAAATGATGAGCAAGCATAATTGTGGTAGAGAGAGTCAATAGAAGGGATATCCAATCCCCCATTTTGTTTAGGACAGCAAGTGTCTTTCCAAGACATCGTAACAAGTTTCCTCTGATTGATGTTGCCAAAAAAAAGGGAATCTAGAGCACATACGATTAATCTTCTTGCAGTAACCTTTAGGTATGATAGAGCCACATATCCAGTAAGGAAGGGTATTGCAAATAATAAATTTGATGTATTGGATTCTACCCATAAAAGATAAAGTTTTAGCTTTCCAACCCTCTAAAAGAGTATAGATTTATTGCAATGAAGGTTGAAAGCCCTTCACTTTCAATTTCTTATAAAAAATAGGCAACCCTAAATATTTAATTGGATTATGAGATTGCTGGATATTGAGAATGTTGCACATGTCCACGGCATTTGGGGCATCTTTGGAGACTAAAATGGAGCTTTTTTTAGGATTGACATGGAGACCAGTGACAGGCGCAAAGTCCCTAAGGATGGTATTGAGTGTGTGGGCATTGCTAGTGGTTGCAGTACCAAAGACAAGAAGGTCATCGGCAAACATGAGGTGTGTGACTTCACAGTTTCCATAAGAAATACCTTTAAATATGTTGTTGGAAGAAGCAAAATCAAGTTTAGAAGATAATCCATCCATGGTAATACTGAAAAGGTAGGGGGATAGTGGGCAGCCTTGCCTAATGCCAGAGGAGGAGTTAAAATAGCCTTCGAGTACCCTGTTAATGCAGATAAAGAAGTGTACATTCGTGGTACAAGCCTTTATCCAAGAAATGAACATATCCGGGAATCCTTTGGCCTCAAGCCTATGATAGAGGAACTCTCTAGAAACCGTGTCGAAGGATTTAGTGATGTCAAATTTAGCACAAAAAAAACTTTTGTTTGGCTTTATGATTGAAGTTTCCAAGAATATCAGTAGCTAAAAGTTTGTTATCATAAGTAATTCTCTTATGAATGAAACCTCCTTGACTAAGGTGGATGATGTAAGGCAGCACACCTTTCATCCTATTAGCAATAATTTTAATGATTATCTTGTAGATAACATTGCAGAGAGCAATAGGTCTAAAGTCCTTGACATTGTTGGCATGAGGATGTTTTGGAATAAGAGCTATAGCATTAACTTTGACTTGATTTGTCATGTAACCAGAGGTAAAGAAGGATATTACAACATTGCACAGTTGATGTTTAATAATATTCCAAGTAGATCTATAGAATTCAAAAGTGAATTCGTCAAGCCCAGAAGCTGAATTGGATTTCCCATAGAAAATGATGCTCTTAATTACTTCCATGGTCACCGGGGCAGTAAGAGTGGAGGCAAGGTGACAAGGTATTAAATTTCCAGCAGGAATGTCAATGGAGTGCTGATCCAAAGTAGTGGGAGTAGGAGAATTAAAGAGCTTGCTGTAGTGGTTGATGAAGACATTAACAATGTCAAGATGTGAGGAATAAGTTCCATGCTCATTAGAAATCTCCTTGATACGGCTATAATTTTTGGAGATGATAATTTTGGAGTATAGGAACTTTTAATCATCTTCTCCCTGAGTTAGCCATTTAACCTTGGCTCTTTGAGTGATCCAGCTAGTGAGGGTTGGCATGATAGTGGGCTAGCTTAGTGTTGATGATATTGAGGCTACAGTTGAGTTGTGAATCCACAAGGTTATTTTGGAGTTGAGTGATCATAGTGTGTTGTTGCTCCTTGAGAGAGTCAATTTTAGTTTGAATGGAATTGGCATTGGACCAAGACTTATACTTCATAATATTCTTAAGAGTCTTCATCTTGAAGTTGAAAGAGCTTAATGGACTACTCTTATTATGGAGGCAAAAAACATCAATAAGACAACTCCAAAACTCAGGGAATTTGGCACAATAATTTTTGTACAAGAAGCAATGCCCCCTTTTGTTATCCATGGAATTCACCAAAATTAGTGGAGAATGATCAGAGAAATCAGGATCTCCAACTCTCCAACTCTATAAAAAGAGTTGGGGAAGGTGACAAACCAATTGTCATTAACCAGAACTCTGTCTAACTTAATGTGTATGGGATTGCGCTGTTGTTGGTTGTGCCAAGTGAAGAAGTGACCGACAGAAGAAAGATATTGCATTCCAGTATTAAACATCATGCTGTTGAAGTCTCCTAATTTAGTGTTGGAAAGAGCAGTTCCACACACTTTTTCATTCAAAGTGCGACAACAATTAAAATCCCTAAGGATTGCCCAAGGGGAATTAATAGATTCAGTGATGTCTTGAATATTTCTCCACAGAATTTGACTTTTAGTATGAGAGTTGCTAGCATAAACAGCAGTAACAACACAAATGATGATAGAATCAATGTGAATAATGCCATGAATAAATTAACTAGTCATGCGTTGAGGGGTAAAGTTTATAGCATCCTCATTCCATTTCACCCAAATGCGGTCGGGGTTGGAGTACTTAAAGTTGTCACAGTAGGCTTCCTTTGGGAAAATTTTGTGGTTAGCAAGAAACCAATGGCTAGAGAAGTTAGTGGGATTGATTTTAGCTTCAAGGATAAAGAGAAAATAAAGGTTGTGGGCTTTGGCTAGTTGTTTGCAGCAAAACACTTTGTCCGGGTTGTTGAACCCTCGAATGTTCCAAGCTGCAATTTTTGGGAGGTTCATCGGGATTTAGAGTTGGGGTTTAGAGGCCTTTTTGGCTTGCTTGCCTCTAGTTTGCTTTTGGTTTTGGTTGTTTGGTTGATGGATTTTTGAGGAATTAGAGGTAGTTGAGGATAGGGGAATGATGGGTTGATGGTTAGGGGGTGATGTTTGCGGAGGGCTGCTTAGGTTTGGGTTAGTAGTGTCTGTGATGGAGAGAGAGGTGTAGGTGGGAGGGTGGGTGTAGGGTAAGTTAGAAGGGAGGGCCTCTTCTAATTTGTCTTGGTCATATCGTGCCTAAAATTTTTTTGAAGTGCTTAAGAGAGGGGGTTCTTGTGACTGAGGAATTATATCAGTGATGTCCTGATATCACCGGAAGGGGAGTTCAAGTTCGGTATGAGAGTGCCAATGGTCGAATTTTGAGAAGTACGTAGATTGGGTAGTAGGGGAATGGCTGGGTTAGTTTGGTACAGCCTGGAGGGTGGGGCATGCTTTGGGATTGTTAGTCTGGGTGGAGGGCAAGGCCACGGCTTACGACTGGAACTCTTCTTATCGGTTTGTTGTTGGTTTGTGGCTTTAAAATGGGGTCTTTAGGACAAAGTGTTGGGGGTGCATGATTGTCCCGCATTGAGTACAGCGTTCAGGCTTCCAGTCATATTGGACTCGTAAGAGTGTAGACTCGCCATCAACACTATAGAAAATTTCCTCAGGTAAGGGAGAGTTTCTAGTGACTTGGACACAGAGTCTCTCGAAAGTCAGACAAGTTTTAGCATCTACAACAATAGGAATACCAACACAACTAGCTAGTTCAGATATGCCTTCCGGTTTTCAGAGAGAGAGCAGCAAATTCATAATTTTAATTCATAACGGGATGCAAGGGAATTCCTCTCGCTTTGGAACAAATTCGGGTGTCCATTTCTGCAAAATAAACGGCATACTGAAGAAGAACCCTGGCCCGCCAATCCAAGCAAGCTCATAATCTTCAAGAGCAGTAAATTTGAGTAAGAAGAAACCATCATCTATCGTCCAGGTCTTTTTTATCACCGAAAAAAGGGCTTCGTAGAATGGTCGCTTCCCGATGGAATAACCAACGAGCGAAAGAGTCCATTCAGGAGCTCCAGCAACAAATTGTTCACTAGTAAATTGAGCAGTTAGGTTTTGTGTGGGGACAAAGGAGAGTGAGTGAGAGAAATCAGTCGAGACTTGTGGTGTGGTGGTAAGAAGGTTCTTCCAAAGAGGAAGAACAGCGTTGACATGAAGGGTATTAGAGGTGGAAAAGGACGGAAGTGGTGGAAAATTGGTATCATCCATGGGGGGAGAGCCCCCGGTCGGGGAGGCGGCGGGAATCAGATTAGGGCGAATGGGAAACCCTAGCAGAGCTATTTCGAGGCGAACTTCAAGAGGTTTCAATCTCTGCAACACTTTTGATTTCTTTTTACCTGAGGTCACTTCAATCGAATCTTATGTGTGTAATGGTGTTTTGCGTCATTCTCAGAATAACTTTTATAATGAATGATGGCCTTTATATCATATCACTTAGCTCATTTTGTTTGATAGCCATTTGAAGTTTTGAAGTTATATTTGTCATTCTTGTCATTATAAAGCATTGGGAAATTGATATCGACATAAAACTACAATTAGATTGTTTGTGATGTTGGTTTAGTGTTGGGAAATAGGGGTAAACTGAGTCAAGTTTGCTTGGGGTCGATAAGTCGAGCTGGAATAGGAATTCAAGCTCAACAGCCTTATCAAGCTCGAGCTTGAACAACCATGCGCTTGACTGGATTACCAAGCGGCTCGCTGAAAGCGGAATGACAAGGGACAATTGATTGCATGCGAAAGAAGGATCGTATGTCAGAAGACGGGAACTGCACGCTCGGATGTGGGATGAACGTCGCGATCATATTCAAATCTTGGACACAAGAAAATGAAAGGTCAAATGTCGGGATCACATGTGGTCGGGTAGTTGGAAAGAAAAATGTAACTGTGGGTGGGAAAACGAAAGGTCAAACGCCATACGGGGGATCCGAACTCTAGTGCGGGATCGAAACTTGGGTGTGAAATCAGAGCTTGAAACTTCGAAACAAGCGCTTGTCGAGCCCGTTTCATTCGAACTCGAGCTCGACTTTTGAGCTCGAGCTGGGTATTTGGCTCGCGAGACGAGCTCGAACACCCCTTGACTCGACTCGTTCACACCCCTATGAAGAAATAAAGAATTTTTTTCTTTGATATATTCCTGGTAGCATAATCAGTTGTTTCTGTGTGCATTGGTGCTTTGGTCCAATATTATGATAAATTTATAATTGATTATGAGAGCTTTTATATGGGATCACTTGGTTCATTTCAAGTTTTGAACTTGGTTTTGTCAGAATGCTATGCTAAGTCTGTCTTTGCCATTCTAATATATCATATTTTCTTATTGGTCTAATTCAAGTTATATTTTGTGTGGATGATAATATTTAATTTTATTACGAGACACATAAAGATATTTATTCCTATGTATTAGCATAATCATATATATTAGAGTTATTATTCTTATTTAGAACTTTTACCTTTTTTATAATGTTAAATAATTGTTGGTAATCAATTTATGATTTTTTGTTTACTACTTTTTAAAACTATAGGTTTAAATGTGTATGGAGAGATATTTTAAGAGGTCATTGAATTCAAATATATTAAAATCTACATATGAGATAAAAAAAATGATGAAGAGCAAAATGAAAAATGTATTCGAGTAAATTTTTTTTTAAATATGTAGTACTAAAGAATTAATGTCCTTAAAATTTTAAAATTAATAGGGTCTGGCATTCAAAAAGATATTACACAAGCTATATTAATCGCAATAACCAACTTCATAACTGAAGAAATTAATGATAGCTTTTTTCTCAAATTTAATTGTGATTTGTTCAAAAGAGGAAATAACTATTGTATTGTGATTTGTTCATAAAAAATGTCATATATTTAGCATTTTTTTGGTATTGCTCGTGTTCTAGATATAACATCTAAATGTCTCAAAATTGCTATTGAACAACTCCTTTCAACTTAAGGTTTAAGCGATCAAGATTATGATGGTATTAGCATTATAAGATGAGAGTTTAACAGCCTAAAGGCTCCATGAAAATAAATAAACATGTTACATTCGGTGATTCTCAGATCAACATCAGTTAGAATTAAAATCAATTGCAATAAAATCATGTTCAATTGTTTTATTATTTATTATAATTTAAAATGCGATGAATATAATTAATATTTCATGTAAGTCATGATGAGCTTTGAGATATACAACAATAGAAGATATTAAATAAATTACATAGTAGAGAACATATAACATGATAAGGATTGAATCAAGAAATAATTCAAAGGCATGGAAACAATAAATGATGGGATTTGCATTATACATCAATTGTAAGGTTGATAAAAATATTTTTTTCAGTAATTGATGTTTAGAAATTATTTTGAAAGATGACATAAGCTGTGAACATAGAGTGAAACATATGCATTATTAGAATCATTACAAACATTTGAATTTTCTTTTTGCCTAATTCGATGAAAGGTATATTTGATATTGTTTTTAAACTATCACAAGCTTTGCAAAAAATATAATAATATGTTATAAATGCTATATCTTTTATATAAATATCTAAAATGAGACTATAATATAAAAAAGATAACAAGTGGGCAGACTTCATCATAAAATTAACTATATTTTACGAGCAATAGAAAAATAAATGTTCCACATATGAATGATAAATAAGTAGCTCATCAACGTTCTCATCTTTGAGCTCAAGTCATAACAAATTTATATCAATTTAAGGTTGAAATTTTTTACACAATTATTGATATGCAACTTCAAAAGTTGAATAATCACTTTACAAAAGCAAATATTGAGTTATTTTTGTTTATTATCTATTTGAATCTAAATAATGCATTTTAATGTATTCAATAAAGACAAGATTATTAGAATAACACAGTTTTATCCAACCGATTTTACTCATTATAATTTGTCAATTCTTAAAAATCAATTGGAAACATATTATGGATATAGATATTCATTCCTTGTACATTGCTATTGTAAAACTCCTCAAACGTTCATTTTTGTGAGTGCTGTTAGTCCGGACGAACTGGCCTTAGTACAGGACGAACTGAAGAAAATTATGAAAATCTGTATAGTTAGTACGGACGAACTGTCTGGACAAACTGAGTAAAAATGCAGGTTCGTCTGGACGAATCTGGGTGCATCGGGACGAACCGTCGGGACGAACAAAACCTGAGAGTTTCATACATGGACGAAATAAATTGGAATTAATTTTTGTCTGTACGATCTTTGTCTAGAGGAGTTCGTCCCGGGACGATCTTGCATGATAAATTGAGGATTTGAGATATTTTAAAGAGAGAGAAAAAGGCAGGAAAGAGAAAGAGAAGGAAAGAGAAATAAGAGGCTTGATTTCGGAGGCCGCGGAGCAGTTTTCGTCCGTCGCCGCTGTTAGAAGATTTGTTTGTCTCAAAGTAAGGACTCCGAATCCTATTTCTGATTTCGAAGATTTTGAGTTTTGGTATTTTTCTGCTCAGTTTTGTGTTTCCGTTACCGAAAAATGAGCCTATCTTTGTATGGATAAAACTTTTACTGTGTAACTTTTGGTATGTTATTGAAATGATGATTTTGTATCATTTGAGTATTTTCTGGGAAGTTTTTACCGGATATTTTGAGTTATGTGCATTTTTTATCGAATAGTAAATTATATGGATGTTGTAAATTATTGCTTCAGTACAAGTAAAGCTTTGAAATGTTGTTTTATACGATTTCTGGTAATTTGATAATTTTCTGAAATTGTGTATTTCGTCTCTGTTTGGGATTTCTGTCGACTGTACGATATTTTAAGGGTTCTCCTTAATTGAGCTACTTGTATTTTGTTGTTCTATATGAATGTGCATATATGATTGAATTACTGTCATTGTTACTGAGAGACAAGTAAAGACTGGTTGAATCGTTGGTTGGAGACTGATAGACCTGACAGGATGGTGGGCCGACGGACTTTCCTTTAAAAATGGTTTGGTGTTATCCTCTACTGATCACGTAATTACTGAAGGGAGTCATAAGGAGATTTTTCTGCTGACGGGCAAGAGTGACGACTCTTATTGAGCCAACGGATACAACGATACATCGATATTCCAAGATTGAAAAACGTCGTAATAGCCATGTCTTTTACTTGTTTAGTAAAGGCTGGTTGAACCGTTGGTTGAAGATTGACCTGTCAGGATGGTGGGCCGACGGGCTTTCTTTTAAAAAGGGTTTGGTGTTATCCTCTATTGATCACGTGATACAACGATTGGGAGTCATAAGGAGTTTATGCCAACGGGCAAGGGTGACGACTCTATTATAGCCAACAGATTACTAACATACTAACATTGAAAATGCCTTAATAGCCAGTGATTGTATTTGTCGAGTAAGACTACTATACTAGAATGCATGCATGTGTAAAGTATTGTTCTTATGATCTCATTATGGATTTACTGATTTATCGATATTAATTGATTTATTGATATGGAATTGATTTATGTATTTTGAATGGATTTACTGATATTGAATTGATTTATTGATACTGAATGACTTTACTGTACTAATTTATGAGTTTCCTGTCATTGCACGATTTCATTGATATTTCATACTGTACATGTCACTGAACACAGATACCGATATGGATATTGATATTGCATCGATTTATTGATTCATTGATACTACAGATATCGATACCGATACCGATACTACTGATCCACTGATACATTGATTCATTGTATCGATCTTATAGCACGTGATACATCGAATACTGACCGATACATGTGATACACTGACCACATGATATAGAATATGATTTTACTGTATTGATTGATTTTAATGGTTATTATTGATTTATCGATTTGATTTCAACTGTCCTTACGATGTATTAAATTGATCGTTTTATGTGATTTCATATCGATTGAGATTATTGACCGAAATTGATTTCTTTATTAATCTGATTGATTCTATTGATATGATTGAGTGATGTTAATTGTATTTGGTTTGACGAATTTACTAGTACTGACTCATTTACTGAGGATTTATCATTTATGTACGGATTCATTGTTACCACACGATTTCACTATTATAGCATAATCGTTCATGTCGTCATTGGATTGTTATTAATATTGATACATACACTGTTGCTACTGATTCACTAAACTGACATTATGCACGTGATATACTGAGCAAGTGACATGTGATTCCACTAAGCACGTGATATTGATTTCTGGGTTGCATATGATTAATTGAGCAAGTGATAAATAACTGGAGTTTGCAAGTGTATGTTGGTATGCTGTGATACGATTCTACTTCATTGACTCGACTGATGTTATAGACTGATGAGATAGATAAGACGACTACTGTAGAGATGTGATGTACGTACTGATTTATTGAACATTATAGATTTTCTACTGTTCACTGATTCTATCACTACTGATTTTGGATTCTATTGTTTATGCATTGATTTCTGTTTATGTACTGATTTTCGTATCTACATCGATTCAATGATCATGTGTAAGTGATTGATATTGATTTGACTGTTTGACATGCATATTGCTTATGCATCATCCTTTGATTTTAGTTATAGGCTTTGGTGACCAACTAGGCTATTTAAGCTCATTATATATAGTTAACAATTTCAGGTCAGAGCAATAGAGTAGGAAGTGATGGTTGATCAAGACTGTTGAAGAATCCTCTCACTATAGACGCTTGGGATGTCACAGCTATTTTATTGTATGAAGAATACAAAATATCATTTGGGAAATTAGAGCAGAGAAGGAAGAAGATGAACAGTATAGAGCATATGCAGAAGCAGTCGAGGAGGTCCGCTCACAAACCTCGCAAAAGAAAAAGCGAGATTTTTTATGGGGGTCATAATAGAGTGGTAGAATAGATGAAATAATGGGTTTTAGATGGTATATCAGTAAATACAAAAATTTAGGTGCTGAATATATATTTATAATAGTTTGAAGTGTTATGTTTGTAAAAATCTCTTTTATTTTCTATGTCAACCAACTAAATCTAAAAAAGTATATTCTAAAATTCTTTTTGGATCAAAATACCCCCTATAGACCGATTACTACTCTTAAATTTACCGCGGCAAAAATTGATCAGAACAACCAATATCATTATTTGAACGCTAATCAAATATTAATGATTCACATTAAAAAACTTTTATGATCATGATTTGAACATGATTTGAATATGATTTTTTATATATCATAAAAAATTATCTTGATCGGGCGCGAATCTCGAGGCAAAATCAAGCTGTAAACTATAAAATTAAATCTGGGATCACCTGAACTCCAATTTTAGTAAACTTATAGTCAAAGTGAGCGTCTCGGAAATACAAACCCAACGACACCAAATTCAACTCAATCGGAGCCCAAAAGAGTCCAAATTAAGGACCCGAAGCGCTGTTGAAAAATTTGAACCACAATTTGGAACTTTTATTTGGTCCGGTGAACGTACGCTCCTCTACGTTCGGCCACCAATATTTTAGCGACACGTAGCATGAAGAAAAGTCGCCGACCTGACCCGTTGTTTTTTAGGTTCTAACGCGTGCGTTTTTTTAAATCCTTGACGAGCCGAACAACATCCCATTACCTTTTCGATATATTTCAAATACCTAGCAAATACCGAGTTGTACCTAGTTTTTTCTAGCAATACCGAGCAAATACCGAGCAAATCCCTAGCAATACCGAGCAAATCTTGAGCAAATACTGAGTTGTACCGAGTTGTACCGAGTTTTTTCTAGCAATACCGAGCAAATACCTAGTAATACCGAGCAAATCCTTAGCAATACCGAGCAAATACTGAGTTGTACCGAGTTTTTTCTAGCAATACCGAGCAAATACCTAGCAATACCGAGCAAATCCTTAGCAATACCGAGCAAATCCTGAGCAAATACTGAGTTGTACCTAGTTTTTTCTAGCAATACCGAGCAAATACCTAGCAATACCGAGCAAATCCCTAGCAATACCGAGCAAATCTTGAGCAAATACCGAGTTGTATAAAAACTCAATACAACTCGGTATTTGTATAGTTTTGGTCTTCACAGAGTGGTATTTCTCGTTTTTGCAAAGCAATACTGAGCAAATATCGAGTAATACCGAGAAAATCGCAAACATAGCATTCCCGGGTTCCGCTCCGGGTCAAGTTGTCGGGCCGCGCGGTAAAGAGTAAGAGCACGTGGCGACATGTTATTGGCGGCCGAACGTACCTCTACGTCAGGTTAGAGGACGTAATAATTGTTCCACAATTTGAGTTACCAAACAATTTTGAAACATAACATGCTTATAATTGAATCAAGCGGCTCGACGAGACGAATCCAATGAGCCCAATATCGCTAAATTCCAACATCATTAAGACCTTCAAATGTCTGATAAACAGTCCATGATCAAAGGATTCAATATCAATCGTCCATCTATCCACTCCCTATTTACCCCTGATCTATCACCTATTTACAAGCCATGCCACTCCAGAAATTTATAAATAGACCCCTCATTTCTCTTGAAAGGGGACCCAAGTAATAAGAAGATAAGAGAAGAAGAAGGGAATGATAAGAGGGAAGAAACTCCTCATCGACCACCGCCAGAGTTCTGCCCGACGCCTAAGTGATGCCGAAGTTCTGCCCGACCCCAAGTGACGCTGAAATTCTGCCCGACGCCCATGTGACCCCGAAATTCTACCCGATGCCGGAATTCTGTCCAAGCAACACCGGAATTCTGCCCAAGTGACGTGCAAACTTTTGTCTGACGTTCAAGTGACATCGAAACTTCGTCTGATTTCCAAGTGACGTCAGAATTTTAAGTGACTCTGAATTCAACTCGAATACACAATTTATGTGTAACTGGACTTCAATCTGGAAGTAAACCATTGTAATATGATCATCCTAAATTATAAGGACGAGTCAACCTCTTGTATCTCAAGCAAACACTAGTGAAACTTTTTTCAACTTGGCGTGTCCCGTGGTTTTTCCCCTTTCTAGGATTTTCCACGTAAAAATCCGGGTGTCTTTATTTCTCTCCTGTTTGTGTGCTAGATGTATGTACAACATTGAGACGGAAACTTTCTAACTCTATCGCCGCGTATATTCTAGTCCGCAACAATTTTATATCATTTTCTTCATTAAAGCAGCTTTTATGTCATTTTCTAAAAAATCGGTAGGAGGAACTGGAAACCAGCGTTGTTTTTTCCTCCAAAAACTACATCCTCCCATCCACTTCCACCTCCATGACTTTCAACTCGGTGAGCTTCTCCAACTAACTCAAGTTAACGAGTCGGATTGGAGCTTATATTTATATTGGCGTATCGAGCTCGAGCTCAAAACGCAAACTTGACTTGAGCTCATTATTGATTGGATGAGCCGATCTCAAATTAACTAAACATGTCTAGAGGCCAATCAAGATATATCAAATTACTATATAACGTTGCATAACAATGGTACACAAAAATTTGATAGGCTTACACCCATCAATGGAAGGAAAAGGTAACGTTTGACAATTAAAACTAAGCTTTCGATCATGCTTTAGACTGAACCTGATATGACGCGGAAGGCGGCATCGAATTCCACGTATTCATACAGAGCAACTCGGACATCAATCGGACCTTTCAAATACGATTTAATACTGGCATCGCGTACGATAGGAGGAAAAGTAGTCGCATCGGTCGGGGGGAGAGAGAGAGAGAGAACGGAAGAAGGAAAGAGAGATCGGCTTCGCTTGTGAAACCTCGAGTTCTTGAAACCTAATTCCTTGGTCGATCTGTGATTCTATATCAGTGATTCGTCTCTAGCAAGGTTAGTCTCTTTTATCATCGGCCTTCATTTCCCTCGATCTGCACCGGCCGGCTTCTTTATCTTTAAGGATTCGATCTCTGTGAACGCGATTTCGGCTTGACGAGTAGATGTATTTCTGTTTTTTTTTTTTTTTTGCATCTGATAGATTTTATTTTTGTTGAAGCTGTCTAGATTAATTGAAATATTAATTGTTGTTTGTGAGACTTACTACTGTGCCATCTATTGGATGAGATCCACGCGGATCTGTTGCTTGAGCTATGTCGGTTAGCTAGAAGTTCTCCTAAAATGACTGTAGAACACTGTATGTATTTAGTTCCTTTAACGATGCATATTGTTCTGTGTTCCATTCATCTTATATTCCCTGTCCTTGGCATACTTTTTTTATTAGTTCATTATTTTATATTTTTTGTTTGATTTATTTTGATACATGATTACCAGATATGTTTTGTTTGCTTTTGATGTATTCCTATGTATTATGATTGGTTTGCTACAATCTTAGATGAACGACTGTTTAAGATGGATAGTAAACCAGATGTCTAGGGGTTTGTATGAAGCTTACGGCTGGTGTTTCTATTGCATTTTTTTGCATGCTATTTGGGAATTAAGAAGCTATATGACGTACTTGAGTACTTGATGATGAAGTACATGTGGGATATTTATTTCTTGGTAGTGAAGCTCTCTTAAGCTTGTGCTGTTGGTATTGCTGATTGCTTGTGATCTTGCTAGGCTACTTTCTGCCGAAGTATTATCATAGTTAATTATTATTTTTTGTGTTATTCCTTTTTTATTTAATATTTCTTCAGGTAATTTAATCCTAAAAGGCCAGTTTTCTTTGGGTATGAAAATGTTGATTTTCGTTTTCCCTGTTGATATAGTGTTTGCACTCAATTGTGTAGACTCAAATAACCTTCAAAGGGTATCAGGATTTTTGTGATTGTATTGCATTCTCTTTGCATGTTGTTTGAGTATAAATAAGTTTTATTGGTGTACTTGAGTACTGCATGATGAAATTCATGAGGGGTATTTGCTTATTGGCAGCCATGCTTTGTTAGTCTTGCATCATATGTTTTGTAGTTGCCTGTGATCTGTATGCACTTCAACTCAAGCATCATCATCATTGATTTTTTTGTTGTTTTTTTTATTGAATATTTCTTGCAATGTTTTTAATTCTAAAAGATAAGTTTCCTTTGCGGCTGAAAATGTTTATATTCAATTTTCTAATATGCATATTGGTTGCACTCAATTTTGAGAAATCAAATGACCTTCCAAGGGTATCAATATTAGAAGATTTGTAGTTTCCATAGGAAATAAATACCACAGATGTTTAACTTAGCTAACCTTTTTTATCATTTAATTTGTTGGGTCTTTATTTTTTATGCTAGTCCAGGCCAGGTGGTAAGTTTGAATTTATGTTCAATAATCCAGTGATATTCCTAGCAACTTTTATTTGTTTTTTGTAAATAGTTCTCATCTTTGCATTGCTGTTCAATTAGAAGGGAAAAAAATTATTTGGTATTCATTTTTATTACTAATGCATCAAAAGCTCTTTCTCTTAGATCATATTGTGTAACATTGGTGAAAATTTATATTGATGCTTAATCAAGCATTTTACTGCAAGTGGCTTCTTTCCTATGAAAAATAGTTAGATTTGTAGGTTAATTACACCTGTTTTGCTTAGTCCTTGTTATCTTTTTATTTTATTATTTTTATTGTTAAAAATTTGCAATAAATGATAAAGTGGTCTTATGTTAAATCTTATGTTGTTTTAATGTTTACCATCCACCTTTTATGTTTATTCTTTGATTGTATTTATGTTTCCATAGTGTTCTAGAATATCACTTATCATTTGAAAGCAATGCAATATAAGGTTCTCATCATCATCATTATTCATATTATGTTCCCACTGTTATGATAAATTTATGTACATAAGTCCTTTGTTATGTGTCCGATGTTCAATTGAACAAATTCCCATGATAAACCTATACCTTCATCTTTATTGCTCTAGTGTTTGGTTTGGTCTCTTTTGATGATTTGTACATTTTTTTGTAGAAACAAATAATATATGGAAACTAATCTTGAAACAATTATATTTATTGCTTACATTTAGAATGGATATGATTGATTGATAATCTAAATATAATGTAAATTATAATACAGTAACAACAACAACAACAACAACAACAACAAGCCTTTATCCCACTATGTGGGGTCAGCGTAATATGGGATGGGCATTGCTTGTTGTGCCTTGAAATTGTGATATCTTTGATTGCAAATCTGTAAGTGACAAGCTAATGAAACAGGATAAGTTTTTTTGGTTTACTATAGGGAAAATGAGAATTATTTGTCTTTGAACATTACCATGAATCCACTTATTTTTGGGCATTCATTTTTGTTGTTAGATTTGCAGTAGTGCTTGCTCAACTTTTGCCCTTCTTCAAATGAAAGATTGCAAAGCAAATTTGTGCTTTCTCCCATCAGACTTATGTTGTGGTAGGCATTCAAATGTGATTAGACTTCTTGGGCCTTGAGGATGATTGGTGCCTTTGGAAGCAATTGTGATGCTTTGTTGAGAAGGAAACCAAGGTGGCAATTTGTTTATATATGGAGTCCATAATAGTCTTTGATTCCCTCCCACTCAATCTTATCCATGATAATGCATGCAGTGGTTGCTTATGGAAGCTACATTTTTCATCTGACTCATCTCAATGGTTGTTTTTTCTTCTTGAAATTATATCAAATTTCAAATTGATTGTGTTGGGAAATAAATGTGAACTAGCTATGTGTTTATCATTATTCATGAATTATCTTGAAATTTTATTCGCTGATGCAAAGAAGAGTGAAGAGATATGCCAGGCTAGAAGATAGAAGCTTAAATTTGAGTGAGTTGCTTTGCTCGAAGAGCCATCAAAACACTAGTGTGAACAGGAGGACATCGAGATAGTGGCTCTAGTGAATGAGAGATTGTAATTAGGAGGTTGGTAGTGATTAAGCTGGAATGGCTAGGTGCTTTAGTGGCTGGATTCTTGGAAATTTTCTATTGTTATTGTTGTGATGAAGAAAAATTGTAGCAGTACCGTCATAGAGTATCATTACAAGAAATAAACCAACTCGGCGATATTGAGGAAGGATTGATGCATATTTTGTCATAATCACAAATAAAGTTTCATGTACTCTTGAGCTACAGTGTATTTATTTATTTTTTTTCATTATGGATTTTGTTCAACAAACTTGTTGAACCATGCAATTCTTGTACTTTTTTTTTTTTTGTTTTCTCTCTACCCTTTTTTTTTTGGTTTTTCTCCACACTTTTTTCTCTTTACTTTCCTAATAAATGACATTGGATTAACTATCCTAATAATTTTTGTTACATTCTAAGGGAAAAATAGGAGCAATGAATCTTACCAATGAGAATGTGAAAAGAGATGAGGTTGATTTGAAAATTCTTGGATTTTAAGAGACGGATTGAAGACTACGTGCATCAAAAGAAGCTTCATTTACCTTTCTTGGGACAAATCTGAGTTCATGAGCTACTTAGATTAGGGTAGGCTTACCAAAGTTGGGACTTGTGCGCCCATCATTTACCTAAATGTTACACTCAATATTAATAGTGATTAAACTCTATCACATATATTCTAGAAGTTATCTCCAATAATTAAGATATATTTAATGAGAGAATTTTTTTAATTCTTAGGATGGTGGAAGTTGCGTTTGCCCCCCCCCCCCCCCCCCCAAATAAAAAAGAAAAATCCAGTTAATTGCTGATGGTTTCTTTTGTTAGAAAATCCAATGAAAAAATATGTTCCTTCAGGTTAATGCCATCTTTACATGAAAGCTGGGGTGGTAAATTTTTCATATGGGTCTATAATTTCAAATATTTAATCTCAAGTGATTGTATCTCGAGATGAGAGTCAAGTGAAGAATCTTGTTTTGCTTTGGATATTTAAAGTAGAGAAGAACTATGATAAAAGGGGAATAATTGAGGGAGATTAAAATTTCAATGGAGAATGCATAGCCAAAATCAAAGAAGTCAATCAAAAGGTTGCAACATCATATGCTGGCTATATGAGCACGTTAAATGCATTAAACGAGGTTACTGACAAAAGGAAATTAGAGATGCTTAGAAGCAAAAATGAGGAGCCTGGATGCAACCACAAAAGATATTCATTATGAATTGATCTTTGTCTTCGATAGTTGCAGGTCAAGAATCTGGATTTGTTTTTTTTTCCAACCCTTCAAGGGGTTGATAACTAATTATTATTTAGAGTATTACTTGAATGTTTATTCTTGCTGAAGTAGAAACATATGATGCTCAAATAAAAATCTCAAATTAGACTATATAGAAGCTTTACCAGGTAATATGTATTACCAGGACTTCTTATACAGATATAACACTTGAACATTGGCTCAATTACCAAAGGATAAGAGATTATTGTTTGTAAAATGGATTTTTTAGGATTAAGGAAGACCATAATAGTAATAAAAAATGTAAAGCTAGACTAGTGGTAAAAGGGTTTTAATAAAATAAGATATTTACTTTCATTAGAATTTGTTCTCTTGCTTACAATGAAGTACTTTAAAAGCTAGACTAGTGGTAAAAAGGTTTTTAGTAAAATAAGATAATTGCTTTCATAAGATTTTTTTTTCTCTTGCTTACAATGAAATACTATTAGATGTGAAGATAAATTTGTTGTCAAGTATAAAGACTAACTTGCATCTTGAGCAGGTGAAGATAAATTTTCTTCATGGTGATTTGAAGGGAATCTACATGATGCAATGCTCCTTATGGTTCTTGAAGTTCTTTAAGTAGAAAGTCGTATTGCTAGTTGAATTAAAGTAAACTTCTTATCTGGGATTGATACCATAAATTTAGTGGGTTTATCCATTAAATTAGCTTCACAGAATGCCATGTGGATCATTTTTACTATATTAATAGAGTTGGTAAAGGTTATTTGATATTATTTTTATATGTGGATGTCATGTTGATTGCAGAGAAGAATATCATTAGCTATTAACAAATTGAAGCAGTACATGTCAAAGGAGCTCAAAATGAATGATTTTGGAGGTGCAAAAAAAAATCTTGGGATGAGGATTGATTATGATACAATGTTTAGTACTTTGAACTTTGAAGCTAGCTGAGGTTGATCTTATTTAGAATGTCTTAAGTAGATTTAATATACTGAAGACAAACTCATCTACCCAGTCGTTTTTGTACTCTTTAGAAAAAAGTTATGTGCCAAAAGGCCTATATATTTTAATAGTTGGCTCATTAATATACATTACGATGCTTCAGATTCGACATAGTTCATGCAATGATAATGAGCCATTGCATGTCAAATCTTGGAAGGATTTATTGTGTGGATGTGAAGTTGGTTTTCTGTTATTTGAAAGGCATTGCAAATATATCTTCTGAATGTAAGAAGGGTGATCTGAAACTTGAGGGCATTGTCAATACTGATTTAGGTGCTGATCTAAATTGCTAAACCAGCATTGCATGCTATATTTATAACTTGAGCTCTACTAGTTTTTATGTCACGATACAAAAGAAAATGATGCCAAACACAGAAGTTGAATATGTTTGAGTTAGTGATACTGACAGAAAAACAAAAGTTTGATTGAAGAACTTCTTAGAAAAGTAACAAAATAATAAGATGACAGTCATTTAATGTGATAGAAAGAGGTTATGCACTTATTGATAATGCAGCATTTCATTCCTAGACAAATTATTTTCAACTTAAATATAATTTTATTTAAGTTTATTGAAAGAGAACATGATGGGGACATTAATATATGGAAAGTTAATCATAAAGGGGGGGCGTAGATCGACGACCAGGATTGAGTCGTTATATTATTAGTTGTTATGTGTGTTGTATGTTAGTTTAATTTAGTTTGCGAACTTTTTTTTTAATGATATGTTGTAAGCCCAAGGGCATGTGTCTTTTGTCTTGTCATGTGGTGATGCCTATATATATATGTTTCCCCCCCCCCCCCCCCCCCCCCCCCCCCCCCCCTATAAGGTGATGATGATTATTTTGAATGAATTCTGATTTTAGCTCTCTTCTCTTGTGTGAGAGTGAGTGTGGTGGAGTGGTGAAGCCTTAGGAGAAGGCAAATGAAGTGCCCAATAGCCCATTAAGGTGAGCTCTTCTTTTTCCCCTTGTATCTCTTCCCCTTTCCCTCCTTCCTCCCTAACCAACGGTCAACCCCCTTCCACCGCCTATGGCAAGCCCACCACCACCACCTCCCCATCCAAGTTCCCAATCCAAAATTTCCCAAATATGAAATTTTGACCTTTGGGATTCCAATTGGACCACTCTTCATGTTAATTAATGGGAAGTTGACTCATTAATTTCCTCTCCTTATTTTCATTTTCAAAACTAGTTGGGAATTGAAAATACCATAACCCCTTCCCCTATGGTTGGTCCACTCTTGAAACTCTTCAAGTTAATTAATAGGAAGTTGACTCATTAATTACAAAATTAACTTTATCTTTTCCCTTTTCCAAAACAAATTTTCTAATTTCCAATCCCACTCTCTCCCATTCCCCTAACCCCCACCACATTTGAAGGAAGCTTCCCTGCGATGCAAACACCCAAGTCTTTCTACTCTTACTTCATTCATTTAAGTAGATATCTTTAAAGTCAAATTCTTTGTGACATCATTACTTTCATGTTAATTTAAATCAACTAGCTTCTTAAATCATTGAGTGCATGATTCTCGTAGTGACTGATCTATATTAAATGTTGGATCTTTTTGCCAACCAATGCTAGCTAAGTTGTTGATTTGATTTATCGTTCTTGAATTCCAGAACTTTGGTTGTGGTTAATTGCTATTTGTGCATTGCCTTTCTTACTTGTTTGAAGTTTGTTTTAAGCATCCCCATGATTAATAGCTTGCTGATTTTAAATTTAACTTATATTTAATTTCATAATGCAAGTCTTCACATGCTAGTCCTAAACCAAAACATCTTATTATTGAAGAAAAATTAAAGGAACCTATGACCTGACTAGAAAATGCTAAAAAAAGGCAGTCATTATAGAGAACATGAAGTTTTGTGAATTCCTAGTTAACCTACATTATTAGTCTGGCGGAGATGCTGTGTTTAATTTTTTTTTCTAGGAGATATTGTATCAAAAAGTCAGTCTCAAGTAGGAGATTATTAAATGCGGAGCCCATTTTACTTTCATATTCAGTTGCGGTTCAAATTAATTGTTGTTTTTCATTGATAAACAATATTCAAAGCTCTGTTACAGACTCATTCCTATTTTTTTTGTTCAGTCAAATACTTCTCATCCAAGTGCATGCATTGAGTTACAAGTGTTATCTCCATGGAAATTTTTCTCCGTGCGATGAAACCAAATTCCAAAATGAATTTTTTGAGAACTTACATGACGGATTTGGATATGTTTGTCGTTATGTCAAGATGCTATTTGTTAGTGTACTGAGTACTATTAATAGTTGAGTTGAGATATGCGTTGGTGCTTAAGAGGGAAGCCCGTTGAGTATGAGTTGTGCTAAGAAATCAATGGGAGCACTCGTGGATTGGGATAATCTGTTGACTTTGTTCTAGCAGATGGATCAATTTTAGTATGTTGGTAAATAACATTCAGGTGCTAGAGTGGATGGATTCTTCAATGCAATTGAAGTCTTTGTGATGAGGAAAAGTCTTCACAATGGTGCACACAAAGTTTGATTGGTGCAGTGCAAGAAATCAACCAGTATGGTGATGCTGCAAAGGGCCAATGCTTATTTTTAATGACAATAGCAATCAGTTCTTGGTCATTTTAATCTTTTAACCGTTTCTTGAGGAAATTTTGATGAACTTTAGTAAAATAATTATGTGGTTGCGGGTATAGGTTAGAATGTGAAACAAACTTGCTAAACAACCTAATTTCTTGTGTCTTTGATGTTGAGTTTTTGTATTCAATTTTTTCTTTACATCCTGGCTTGGCTTATTTATTTTCTTGACAAAATTTGATACTTTGACCTGCGATCTCTGGCCTCAAACTCCAATGAAATGCGCAATTGAAGAAGCATACATGAATGATTACACGCACACCTATAAATACTATTGTAAATTGAATTGAGATAATTTATCTAGATTACGGACGCTTCAATTTCTTGCACTACTGAGCAAATATGTTAGATTTGGCTTTTTTAAATTACCTTGGTGGGAAGGGCTAGTTGAACTTATGGGTACCCAAATGAGCCCGTAATGGAAGAGTGCATCTTCTTTAGTAAGCGCTTATAATGTTTTCCAAATTCCTGCCTGAATGGTTAAGCAAATGTCTATGGTACCGTAAAATAGAAGCATTGGACATATGTTCATTTTGACTCAGCGGATGTTAATCCTCACAAAAGATTTCATTGTCACTTTATCCTCTGGGTTAATTGGGTCAATATCCAGCCAAAATGAAATATATATATTAGTAAATGTTTTATAAATGTGAGTTTTGATTAGTTTATGTATAAAACATGTTATATGCTTAATTGGCAATTATATTTTTTTCATTCTGCTATGTGCATGCAATTTCCATCGATTAATTCTTAGGCTTTCAATTTGGAAGTGTTGGTAGATAAACCATTTTTTTTTCTCTTTATAAATTTTAAATATTTTCCATACTGGACCGGGAAGTGTGGGCCTTTGTCACTTGGTTGACACTGCCGGTCTGATATGTTTTAAATGTCAAGTAATATGGGAAATGATTTTCTCTATGCGAAGTTTTTTTGTATGTGTGATATATGCTTGTTATCTGTTTATGTCCCTACATTTAGTTCCAATCAACTATTGTCTGTTACCTCACTCCCTTCTCATCCTAGGAGCGGTTTATTTGTTCCTTAAACATATGAACTCTAAATAGAAACAATCCCATTTGTTTTATGACTTTTATCTCAAGGTGTGACTCATAATTATTTGTTCCTGAATATTAGGTTTAATTTTCATAGCCTTACCTGATTGTTAGAAGATATTGGTGAAGTACAGTCTTACATACAACATGGTAATGATTATTTTACGGGTTTCCTAAGACTTCTGTGCTCTACCTGTAATTCATTATAATTTTTTGGTTTGCTTGTGCCTAGCTGTCTTGTCATTCCGTACATTGTCTGATTTTATTTATTAGTACTTCTGATCTTCTGCATGTGAGTGTGGGTAATGGCAATGAAATATCTGGGAACGGCCAGTTCAGATAACCGTATAAATGCACAATTACATGCTAGTGTATGTGTGTTTTTTTCCATCTTGCATGTGCGATCATTGTTGTTGGTATATAATTGGGAATTTAGAACACCCAATTTACTTGTTGGGGTTTACTTAGTGAATTGGGCATATGTTGTCTGATGTGATATAATGTAGATATTTCAATCAATGAGGTTTTATACATTTCAAATTGGTTTTTAAAATCTTTTGCTAAATTTTTTGGGGGTGTGATGGTGTTGGGTTTAGTTGGATTAGTTAGGGCATGTAGAAGGCATGCTCTAGATGCAAATGTTGTAGAATGAAATCTAATCTTTGTTTACCATGCTATTATAATTAATCATTTTAAAAATGGAGGGTTTGTGTTCTTTCTTTCTTTTTTTATCAGAAGGGTAATGTCGTATGTTTAGTATCCATGCCCTATTTGCCTGATTCCACATGAAACTTGGGCTGATTAAAGTTTATAATTATGAATGTCTTGTTATAGAAAAAAATGATTAAATTCTTTTGGATAAGAGTGTCAATATTTAACCCTACTTGAAAACACGACCCGAACACGTCCCAAAAAAATTCTTAATTTGGGTCAACCAGGTTGCAAATTCTAACCTGATTGAAAATTCAGTTTGGGTTGGGTCAACCCGAAAACCCGAAAATCAACCCGCATGACTTGAGTCATGATCCCCTTGCGCCCGCACCCTGCATCTGTGGCCTCGCGCCAGCCCCTGCTCCCACGACCGCACTTGTGCTAGCGCTCGCACATGCACTATCGCACCCGAGCTCGTGCCAGTCTCGTGCGTCCCCTCACCAGCTCGTCCTCGCACGCTTGCCCCCTTGCCTTCTGCCCTTGTGGCCCTTGTGCTCGCTAGCTCGCACCTTGTGGTTTAATGGTTAGCGGTTTGTGTCGGGTCAACCTAGGTTAGACATGGGTCAGGTTCGGGTCCATATATATGACTTGCGTTGCAATTTTGGGTCGGGTTTGGATCAACTGAATTGTACCTTGGTCAATTTTGGATTCAACTCGAATACCCATTTTGACACCCTACTTTTGAATTTCTTTTGGTCTTTTTTTAATTTTGCGCTTCATTTGATTATTGTGATTTTTTTAAAACCTTATCAATACATTGGAGGATATAGGATAATGGAGCCCTTGCACTCATAAATCTCTGCACGTTATTCAAAACAAGCTATTCCTTTATTGAAAATTAATTTATGCTGTTGGGTTTTAGAACTTAATTATGGATTTGTACTATTCCTCAACAAATGCAGGATAGTGTTATAACCAAGTCCAGATATGTCACCAGCTTCGAAGTCAAAGTCCAAGGACAAGTCTTCTCCAAAGAAAGGCAAGGAACAGTCAAAGAGTTCCATGAAACCCTCAAATGCTCATTCAAATGGTCGTAATGGTTCCCCCTGCTAGCTCTTACAATCCAGTTATGGGAAACTGTCACACCCTTGAGATTTCATCGTCTTCTTTCTCAACTCCTCACAGCAATGGCCGGTTTAGAAGCGTCGATGATCCAGATGATCATTCTGGGAGTTCACAAGGTACAACAACAGAATATGATTCCATGTCCAACAATGGTAGCTGTTCAGGTGAATCAGAAGACCAGAAGGATAAACCAATCAGCTCTCCACCTCAACCAGAGACTATTCCCGGTTCCGACGATGGCAAACGGTGCAAGATTCGCCAGAAGAATGAGAGGAAGCACCAACGGCAGAAGGAGAAGCGAGCTCAAGAGCTGCATGAGCGCTGTATTTCATTCCTAACTTCCAGGAAGCTCGAAGCTCTTTCTCACCAGCTTGTGTCCATGGGTTTCCCTGCTGATCGCGCAACCATGGCCATCATAGCAAATGAAGGTCGGATGGAGGAGTCTGTCGCGTGGTTGTTGCATGAGGAAGAAGAGGATAACAAACAGCAGGTTTCAATTAACTTAGCGGACAAAAGCTGCATTAAGATTGATATTAAAGATGAGCTTGCAAGAATTGCAGAAATGGAGGTTCAACACAAATGCTCAAGGCAGGATGTTGAGAGGGCCATTGTTACTTGCGAAGGTGATTTGCTAAAGGCCGAGGAGAATTTGAAGTTGCAGAAAGTATCCGTTTCTGCAGCAATTATGCCCAAGCCAAATGAATCTGCTGGTTCCTTGCAGCTAAATGATAAGGAGGCAACAACTCATAAGAGCCCAATATTGATAAGAAATCCCATGAAAGGAATCACTCAACAACAGAGACTGGATGAAAGAGATTTTAACAACTCAAAAAAACTGGTTCCTGGAACTTCACCACAGGAATCTGTGAACAAGAACACTCAGCAATCACTCAAGAGGATACTGCCCAAGCCGCCGGCGATGACAACGGCGGCGACTGATTGGTCGAAAACACAGGCTAGTTCTGTTGATAAAAGGTGGTCGACAATGAACACTCCAGTTTCATTGGCTTCATTAGTACAAGTTTCTGGACCTGCAGCAAAGCTTGAAGCTCGATTTGCGGCGACGACCCGAGTTGTGAAAGAACCCTTTGTTGTTATGCAACGACCAAAGCAGAAGTCGCCGCCGCCGCCGCCGCCTTCAACTATTGGCATGAGCGTGTCACCTCCAGCTTCTGTAAATAGTGGAATGGGAAGGAATGGTTTTACAATGCAGCAATTCTACCCTCAAAATCATCTCCAGCCAACTCCGTCCGTACCAACAGAGTTGCCAGCATCAGCTCCGCCCGGCCGCCTCTGGAATACATCTGGGACCATCTCATCGCCATTAGCGACACCATCATCTCTTGGACTTTACACTGGCTGGGGTTCGCCCGGATCTTCCAAGTCATCATCTCAAAACGACTGGAACTCATTTGGTTCCACCCCACATCCCGACTACACAACCATCGACTGGAGCTTAGATCCGGCACCGAGAAAATCATCCACGAAGATCGATATCGTATCCGACACATGGTCGACGATGTTCATGGGAGGAAATGCTACAGCTCCTCTCATGAATGGTGGAGGTGGAGCTTATCTCCCAGAATTACAGGAAGTTAATAGCCGTTTAAGTGGTTTAAGTGATTACTCTGCTCCAGCTGGTTCACTGGAGTGGAGTAGCCCGTTTGAGGGAAGGGATCTGTTTAGGGTTACTAGGCAGTATGTGACCTCTCCTTCCATGTAATAAATGCTGGAGTTAAAATGAAAAACAAACATATATTTGGTTTGTGGGTCTTTTGTTTTTCAATTGTTTCAGTGCTGGTTTGATTCAAATTGCCTGTGGTTACCGCATATTTCTTAGGCTTCGGTTGCGACGGTTTTTTTCCTGCTTCTTAAAGCAGTCTTTTAATACAATTTTTTTAATTTTTTTATTAAAAAATAGTTTTAAGAAGGAATAAGAAAGCTGTTATAAATAAAGCCTTAGTTTCTTTTTTATAAGAAAAAAAAAATTATCATCATTGATTCAACTGTTATCTCTGTTTTATTAAATAAAGTTTTGATTTTTAAGGTTGATATGAAGTGATTAGAAAAATAATTAGTAAAAAATAAATTCATCTTTATTTTAAATTTTTATATTTTAGAAGTTATTTTTTTTAAAAATGAAAATTATGGCTGAGTAAAGAATTTTATTAGCAAAATTAATAAATTTAAGAATCGATTTCGGATGATTATAATTTTTTGTAAAAATGTTTATGAAGACAATTATAAATTTATTATGAAGAAATTAATTTTTTTTAAATTGCTATAAAAAATAAAATTTTAATATAATTCTTTTTAAGACAAAAAAAAAAAGTAACATCGGAACAGACATTAATTGAGATCTGTAACAGTAATAAATCTATTACCAACATACCCTAAAAATGCCCAAACAAATTTGGCCCGCTTAGATGTCTAATTAGGGCTGTCAATTTGAGTCAAGGAGCCAGGTCGAATACGACTCAGTTTTACAAATGGTTCAGGATTTTTAACCCGAACCCTACCCAACATGACCTGACCCGCAATCTCGAAATAGGGTTTAGTTCCGTCGAGGTCGACTGCACAAGCAAGAGTGCAGGCTTGCAGTTTCATCGAGCCCGAGTTGGCGAGTGCGGGAGTCAGTGAGTGCGACAATGCGGGGTGCGTCTAGCCCTAGCCGTTGAGGTCGATTGGTCGAGCGCGAGTGTTGTTTGATGGTCTGACTGCATGCGGGGCATTCCGTGGGGCCGCGGGCGACGATGATATGTCAGTTTGGGCTAGGCTAGTTAGGGGGCGCAGAAGTCAGCAGCAGTGACTGGGCTAGCAGCGCCGTTGGAGAAAGAGCTAACAGCAGGTGAATTCTGATCAAACCCGAGTTGTGGTGTCAACCCGACCTGAACCATAAATGGGTCCAAAAATAGGACTTGAGAATTAGATCCGTTTCTTTATCGGGGTGACCCGAGCTCATATTTTTTGGGTTGGATTTTATGTCGTGTCAAATATTGACACCCCTATTCCATCTACATGTTCGTTTGGGGTAGATATGCAATAAAGAAAAGTGATTTGTAATTTTACAAGGGCCATGGGGTCAATAGTAAGAAATGAGGAATAAACTGACAGGGTAATATAAACCAACTAATCTCTTATTTTTGTCGAGCCTATCATCTCCATCGGAACTAGGGTTTTCTTTTGTCGCCATGAGTGCCCAGAAACAAGAAGAGCTCCTTGCGGCTCTTCTCGAGCAGCAAAAGATCAACGTAAGCCTTCTATTTAATCTAATGAATCCTACCGAAGCAGAAATGTGTTCACTGGTCATCATCTTTCTTTCTTGATTTGTTTTCTGTCGACTCGTATTGAAGCGTTTACCTATCAAACTTGTCCTTTAAGTATCGCTGCTTGTTAGTTCGATGTGAAGATGAATGCTTTTAGGATCTGTTTGATTCTGTGTTATTTAGATGCCAGCATTGTACGTCAAATTTTGTTTTTGTTTTAGTGTTATTTTATTTAAAGATAGCCATATTTTCAGGATTAAAGTGAAATATTGAAATGTCTGAATATCTCCGTGTCTGCCAATTTTGAGTGCATCTAGGGGCTAGATCTCACTTATTTAGGATGTAATAATCATTTATATATTTTAGCAGACAAAACAACTGGCATCTCCTGTGATAGCAAAAATGGCTTTTTTACGGGTTAACACCTGCAGAATCTCATAAGATCGTAATACATTTCTAATAGAACCTTGATGGTACAAGGAGAAACTGATCTGGAAATATAGTCAAATAGCAGGTAAGGTATTTGTGCGATGTTTGCTTTCAAGAGCCAACTTTAAGCTTGTCTATGTTGCATTATGGTTGACTTTATTTGCAAAATGCCATGGTGATGATGTTGTCATGATATCCTACCAACCATTGAGTGGCTTCGTTTTGAAATTCATAGTATTAGGTACTTATTAAATTGTTTAAACCTAAAATTGATATAATTTTTCTCTTCAGTTTGTTTTATTCAATTAGTTTCATCATCATCATCATCATCAGCATCATTATTATTAGCTTAACTCAACTTTTTTGGGGTCAGCTTTTAGATTTTTAAAAAAATTGTATTAAATTTTCCATTTGTATGCCAACTTAACATCTATAAAGCTCTGATATTGATTTGGGGATGCAGACAATATATGATACAAACATGGGAACTGCCAATAATATACATTTAAAAAAACCTATAAATGGTATTTAAATTGTACAAATTAAACAAATGTGAATTGCATGTAATTAAATTTCTATATTATTTAATATTGTTCTTCTTTAAAATAAATGAAAAATTAACAGGTAGAAAAAGTATTTTAAATAAAATTAATTGTTAAAAGCATATTTTAGGCCTTTTTTCAAAAATGAAAGCCTCTTATCAGTCTTTGACCCTCCACAATTACTCCATTCTATCATTGCTATTTCATTAAACCTTTGAGACCTGTGTCTGATACACATGCCCTTGATTTATTTATTACTTTTGTAATACTAGACGTTAACAGCGCATCAACATTTCTTAATTGTGTGTCATGTCTTATATTTATCAGATACGTAATATTTGATGTTATGAAGTGTCAGTGAATCAAAGTTTAACATCTATCCTCGACATTTTTCATCTGTGATAGGGATCTACAATAGCAATTTTTTGATAATTCAGTTTCCAGTAATCGCTAATTTTTGGTTTATTTTCCCTACCTGGCTGCCTGTAGGTTTGAATAACTCTATTCGTTTTTATCATAAAATAAAATATTTTGCACATTTAACAGGGATTGGATTATTTGTGATTTAATTTTCTTAAATTTATTTAATCTTAAGAGTAGTAAAATTCATTTCAGTCAGTACACTGGCTCTTCTTAAACCAAACAAAAAAGCTTATGAGAGAGGGATTTGGTCTTTTTTTTTTTTTTGTGAAGATTCTTAAAATTTACTTGTTTCTAAGTATCTATGTATGCTTAGTGTATACAAATTTGTAGAAGAACTAATATTTGCACTAAATTCAAAGAGGCGGTACCTTCTTAAATGTTGACCAAATTTCAATGATTTAATCACTGGAGGAAAGGTTATACTGTGCAAAAGGCTGATATTTCCTTGGGTATCATTTTCATCTTTACACCACTTTGCAAGTTCCTTAATGAATAATCTTATGTGGGAGCCGCTGTATGTTTGCATGAGTTGATGCTCACAACAACAACATGTGGTGTTTGCTGAGAGGTTATGCCATCAAACCAGGTGACAGGGTTAGGTTTCTTAATTTTTATGTTGTAGGGGTTATTCTTTAATAAGTGAATTGAAGACTGAATTTTTTTTTGTCAAATATGTTCTAATTTAGTTGTTATTTGTGTTATAGGAGTTTAGTCAGGATTAGTTGCAACTTGCTAAATAGTTTTCATTCACATTTTGGTAATCTTGGATTGATATTTAATTGTTTGGTAATGTTGCATGCTTCCATGTTTGCTATCCTTTCAAGTTTCTATTTGCTCATTTTTAATTTTGTCTTGTTGATTTTTTTATAAAATAACTTTTCAATGAAATTTTCTTCATACCATCCTCCATAGCCAGATGAGCCTGTTGTTGAGGATGATGATGATGAGGATGATGAGGATGAGGATGAGGATGAAAAAGATGATGATGATATAGAAGGTAAACAACAAATCTTTTTTCTAAACTATTTGTTCTTCTTTGAATTTGCGTTTTAGCACTTGAACTTTTTGAAGCATCTCAGTAACAGGCGCACAGTATTCTTGACAAACCAAACTAGTTGATCTTTTGTAGTTTTAAGCTGTATGTCTCTGCATTTGAATTTTAATGTGGATTCCCGGTTTATTTTCAAAGTTGGGGAGTTTTGCCACTGGGTTTTGTTATTATATATTCCCATCACGACTGCGAAATATGCAATTTAAAAAAAATGAGAAGAAAACCAAGTCGTCATTTTCTTTTGCATGAACTCTATGTCCAGATTAAAAATTCTGCAACCTCCATGGATAATGACAGTGCAAATCTTGCTATCCTTGATCAAACGGTTGGGATATATTAGGAGAGGGAAATAATGCTATCATTATTCACCTATCCATCATTGTGTGATGATAATGACAGTGCAAATCTTGCTATCCTTGATCTAACGGTCGGGATATATTAGGAATTTTTGTATAATTTAGTGATATATTAAAAGTATCTCAATTATGTGTCGTGGTTGATTTTCTTAGTTCAAATCAGAAATTCACTCAGTATAATTTTTCTTAGGTTATTAAAAATTAAAAAACGCACAAACATTTAATGCATGCATTCACACGAATAGTATATATTAATCTATTACAAATGCATGCAAATGAAAACGTATGTATATATTAATAATTTTAATTAGGATTTTGGATTTTCTTAAAATTAGATTGGCCCGAATCATCTCTGAATCAGTCTTTTTTAGATAGACTCATGCTTGCATTGTGTCAAGAGGTTAAAGTTTTGTTTAGGATGGCTTTCTTATTGCTTCTTAAAATAACTTTTAGTACAACAACAACAACAACAACAACATCAAGCCTTTATCCCACTACGTGGGGTCGGCTACATGAATCCTTTTTCTCCATTGTGTCCTATTAAAAGCCAAATTCTCGTTTAAATCTAATAAAGAAAGGTCATTCCTAATATTTTCTAACCAAGTCTTTTTAGGTCTACCCCTACCTTTCTTAACACAAGTCAAATCTAATACCTCTACTCTCCTAACTAGGTCGTCGGAAGGCCGCCTTTTTATGTGACCAAACCATCTAAGGCGACTCTCTCTAATCTTATCTTCTACTGGAGCTACTCCAACCTTTTCACGTATATGCTCATTTCGTATCCTATCTCTAAGGGTAAAGCCACTCATCCATCTAAGCATCCTCATCTCTGCCACACTTAACTTAGTATTATGCTTCTCTTTTAATGGCCAACATTCGGCACCATAAAGCATTGCAGGCCTCACTACCATCTTATAAAATTTTCCCTTAAGTTTGAGGGGTACATTTCTATCACATAACAAGCCCGATGCATTCCGCCACTTCAACCATCCAACTTGAATTCTACTGATAATATCCCCATCTATTTCACCATCACTCTGAACAATAGATCCAAGATACCTAAAACGTGTACTCTTATTAATGACTTGGTCGCCCAAAGTCACAATCCCCTCACTAGGACTATTACTGCTAAAATTACACTCCATATATTCCGTTTTAGATCTACTCAAGCGAAAACCTTTAGACTCTAAGGTTGACCTCCATAATTCAAGTTTACCTTCAACTCCCTCTCTAGTCTTATCAACAAGAAGAATATCATCAGCAAAAAGCATACACCAAGGTACATCATCTTGCAAATGTCTAGTGAGAACATCCATGACTAAAGCAAATAGATATGGGCTTAAGGCTGATCCTTGATGTAACCCAACCGAAATAGGGAAATACTTGGTCAAACCACCTTGTGTTTGAACACAAGTAATAGCTCCTGCATACATATCTTTAATGATTTGAATATAAGCATTATTGACTCCTTTCTTATCAAGAACTCTCCATAGCACTTCTCTTGGAACTTTATCATATGCTTTTTCTAAATCAATAAATATCATATGTAGATCTTCCTTATTTCCTCTATATTTTTCCATCAAACCTCTGAATAAATGTATGGCTTCCATAGTCGACCTACCCGGCATAAATCCAAATTGATTTTGAGAAACATTAGTATCACGCCGCAACCTATGCTCTATAACTCGCTCCCATAATTTTAAAGTATGACACATTAACTTTAATACCTCTATAATTCGTGCAATCCTGTGCATCGCCTTTATTCTTAAAAATAGGAATTAATACACTCATTCTCCACTCATCTGGCATCTTTTTAGTCTTCAAAATAGTATTAAAAAGTTTAGTAAGCCAAGAAATCCCTTCATCTCCTAAGCATTTCCACACCTCTATTGGAATATCATCAGGTCCAACAGCTTTTCCACCCTTCATTCTATTTAAAGCCTCTCTAACTTCAGTTTTACTAATACGCCGATAAAAACAGAAATCTTTACTTTCATTTAGGGTGCTAAGGTCACTATAGTCAATCTTATTTTCACACTCTTCATTAAAAAGTTTAGCAAAATATCTCATCCACCTTTGTTGAATATCATCTTCTAAGAAAAGTATTTTTTGATCTTCATCCTTAATACACTTCACTTGAACTAAATCCTTACTACTCATATCTCTTTGTTTGGCTAACTTATACATATATCTTTCTCCCTCCTTAGTATTTAATCTATTATATAAATCGCTAAAAGCTAATGTCTTTGCATCGCATATTGCTTTCTTAGAATCCTTACGAGCCACTTTATATAATTCCCAATTATCAGAATTTTTAAAATTAAACCAATTTTTATAACAAAACTTCTTATTTTTAATCTTTTCTTGCACAATTGGATTCCACCACCAACTATTTTTACTATTAGGAGCTTTAGCCTTAGATACTCCAAGCACATCTTTTGCAATATTCTTAATATCACTAGCCACTTTTTCCCACATAACATTAGCATCCTCATGCACAGACAAAATCTTAAGATCTAAAATCTTACTCACAAAAATATTTTGGTTAATATTCTTTAAATGCCCCCATCTAATCCTCGAAAAACGTTTTACTTTATTTTTTATTTTATGCCCCTTTATCTTAAAGTCCAAAACTAATAATCGATGTTGGGTACATAAACTTTCACTCGGAATAACTTTACAATCTTTGCAATCTAAACGGTTTTAATTTTCTAATAAGAAAATAGTCAATCTGGGTTGTACTACATCCATTTTTTATAAGTGATGAGATGCTCATTCTTTTTCTTAAATAAGGTATTAGCAATTGAAAAATCATAAGCTAAACAAAAATCTAATATGGTCTTGCCACCTTCATTCGTCGTTCCAAATCCATGGCCACCATGAATGCTTTTAAAATCAACTACCTCTTTACCAATATGTCCATTTAAAATCTCCTCCAATAAAAACTCTTTCTTCAAGAGGTATATTTTGTATTAATTCTTCTAAGTCATTCCAAAAATTTAATTTAGAACTTATATCCAAACCTACCTGAGGAGCATAAGCACTTATAATATTAACAATCTTATCCTCAACAACAATCTTTAAAGCTATAATTCTATCACCAATCCTATTAATTTTTATAACATTATCCTTTAAACTCTTATCTATAATGACCCCTACACCATTTCTTGTACGACTCCTACCCGAATACCAAAGTTTAAATCCTAAACTATCGATTTCCTTGGCCTTCTCTCCAACCCACTTAGTTTCCTGAATGCATAAAATATTTAATTTCCTATGAATCATAATATCTATTAACTCCATTAATTTACCTGTAAGGGAACCTATATTCCAAGTTCCTATCCTAATTTTAGTATCATGGACTAGCTTCTTTGCCCACATCCGTCCTTGATGCGGGAACCCTTGCCTATTTAACACTGCACCCGGGCGCCGGTGCAGCGGCCCTTGCACACTTGTCACTGTATTCAGGCCATACAGCGACAAGCCGTCCCAAACAAAACCTAAATCTTCCATTACAAATTAGCATCAAATTGCTTGAACCCAAGTACATATCACCTGTAATCAAATAGTAAAATCTGTGACATGGTTTTTTTTTTTGTCTTTTTGTGCTATATGAGCTACAATAATGTAACATTGTTCTAGTCTTGTAATTTTTGGAACCTAATTTCATCCATCTAATCGGCAAATTGGTTGATGTCTTAGTTTAGAACACAAAAATGGGAGATACTAAACCAAATGGTAAAATGTTATCTCAAA
Organism: Dendrobium officinale; assembly: GCA_019514585.1. Lineage (NCBI taxonomy): Eukaryota > Viridiplantae > Streptophyta > Magnoliopsida > Asparagales > Orchidaceae > Dendrobium > Dendrobium officinale. The sequence goes on along the minus strand of CM033690.1, from coordinate 51,696,823 downwards.
CATGTTTTTATAATGCGGAAAATCTAGAGTAAATTGAAGCTTCAAATCGGTCTTGGCACGGTGCTATTGCCTCTAAGGTTTTGTTTGAGAAGGCTTTCTTACTACTTCTTAAAGCAATTTTGCAGTACAAAAATTAAAATTTTTATACTAAAAAGTTACTTTAAGAAGCCGTAAGAAAACCGTCCCAAACAAAACCTAAATCTCATCATTTTGTGACAAGAAATACAGGTCAGGCAGGTGATGCAAGTGGCAGGTCTAAGCAAAGCAGAAGTGAAAAAAAGAGTAGAAAGGCCATGCTAAAGCTTGGAATGAAACCCATCCCTGGTATTAGTCGTGTCACAGTGAAGAAGAGCAAGAATGTAAGCTCTCCCCCTCTCTTCAAAATCTTCCTTCAATACCATCATTGTATGTATTATCACCCTCTGGTTTAAGATCGATTATTCTGTGTCGAAACCAGACCGGACGGGAGTACCGTCCGGTTCCGCACTCGGTACCGCACTCGGTACCGAGTGCGGTAATTTTTTTGGGCGATATGACCCATTTTTATGGTCTCTGGACGAATCCAGACCTGCACGTAATAATTTTTCCTGGTTTAAACAGTCGTCTCTCTCACTGTAGATACTCTTTGTCATCTCGAAGCCGGATGTGTTCAAGAGCCCGAATTCCGACACATATGTGATCTTCGGGGAAGCGAAGATCGAGGATCTGAGCTCTCAATTGCAAACTCAGGCTGCAGAACAGTTCAGAGCCCCTGATCTGAGTCATGTTATAAGCAGCAAGCCAGACACATCAGTCGCCCAAGATGACGAAGAGGAAGATGAAAGTGGCGTGGAACCGAAGGATATTGAGCTGGTGATGACCCAGGCTGGTGTTTCCAGGAGCAAGGCTGTTAAGGCTCTCAGAGCAGCTGATGGCGATATTGTTACAGCCATTATGGAGTTAACCAACTGAATACTGGATTTGAGCTTTCTCATTTGTTTATGGTGAAAGTCTTTTGGCTATGTTTTTATTGATCCATAAGTTTTGTTGCAACTCTGACTTATGAGTTTATGATTTTGATGATAATAAATATTATTGATTGTCTTTTTATTTCTTCTAGTATTTGTAGTGTATATTTGTTTGTGTACTAATATTTCAGGTATATCATACACCATTCAATACAGATTCAGGGATTAAGAGTATAATATTAATTAATTTATTTTTTATTTCTTGAGTTAAGTTTTATAAGGGTATTTGCATGTCTGGAGATCGTGCATACACACACAAGGGGATAAAAAATAATTAAAAATATTTTAATTTTTATGTACATTGTACTGTATAATATGTTGTTGAAGAAATTAAATAAAATATTTTATTTATCTGAGAAAATAAATTTGAAATTTAATTAATCATACAGTATGAAACAACACTGTACTAGACAATTTATTATAATTATAAATTTTGTCGCAAAAAATTGAATTTTAAATGTTCTATTCGTTCTGTAGGAATTTAATTGTATTGTACGACGTTTAAAATATTGTTTATTTAATCTTTTGATTAATTAATTAAATCTTCTTAGTTTTAATTTTATTTTTTTTATCGTACTGTATGAATTGGATTGTATTGTACAATCGATAGTGAAAATATTTAGTCGCCTCAGGATTCATCCTGGATGAACAATAATTCAGTTGAATTAGTCGTATTGTATTGTATTATTGCTCATTCGTATAATATGATTTAAATACATGTATTGCACCTAATGCTAACCATACAGTACTAACACATAAAATTGAATTGATCATAATGCACCAATTGAACATCGTACAACACGAATAACGAAAATCAGAATTGATCTTATTGTACTAACTAGAATTGATCTTATTGTACTAACTGGTGATCGTACATTATTAACAAATCAAATTTTGGGTATCGTGTTTACGAACTTTGATAGTTGAATTAAATTTTTAAGATTTTTTGAAGCCATCTATTTAAGCTTTTTCATAAGATTTTATAAGTCTTTTTGACATTCATCGAGTTTTTTTTTTTGAAGAGAGAGCCTAGAGCTTGAGAGAGAAAGGATGAACTTTGTGAGAGAGAAGATCTTTGTGGGTTTCAAGGGAGTTTCACACGGTTGCTTCAATGAGCTTGCACCTGTTCCTTCATTTGTCAATGTTTGTATTGAGGAGAACTTTGGGAAGAAGGCTTCTTTGGTGTCAAAGGACCTGGTTACTTCGTCGCATTGGGGAAGGTGAAAAGATATTCAAGTTCTCTGCCTTTACTATGAGGGTGAAAAAGGATTCTAGGTTATTTGACTTTACCATGGGGTGAGAAAGGTTTTCATGTTATCTGCCTCACCATAAGGGTGATAAAATTACGATCATCTGCCGAATTAGATTAATGGAAGAGATTTTGTAAGGGCCATTCCACCTATCTGTTAAATTAAAAGAGAGTCACTAAAAAATTTATGCAATACCTAAAGAGTGGACGTAGGTCATTATTTGACTGAACCATCATAAAATTTCAGCATGGTCACTTTAATTTTTCTTTTATGTACTTTTAATTTCTTAAACGAATTTTATTTCTCATTACAAGCCGTAAATAGTTTAATTTATGTTAGCAAATAACTTCATATTCCGCTTGATTTATTTATGCTTCAAAATTAAATAAAAATTTTATTATCAAATTTTAAATTATTTTCACTTGTGTTATTTACTCAACTAGATTTTTTTAAAAGTTATCATCTTGAGTAAAACAAAATAAAAAAGGTTTTTGTTATAATATTTTTTAAATAATTAATTCACCCCTTCTTTATTTGCCTAAGAGCAATTCAACAAGGTCTTACAACCTCTCCTAACTTTCAAACTTGTGTTCTATCAGTATTGTTAAGTTCTTCAAAATCATGATTTGTTTAAATTGGATTGCATATTGTCATGCAAAAACATTTTTTTGTTACTTATTTTTTTTGGATTTTTCAATTATGTTTATTAGAACCAGTCCCATACTTTGAACAGGACCAAGATTAATGATAATATCCAAACATTTCATAAGAACAGCACAAGCAAACCTACATTATACCTATCTAAACAAAAATTATATAGTGCTGAGCTATAAGAAATTAGCAGGAAAATAAGTGAAATCATTGCTTAATGAGTATTGGAAAAATACACATGCCTCATAAATTAAGAACAATAATCCTCAACATTTCAAAAAAAAGAAGAAAAAGACCAAACTAACAACAGCACAAAACATCCATCTTGGAATATTCAAGAACATATCATATAAATATCACTCAAACTCACCAAAAAAGTATGAGAAAACTGACCAAAAACATACAAAGTAATTCCAAGACATCTTAGATTTTGTTGAATGCCACAATATCACAGCTCTGGATGAACTCGTTGCAAGGCTCCACAGTGAGGTGTTCTTCAATAAGAGAATCAACTGAGACCAAATCATCCACAATTGTTAGCATGATCTGAAGCTTCTTTATCCCATAGCCAACTGGAACCAACTTTGCTGCAATAAAATAAGGAAAAAGAGTATAATTATGATTATTTTTAATAATTATTACATTAATAAAACAGGGCACAATGAACGCTTTCTGATGGAGAGATTATTCTGTTCGAACACCGGACGGGAGAACCGTCCGGTTCACGTTCAGGTACCAAGTACCGCTCGGTACCGGACCTGATCGTGGCACATTTTCATTGGGGGCTGAAGTCCGGACAGAATAATTTTTCCTTCTGATGACCCGATTAGAAAAGTTGAGGTATTAGATTTGACTTATGTTAAGGAAGGTAGAGGTATACCTAAAAGGACTTGGTTAGAAAATATTAGAAATAATCTTTCTTTATTAGATTTAAATGAGAATTTGACTTTTAACAGGGCACAATGACGAAAAAGGATTCATGTAGCCGACCCCATGTAGTGGGACAAAGGCTTGATGATGTTGTTGTTGTTGTATTACATTAATAAAACAATAAATGTTTGCATACATGCACCCCAGAAAAGTCCTTCCATCTGTACACTGCGCACTGCCTTCTCCAGATTTACCATATCAGTTTCATCATCCCATGGCTTGACATCCAATAGGACTGAGGATTTCCCACCTGGGCAAGATAAAATATGTCAAATGATAATTCAAGCATGACAAATTGATAGAATATGGAAGTATGATTTGGATGCCTCACTCTCTTTCTTTTTGGTAGAGGCCTTAGATGCTTCTCGGTCAGCCGCGGCTTTCTTCTCGTCTTCTGTTTCATCACCAAAAAGATCCAAGTCGTCGTCGTCATCATCTTCAACAGCAGCAGCTGCAGCTGGAGCTTCCTGCTAATGGAGGATATTTCAAGAAAATAAGTACAAAGACAAACTACAAAGGAAAACAATAAGTAAAAAGACAAACATCCAACCATGGGATTAGGATGATCTCATGTATATGGGTGAATACAAGAGGAAAACCATTTTATAAAATGAAGGTATTAAATAGAGAGATGATCTTGGAAGAAGTTGAATGGTCTGGAACAAAAAAATTTCCATGTTTTTGTTTAGACAATATATGAAAATTCATAAAAGAAAAGGACAACACTTCCAATGTTTGTGGATTGAAGTTGCTCTGGAGTTTCCTTATAAATACAGAATTTTGCAATGCTCATTATCATAGCCATTCTTTCTCTTCATTCCAAATCCAAACTGGCTCGCCGGAGTTACAACGGGCTCAAACTCAACTCGTGAGCTTGGCTCACCAAAGAAAGGAGAAAGCAACAAGGCAAACTCGCCGGAGGTATGTGACTTTCTATGAGATGCTTGTTGGAAAAAGCATTGAACTGTAGTAGTTGGGAGGTGCCAGGCATTAGAAGTAGAAGAAAAAGAGATTTTCATTTATTAAAAAAAAATGGGAACTACAAATTGGCGGAAATCTTTTCACGCGAACAATGAACTGACAAAAGTCCTTTACGTGAACGGCAAAAATCAAAAGAAATAATAACTTTTTATTTTATTTAAAAAAAAAACAATCTTTCACTTTCCAAAAAAATGATGGGACAAAACTAGAAAAAATCAGCCTTTCACAAGCAGTTTTTTTTCCTATTTTTTGTTATTAGGAAACATACTGAAAAAAACTAATATTCATGGTTTAGTCAAGTGAGTTCACGAACCTACGAGCCGACTATGTCAAGCTCAAACTCGAGCTCTTCGCTCCATAAGTTGACTCACAAGCTCGTTAACAAGTCAAGTTTGAACCATTGTAAGACAAGCTGAAAATAATTACAATAAAACGGGGCAACTCATTAGAAAAATAAGTGCTCTTAAATCCAGCCAAGTAGTTCTCTGCGAATTTTAAATCCCATTGTTTTGATATATTCCATTTCAATAGGTTCAATTGAATTCAGGATTTGCTAAATCCCACCATTCACAAAATTTAACATATTTAAGCATTTCATTCTCTCACAGATCCTAAATCCCAAAACAAGTAGCCAAAAAATTTATCAAATTTTAACAAGAATTTGTTGTCATGCCAAAAAATTTTCAGGTTTTAATGCCTTAAAGATTAATAAATCTGGACGTATAGGAACTACTAAATCCTATTTGTGTTATATCCTGCTAGTAGCTGAATAGCAGGGAAACTTGTACGAATGATTATAATAAAGTTTTCATCTCATAGGACAACTCATTAGAAAAATAAAAAAATTATATTAGAAATTCAAGCTCAATACCAAAAAAAAATTCAGAATCATCATAACTAAGCAAATACCTTTTTTTCTTCAGTAGCAGAAACATCAGAAGGAGCTGGTGGCGTAGCTTGGCTTCCAATCTTTACACCAGCAGCCTCACCAGGGAATCTGAAACATACCACACAACCAGAAACAAGATGATATGTACACTATGCCAGGAATAAATTGCATGTATATGAATAAAAATATATATATATATATTTAACAATTGTAAACAAAATCCTGATGGTTTGATCACATAAAATGGTTGGAGTTGCTCCAGCGGAAGAAAAGATTACAGAGAGTCTCTTTAGATGGCTTGGTCACATAAAACGACGACCTTCCGATGACCCGGTTAGGAAAGTAGATGTATTAAATTTGACTTATGTTAAGAAAGGTAGAGATATACCTAAAAAGACTTAGTTAGAAAATACTAGAAATGACCTTCATTTATTAGATTTAGATAAGAATTTGACTCTAAACAAGACACAATGGAGAAAAATGATTCATGTAGCCGACCCAACACAGTGGGATAAAGAATTGTTGTTTTTGTTGTTGTTTAAACAAAATCCTGAAACAATCATAAGCCTAAATTCCAAAGAAGTTGGAAACCAATATCTTCAGAGTAATCAATTCAATTCTACTATATTGTGACTGCAAATTCCCAAAATTACATGTAAATGAATAAAAGAATAAGCCTTAATTCCAAATAAGTAGGAGAAGAACATATCCAGTGAAGACAATTCAAAAATCAAACAATCTAAATTATCTAATGAACCCCAACATAAAAGGCAGGGAACAGATTACATATTCTGGATCATAATCATAGTGACAATATCACAATTGCGCAAATCCAAATCAATGAATCTAAAGCAGGCTATAATAGCAACAAAAGAAAACAAAGGGTAAGAAAAGAGGAACAAACCTTGCAGACAAAGCAGATGACACAGTTTCATACCATCGGCCAGCATTTGCAAAGCCAGCCCCAGGCTTCCCCGTTACAGCAGCATAAACTCTGATGTCATCCTTAGTTATCTGATCTCTGATCACATAGATTTAAAAAAAAAACAATCTTTTTAAGTTTATTTCCACATCGAGAAGTTGAAAACTTGTTTAGCTGGTTAACTGAATTCCGTGATAAAGATTGAATCTTTCACAAAAAACTACGAAACATATCGTGAGAAACATATGTGTAAACTTGAAAGAAACGTGTATTTTTAATCTTTCTCCAGCAAAAAACAACATGGTTAAAAGAATTCAATGATAAAGATTGAGCCTTTCTCGATAAATCTAAGAAATTCATAAATCTGGCTGACATGAGAATCAAAACAGGCTTACAACAAGTCGAAATAAGCTAACAAAGGGAAAATTTACCCGGAGATATACGTCTTCCCGGACAGGAATTCATCAAGACTCTTGAGACCAGCTTCGGTGACATAATATTAAAATATCAAATATAATACTCATATTCTTTTTTAGATCATTAATTTCATATGTAAATAGAATAGTATATGATGATATGTATGTAAATATAATATTTGCAAATTAGATGGTTGCTGAAAGGTCATAAGTTGCTTATAATGGACGGCTGAGATTTTCTTAAATTTTTGTACTACTTTACTTTAACAAACTAAAATAATTAAATTTGTTGAAAAAAAATATTGTTTGGCATTTTTGTTACATTAATGATATATTATAATTTCTTATTTATAGAAAATATAATAAAGCTTACAATATATCTCATAAAAATATTTCATAATAGTATTAATCATTCATGATAGAAAACGATTGCGAGATATATTATTAAGGTTTTATTTGAGACAAATTTTTTATTGTTTTTTAAAGCAATTTATTAGTGCAAAAATTTTTTGAATGAAAAATTTTTGGACTAAAAAGATGCTTTAGAAAATGGATAATCCTAATCATTATTTTAAATGAAATTATTTCTTTAAATAAAGCTATTAATTTCAAGATATTATATTTAATAAATAAATAAATAATATGACAGAAAATTTTAAGAAAAAATGATAATGAAAACTTTTAAAATTCATAAATCTATTTTAAAATGAGTGTAACATATAATATTATACTCATTTAATAAAATTTAAAAAATTAAAATTTATCATAATAAAAAAATTGATCAGAATATCTTACATAAATTTGTTTTCTTAGGTCTTATTTGATACAATTTTTTATTGCTTCATAAAGCAATTTTTTGACATAAAAATTAAAATTCATTATATTAAAAAACTGCTTTAAAAAACAGTAAAAAAATGATCTCAAATGAAACCTTAGGGTCTATTTTAAAAAACTTTCTAATTGCTTTACATTTTAGATCGCAACTATAAATTCTATTTGGCTATTATTTTTCGCATTTTTTAAAAAATATTTATACTGCAAAGTTGATTTTTACAAAAAGCCTCCAAAAATTTTACTTTTCTCACCACAATTTCACAACCCTCCCAAGCAGCCACTTAATGCAACAATCAATTAGAATGAATGAAAATTTAAAATTTATAAAAGTGAATGTCTTTCATAATTAAAAAATCAATAAAAATATTTTTTTTTCCAAATCAAACTTAAATCAAATTAAATTTCTATTTTTACTCAAAATGAATTCAAAATAAATTAAATGAGCAGCTCAATAAATATAGGTGATTAATCCAATAAGAGCTCGATTAGAACAAAATTAAACTACTAGTATTCAGCTGATCTTAAGTTAGAGCCAACTCAATTCCAGATCAGACCATTTATGCTTTGTTTGGGACAACTTTTTTATTGCTTTCCATAAAAACTTGTTAATATACAAATTTCTTGAAGCATGAAAAAAATGATCAAACGTTATCCCGAATGAAGCCTTAGACTTTAAACTCGTTTGGGATGACTTTCTCACTACTTATTAAAGCAGATTTTTAATATAAAAGTTTTACTTTTGTACTTAAAAGCTGCTTTAAGAAGCAGTGAGAAAGTCATCCCAAACAAAGCCTTTTTTTTGGGACAGCTTTCTTATTGTTTTCTAAAGCAGTTTTTCAATATAAAACATTTTAATTCAAAAATTTTTTTACTAAAAAACCGCTTTAAAAAGCAATGAGAAAGCTATCCCAAATGAAGCCTTAGTCAGAGGTTAGAAGCAACATTGGCAAAAACTAATGCTGATATGAGCCTTACCAAAGACAATCAGATTCTCCTTTACCAAATGATCATAACATAAACAGTAGAAATACAACATAATCTACAGTTCTTAAACCATTATGAAAAGAACTCTAACAATTCTGGAAACAAACAGCTCCTTACCAGAAGTTACCAAAGTATTTTATTGTAATGGCCATATATACATGAAAGGGAAAGAAATATATAAAGCTAATCACCATAGGAAATAATCAAGCAGAGTCTTCAGTTCTGAAAACTGCATAGAAGATTTTCCAAATGAACTCTTCAAAAGCATGAAAACTTCATGTAGATGTGTATTAACTATCCAGAAGGTTCTCTGTGTCGATTCACAAACAACTTCCTTATATCTTCAGTGACAACATTGCTCCTACCATATGACAATATGAAGTTTCTTAATAAAGTAGAATATATATTGAAATAAATCAAAAGAAAATTAGAACAATCTGTGTCCATGCCTGGATAAATTATTTTGTGCGGACACCGGACCGTCCGGAGGTCAATTAGAACATGTCACATCACTCTTTTTGCTTGGTGCCGATGCTGGGTACCGCTGGGTACCGGGTGACGTCGTGCGTTCTGGTTGACCTCCGGACCGTCATGTGTCCGCACTGAATAATTTCTCCCATTCTTGCTCACAAATAGTTCCCAACCAGGCTATAATCATGCTTAATACTATCAAGTTACATATGCTTGCACATATTACATAGAATGATGTATAGATTATACAGATATATGCAGAGTATACATCTAAAGAGTAAAACCTACATTTCTTTATACCATCTCTCCTAAAAATATTTGAAGATGCTTAAGCCTACAACAATTTTTTAAAGTCAAATTTGAAGGCTATTACACATCAACCCAGGAATCATCCTGAATTTGCAACCACATGAGACATATGATAGGAAATACTTGAGTTCGTAAGTAACCCTAAGGGAAATATTTCAGTTCGCAAGCAAACCTATCACTAATTGGTGAAAACAGCAAGAATGATGCAAAATCTGGACGGAAAACAGCCCCAAACGATAGACTGCAATAAGAGAATCAAAGCCAAGCAAAAACAAAGCAAGATACAAGTGATCCTCAATTCGAGAGGAGGATTGTTCTCTCCCAAATCTCTAGATCAAGCAATCTAGAGCCAAAACACCCAAGAACTCAAGAGAAAACAATATTCAAGCATGAAAAACTCCCCTCCCACCAGCCCTCCTACTAATACAATTAATTTTCTAATTCAAACATCTCTCATTCAAATTTTCCCTCTCAAACTAGCCTCCCAAAACCCCTTCTCCCCATTGCTCCAAATGGGTGGCAGCATTAAAGGGGGCGGACCCCCCTTTCTGCCTCTTATAAACATGAGCCAGCCGCTGGGCCGGTTCAATGTGAACCGGCCTATCACCATACTCTATGATGCCCTGAGACTTTATAATGTTAAAATATGTAATTCTTAAAACATGTAATACATGATGCAGTGTAACAATAAGAATAATGAATAGATCACAAAAAAAAAAAAAAAGTAAAACACAAATCTACGTTAAAAAATCCAATCATTGACAAAAAATTCTCCACCTCTTCCATAAAATTTTCAAGAACAAAAACAAATGCAAAGTCTAAGCAATGCTCAGACTTCACAATAGGGAGTCACTTCGTCATCATATAAGCAGGATTATCATGGATGTTGACTTTACTCAACAATATTATCATAAGCTATGATATCACGCAAAAAATGATACAATATTAAACCAACAAATAAGTTTTTCAATGTATCCTTTCTGATTTAGGCTTCATTCGGGATGACTTTTTGTTGCTTTTTAAAGTAGCTTCCTAGTATAAAATTTTTAATTTTTGTACTAAAAAACTGCTTTAAGAAGCAACAAAAAAGCCATCCCAAATGAAGCCTTAGATACAATATACTTGCTTTTCTATCTTTCTGAATCTCCATGCCAACTATCTTTCTTCATGCTCCTAAATCTTTCATCTCAAACTCCTTGCTAAGCTAAGCTTTGAGCTTTCATATGTGACTCTTATTATTGGCTGCTATTAACATATCAACAACATATAGGAGTGATCTATCATCACTCCTTTTAATATAAACGCAGATATCATAATTACTTCTGAAATCATGAGTACTCCCAAAAGAGTAAAATCTCTTGCATCATTGTCTGAACATTATTTTAGGCCATAAAGAGACTTTTTAAGCCAGCACACATAGTCTTTCTTTCTAGAGGCTATTAATACCTCTGTTGACGCATGAAGATAGCTTCCTAAAGTTCTCCATGGAAGAATGTTGTTTTCACATCCAACTATTCAAGCTCAAAATCATGCACTGCCACAATACCAAGCAAAGCACAAATTGAACTATGTTTTACAATTAGAGGAAAAACATCAATGAAGTCTACTCCTCGAACCTAAGTTCTTCATCTCCTAGAGTTCTTTCTTTATGAACACCCATTTACAACAAACAACATTCTTACCCTTAAGGTAGTCTCACTAAATTCCATGAGCCATTCTTATGAAGCAATTCTATCTCCTCCTATCAGGCAATCACCCATCTGCTGGAATTATTAGAACTAATTGTCTCGAAATAAGTAGAAGGCTATTCACTAGAATAAATACCTTCAGCAATATTCAAGACATACACAAACAAATCGGCTTCTCCATACCTTTGGGGAACTCTAATATTTCTTCTAGGCTTTCCTTTTGCAATGCAATGCTGTGGTGGTGGTTGTGGTGGTGCTAGTGAGAGAGCAACACCACACTGTACCTCTAAGATAGACTAAGATGTGGACCTTGATGTAGATTAAACTCCACCTAAGTGCTTGATTTATGTTGATTTGCCTCACAAGAATTTTTAAGAGGTAAATCATGAAGCATGGCGACTTCATCAAACATAATCTCTATTAATTATGACTTCTATGTTCTCTAGACACCAAATCCTGTATCATTTGACCTGAAACTTATAGCCAAGATTTTGATAGATCTAAGCAGGACAATGTTAGGCCGGTTCACCCTAAACCGGCCCAACCGGCCCTTGCTACAAGAGGCGGAACTTGTCCGCCTCCATGGATCATGCCCATCCACATTGAGGGCCCCACTAGTCCAAGTAAATTTAAATTGAAAAGGAGGGGGCGGCTAGGGCTTAGGAGGGGGTGGCTAGGGCTTAGGAGGGAAATTAGATTATGAAAGTTTTTGTATTGAAGAGCATGAGATGTTTAGAGAGGGACTATGTTTTGAATTATTCTCAATTAGGGTTTCTGGGCAACTTGGGTTCTAGACTCTCTTATCTAGAGATTTGGGAGAGACGATCCTCATCTTGAATTGAGGATCACTTGTATCTTGTTTTCCTTATTGTTTGGCTTTGATTTCCCTAGCGCAATATATTGTTTTGGGCTGTTTTCACCCAGATTTCGCATTATTCTCGCTGCTTTTTTTTCACCAATTGGAGATAGGTTTGTTTGAGAACTCAAGTATTACCCTTAGGGTTACTTGCAAACTCAAGTATTTCCTACCAAACATCCCAATATCTTCAAACTAGTGTACTTTGCATGAGTATCACCATTCCTCCTATGGAGACTTTTTAGTAATAACAGTTGAAAAAGAGTGATTAACAAAGAAACAATATAGAAAATGCTTCAGTCTAAAAAGACTTAGGTAAACGAGAATTAAAAAGTATATAGTGTACTTTCTCCATCTAAGTTCTGTTCATTCTCTCTACTATACACCATTCTGCTGCGGAGTACGACAAACTGTTAAGTATCTCACAATCCCTACTTATTTACATAAGAGTATTGAACTCATTAAAACAAAACTCCAAGTCATTATTAGTGCTGATACGTTTAACTTGCTTCCATTTTTGTAACTCAATCATGTTGGCAACGCATCACTCATTTGCTTCAAGAATAACACCCAAACATTTCTGGAGATAGTTAGCAAGTAACTAGCACCTCCCTTGGAAGGCACCCAAGATCAGGCTTCTTTTTTCAGAGTGGGCAAAAAAAAATTTTTTGGTGGAGGGCAGGCAAAGATGCTTATGATTAATAAAATTAGGGCAAAAAATTTTTTTGAGAGGCGGCAAAATGCTCAAAATATTCTAAAATATCCCCTCTATTTTTTTTTTTTTAGGGTGGGCATTTGCCCCCCCTCAACTCTATGGGGATCCGCCCATGCCCAAGATAGTCCCCAAAGATCATGGTGTATATAATCGAGTGTTCCCTTTGAACCGTGAATGCCCTTTGTGAATCTGACTCTCTTTATCTTCCCAAAATTGCAGTGCTCACATAACTTCAATTTAATAATATTATGTCCATCAAGAAGTATTCTTCTACAGTTCTACTCAATTCAGCCCAGGAAGCACATGCCAAAGTCAAGCAACATGATTATCACATAAGAAAGGAATAGCTAAAGTTGTATCACTTGTAACCATACAACTTGACAAAAGTTGTATCACCTGTAATCATACAAACCGACAAGACGTATAAGTTGTTACACATTTTATAATCGTTCATCATACCAAGAGCACCTTTGTTAATCATCAGACTCCACCTTCACTATTTTATTTGTTCCCTTTTCAATCAAAAGTACTCAAGGAGATAAGATTCCTCTTCAAAATTGAGATGCGTCTCTGTTACGCCGGTCCAGCCGGCCCATCCTGGGCCGGCTGGACCGGTCCACCCTGGACCGGTCTTGGCTTATAGCCGGCGGAAGAAAGCAGGCCAGGGGGGGCGGAAACATCAAGGGGGGCCCACTTGATGTAAATTCAATTTTGGGAGGGAATATTTGAATGAGAAGGGTAATTAGGTAAATTGTAATCCTCCTTTCATGTTTAATTGGGAGGAATAGGGGGAAGAGAGGCTCATCTTGAATTTGAATCTTTTTTTGAGATCTAGGGTTTGTGTTCTTGGGCTCTAGGCTACGGCTAGAGATTTGGAGAGTTTTTCCTTCCTCTCGAATTGAAGGAAAGTTGTATCTTGCAAGTGCTTTTCATCCGTTATCGAAATAAAAGTGTTTGCATCGTTTTCCTACGTTTTCCTCTCAGATTTTTCTTGTATTTTGGCTGTTTTCCTGCTGTGGACAGCAGTTTTCCCTTGGATCTACTTGATCTTGGTGAGAAATCCAAGTGTTTCCTATCAAATTGGTATCAGAGCACCGATTCGGGACCACCGGCGGCTGAAATTCTGAAATTTCAGCAAGATCGTCGTCTCCGGAAAAAGATTTTTGTGGATCCGTTAAAAGAAAGATGGCCGGAAAGAAGGTGGAAGTTTTAGAAGGCGAGTTTGGTCAACTGAAGACAGATCTGGAGGGGAAATTCATGGAGATCTCTACCAACAATGAGGGGTTGGAAGGGAGGTTCGCGGCGATGGAAGAAATGATGAAGAAATTATTGGAGATGAAGACCCATCCGGACACATCGGAAGTGAGAGAGACCACTGACGGCCATGGCGTAGGAGGAAATCCGAACCCAATCCGGGGGAGGAGGAATCCGGAAGTGGAGATTCTTGAAGGTGATGACGACATGCCACCTCTAGAGCCACTCTCTAGAGAGGAGATGAGCATGGGGAATGACCGCCGAGGTGCTGATTTTCAACGTCGAGGTGCTGATTTTCAGCGTCGAGGTGCTGATTTTCAGCGTCGAGGTGTTGATTTTGGAGGCAGGCGGGGGGAATATGAAGGTAGTGCAGATTTTGGAGAGAGAAGAGAAGAATATCAGCGTCGAGGTGCTGAATTTCAGCGTCGAGGTGCTGATTTTGAAAGGGGAAGAGGAGATTATGACGAAGAATTCGGTTACCAACGTCGGAGGGAGGATCGGGACACTTGGGGAGCACCTCCTCTTCGAGGAATGGGAGGTTATGGAGAGTACCGGGGTAATGGAAGGGATCCGAAGGTGAGGAAGTTGAAGATGCCCATCTTTGAGGGGGAAGAAGGTCATGGCTGGATCTACAAGGTGGAGCGTTACTTTGCTGTCAACGGGTTGACAGATGATGAGAAGCTGACGGCGGCAGGATTGTGTCTGGAAGGGAAGGCGTTGGCATGGTATCAATGGCGAGACAGGAGAGAGCCTATCAGGAACTGGAGAGAGTTCAAGGATTGTTTATTAGAACGTTTCCGAGCCGATGGGGGAGGAGACTTCTATGAACAGTTCTTTGCTCTGACTCAGGAGGGGACCGTAGCCGACTACAGAGACAGATTCGAGTACTTGGCTAGCCGTCTGGATCACATCTCTGAATCGGCCCTAGAAGGGAATTTCATGAAGGGGCTCAAACCGGAGATAAGAACAGCTGTCAGAGTGCTTGAGCCAAGGAACTTGGGCAAAGCCATGGAGCTTGCACAACTGGTGGAAGATCAGAAGAGATCAGAAAGAGGTGCTAGAGGCAACTACTCAGGAGGATCATACAAAATGACTACTGCTGTATTACCCTCAAAAGGGGTAGCCCCAGGGAACCAGAGGGAGGTGCCCAAGGAGAAATCCGGTGGAGGAGGAAATGGGGGACAGTTCAAAAGATTGACCGACAAAGAGATGCAGGACAAAAGAGCAAAAGGGTTGTGCTTCAGATGTGATGAGAAGTACATGCCGGGACACAAGTGCAAGGATCGATCTCTTCAGGTTCTCCTCGTTTGTGAAGATGAGGAAGACGAAGAGAGAGGTGGAAATGACCCCGAGGTGGAGGAGGATGAGAAACTGCATCTGGATGTAGCAGAAGTCTCTCTGAACTCTGTAGTGGGATTCACTCCGAGTCACACTATGAAGGTGAGGAGAGATAGCTGACCGGGAGGTGGTGGTGTTGATCGATAGTGGGGCAACCCATAATTTCATTTCCACCCAGATAGTGGAGTCGCTAGGGATGGAGCTAGTGGACACAGGTGGCTATGGGGTGATGATGGGCACGGGAAAGGTGGAAATGGGTAGAGGAATCTGTAGAGAGGTGGTGCTGAAGATTCAGGGGATCCAGGTAAAGGAAGACTTCCTTCCCCTAGAACTGGGGAGCACGGATGTCATCCTAGGGATGAAGTGGCTGCGTACTTTGGGGGAGACGAAGATCAACTGGGGGACATTGAGGATGGAACTCGTGATAGGGGAGAGAAGGAGGACGATTCAGGGGGATGCGGGGTTGACCAAAGCTGGGGTTTCTCTCAAATCCCTATTCCGGACCATTCAGCAGGAGGGAGGAGGCTACTTGGTGGAATTGCATAGTTTGGAGGGGGGAGTGGAAGAGGGAGGAGATATACCCCTCTCCGTTCAGCCATTGATTCAGCAATTCCAAGAGGTTTTTCAGCCACCTCAGGGATTACCCCCGCAGAGGGAGCGAGAGCATGCTATAGTGTTGAGGGAAGGAGTATCACCCGTCAGTGTACGCCCTTACCGCTACCCCCAGTTCCAGAAGGATGAAATTGAATGGTTGATTAGAGAGATGCTGGAGGCAAAGATCATCAGACCCCAGCATCAGCCCTTTCTCTAGTCCCGTTCTGTTGGTAAAAAAGAAGGATGGCAGCTGGCGTTTTTTTGTGTAGATTACAGAGCACTCAATAAGGAGACTGTGCCTGATAAATTTCCTATCCCCGTTATCGATGAGCTCTTGGATGAATTAAGTGGGACCGTGATCTTCAGCAAGATAGACTTGAAATCGGGCTACCACCAGATTCGAATGAGTAAGGAAGATGTGTTCCCAAAACAGCTTTTAGAACTCATGAAGGCCATTATGAGTTCTTGGTGATGCCCTTTGGCCTCACCAATGCACCTGCTACTTTCCAGGCCCTGATGAACAAGGTTTTCAAGCCTTATCTCAGACGGTTTGTGTTAGTATTCTTTGACGACATCCTGATATACAGTAGGACAGAGGTCGAACATTGGGAACATTTAAGAACGGTATTAGCGGTACTACAGGAGCATCAGTTGAAGGCAAATTTGAAGAAATGCTGCTTCGCTCAAGCTAGTGTAGAGTACTGGGGCCATGTGGTATCAAAAGGAGTGGCGGCTGATCAATCCAAAATTGAGGCGATGCTAAGGTGGCCACTACCGAAAAATCTGAAGGCGCTGAGGGGATTTCTGGGATTGATAGGTTATTACAAAAGATTTGTGAAGGGGTATAGCACCATAGCCTGGCCACTTACAGAACAGTTGAAGAAGGATGGTTTCCTATGGGGGAGAAGCAGCCACCTCTGCTTTCGAGAGCCTGAAGAAGGCAATGACTACAGTGCTAGTACTAGCTTTGCCAGATTTTACTCAGACATTCATTGTGGAGACAGATGCATCGGGGTACGGACTGGGTGCAGTACTTATGCAGAATAGGAGGCCCATCGCTTATTTCAGCCAGGTGTTGACTGCTCGGGCAAGGATGAAATCAGTATATGAGAGGGAATTGATGGCCATCGTGTTGGCCATCCAGAAATGGCGGCCTTACCTACTGGGAAGACACTTCATTGTCAGGACTGATCAGCGGAGCCTGAAATTTCTTTTAGAACAACGAATGGTGACTGAAGAGCATCAGAGGTGGTTATCCAAGTTACTTGGGTACGACTTTGAGATTCAGTTATATAGGCCAGGAGTGGAGAACAAGGCGGCAGATGCCTTATCCAGATGTATGGAGGAATTACAGACAATCGCTCTATCCGTGCCTTGGATTCTGGATTGGGAGGCCATCAGAGAAGAGAGTGCCAGAGATGAGAGTTTGGGAAAGATCAGGACTGAATTACTGAAGGAATCGGGTAGCCACCCGGGATACTCCTTGGAGGGAGACAAGCTGTTGTATCAGGGAAGATTTGTTATGCCCCGAACGTCGATCCACATCCCAAACATACTCCATGAGTTTCACGGGAGTGTGATAGGGGGCCATTCAGGCGTACAGAAGACATACAGAAGGCTCGCTGGGGAGTTGTACTGGAAGGGGATGCATAAAGATGTGGAGGAGATGGTAGCCAGATGTGAGGTCTGTCAAAGGAGTAAGTACCTAGCGATGTCACCAGGAGGATTACTACAGCCATTAGCTCTGCCTGGTAGAGTATGGGAGGAGATTTCCATGGATTTCATAGATGGGTTACCCCGCTCAGAAGGGTTCACAGTGATCTTAGTAGTGGTGGACAGGCTGAGCAAGTATGCCCACTTCATTCCCCTACGACATCCCTACACCGCAGCAACAGTAGCATCAGCTTTTATCAGAGAAGTGATCAGATTACATGGGGTGCCAGAGGCGATCGTATCAGATAGGGACAAGGTTTTCCTCAGTCATTTCTGGAAGGAGCTATTCAGATTGCAGGGAACAGTGCTCAAGAGAAGTACAGCCTACCACCCACAGACGGATGGCCAGACGGAAGTAGTCAACAGGAGCTTAGAGACATATCTCAGATTTTTTTTTGTTTCAGAGACACCAAAACTATGGGCGAAGTGGCTATCCTGGGCTGAGTACTGGTACAACACGTCCTTTCACTCGGCTTCACAAATGACCCCATTCAAAGTGTTGTACGGACGGGATCCCCCACACTTGGTACACTTTGGGAGCAGTAGTACTCCTGTTTCGTCAGTAGAGGAGTACTTGGAGGAAAGGGACCGAGTATTAGAAGAAATTAAAGAGGCACTTGCTGAGGGCGCAACAAATCATGAAGAAGCAGGCTGATGGGCATAGAAAGGATATCCAATTTGAGGCAGGGGATAGGGTGTTCTTGAAGCTACGTCCATACAGGCAGAAGACAGTCGCCAACAGGAGGAATGAAAAGTTAGCTCCAAGGTACTTTGGGCCTTATGAAGTGATGGAAAAGATTGGGGCAGTAGAATACCGACTGAAATTACCCCCATCAGCGACTATACATCCGGTTTTTCATGTCTCCCAGCTGAGAAGGGTCATTGGTGACCACATCGCCATTCCTGAGCTACCGCTGACACTTACGGAAGAGTTAGAGGTGAGCATGGAACCCTTAGAGCTGAGGGGTGTTCGCCAAAAAGAGGATGAAACTAAGGAAGTGTTGATCCAGTGGAAGAACCTTCCAGACTACGAGGCCACGTGGGAGCCATACGAGATGGCGAAACAGCAGTTTCCTGATTTTCACCTTGAGGACAAGGTGATTCTTTGGGATGGCGGTAATGTTACGCCGGCCCATCCTGGGCCGGCTGGACCGGTCCACCCTGGACCGGTCTTGGCTTATAGCCGGCGGAAGAAAGCAGGCCAGGGGGAGCGGAAACATCAAGGGGGGCCCACTTGATGTAAATTCAATTTTGGGAGGGAATATTTGAATGAGAAGGGTAATTAGGTAAATTGTAATCCTCCTTTCATGTTTAATTGGGAGGAATAGGGGGAAGAGAGGCTCATCTTGAATTTGAATCTTTTTTTGAGATCTAGGGTTTGAATTCTTGGGCTCTAGGCTACGGCTAGAGATTTGGAGAGTTTTTCCTTCCTCTCGAATTGAAGGAAAGTTGTATCTTGCAAGTGCTTTTCATCCGTTATCGAAATAAAAGTGTTTGCATCGTTTTCCTCTCAGATTTTTCTTGTATTTTGGCTGTTTTTCTGCTGTGGACAGCAGTTTTCCCTTGGATCTACTTGATCTTGGTGAGAAACACTTGGAAATCCAAGTGTTTCCTATCAGTCTCCCATCACCTGGTGCTCTGACAACTCCATCAAACATCTTGATTTTGAGCGTACCATTACTAACTACCTTAAAAGATGCATTGTTTCCCACCAACACATCACTTATAGTCACAATTTCATATGTTGAAAACTCTATGAGGAACAAGCATGCAATTCGAATCAAGAATCCGATCCTCGTAAAGTTTGGAGTCACCATCATAAGCAACTAGGAGTTCTCCATCACAATAATCTTCCACAACATCAACTTCACCGAATTTTTTGGTTATTCTCCCTTCTTATTAGTAGGGTCCACCTTCTTATTTGACAACTTGTAACATTCAAATTTAATATGCCCCTTTTTTTATTGTAGTGCTACAAACTTTATCTCTATTACTAGATTTGAAATTCCCTTCACTTCACCACCATAATTTTCTTCTTGAGTTATCCCTCGAACAAGTAGGTCTTTTGCCTGAACTTTTAATCTAGCCAAAAAGATGTTTCATCTTCTCCTTAGAAAATGGAGCCTCACAAACTTCATTCAAAGTAAGAGTATCACGGTTATTTTAAATAATGTCTCCAAAATTCAAATAAGAAGAAGGTAGCAAACACAATAGGATTAATGCTAAAAATTCTTCATCATACTTAACCCCCATGGTATCCAAATCGGAAACAATTTCTTTAAACAGTTTGATCTTCTAGAGACTAACCTTTTGTCATATAGTGGGAATGTAGTCGCTACTTCAATTACAACTGAGTAAACTCTGTCACACACAATTGTTCTAACTTCAACCACAACACAACAATAGTTTTTTTTTTTTTCCTTCAAAACATTCTAATATTTGATTCGATCATGGGTGTAAACTAGTCGAGTCGAGCCAAGCTCGAGTAGCAGCAAACTCGAGCTCGACTCGTCTTTCAAAAGAGCAGCTCAAACACAAGCTCAAGCTCGAGCTCGTATCGAGCTCGAGCTCGTATCGAGCTCGAGCTCGTATCGAGCCCAAAGAATGAGCTCAACTCATCCTTTCTCTCAGGCTCGAGAGCTTGGCCCGAGATGAAATCACGGGGAAGTGCCACCTATGGAGAAGGAAGATTGGAAGAGCTGTTCGTCATCACTGGAGAAGAAGTTCAGTCAAAGAAAATGAGGAAGAAGAACAGTGTTGGACCGTTGGTCTTTTTTTTTAAAGAAAATATGGACAGCGGGTCTTAAAAGAGAGCTCCTTTTTTTTTGTTCCGCCTAGCTCTGCTTTTAATAGCTATTTAAATTAAAATATATTTAAAATATAATGTTGGGGTTGCTGCAGCAGCTTTTTATCTAGAAAAAATAAAAAGGTGACAGCTAAATGTGCACAATTGTTGCCTCTTGATATAATATAATAATTATATTAATATATAATAAATGCTTTATGTTATTTTAATATATGCAAATTTTATTAAATAATTAACTAATTACGAACCAGCTCGTGAGCTCACAAGCCGAGCCTCATCAAACTCAAACTCGAGCTTGTTTAATAAACAAGCTCAAGTTTGAGCTCGAGCTCAAGCTCATGGCTCAATAAGCTCGGCATGCCAGCTCGTTAATGAGCCGAGCTTGAGCTGGCTTGTCTCGCATACACCCCTAGATTCGATAGATGAAGATGAATTTGAGATATAGGACGTTTTGATCCTTATGTTGATTTCCCTTTAGTGACCAAGTTGAAGTCATATTTTCAAACCCTAATAGTGCATCATCCAAATCTATATGAGTAAGCACAACCCACATTTTTACCTTTGCAATCCAATAGCAGTGTATCGTATTTCATGGCTGTCATCATCAAGATCCAATGTGAATTTATGCTATGATACCAATTTGTAACAATAAAAATGAAGATTATACCACAAAACACAAATTTACGTGAAACTTTCTGGATGGGTAAAAACTACAACTAGAGAAGAATAGTTTGTTATCTCAAAGAAAAATAGTTACAAGTTGGTAGTGGTGGCTCACATAACATAGCCCTGAAAGACCCTAATTACAAGTGTGTGTGTAAGGGTCTATAAGGGTCCATACTACAAAGTCGGCCCTCTGCTACCACCACAGATCCTCAAAATTTTCTCATAATTTAAGTTGGGCCAGATATGCCGCACTACAACTTTTTCAGTTCAAGCCCCATAGAATTTGGGTCATGAGCTCTAACACATACACCATTAACATGTTCAATTAAAAAATAATAAATAAAAGTCATGTATATTGTGGGTTAAGTGACATGATGATCATGAGAATATCAGAACTACGAAAGAGTCAAAGATTAATAAGTGCCCTTTAATTTTGAGTGAGATAACTGAAATATACTTCTAATAGTTTATTCATTCATATTGATTCTTTTTTATAATGTTTATTTTTTATTTCTTTTGCAGAAAGACAACATTTATCATTATATGAATTAGATTGTTAGCCTTTCATATTTATTTACTTTGTGATGAACCTTTCAGTTGTGTGTGTTTCTCTAGTTGCCAGAAGTTCCAGCAAAATATTTATAGGAAAGTAAGAAAATGAAAATAGAAAATTGTTTCATAAGAAATCCAAAGACAATTTCACACTAGATATAAGCCTCCTTTACAACAAAGAAATGAAATAAATAAATTTTAGTAGACCAATGGGTGTAAAGAAACTTACCTTCCCTTGAGCTGTGGGGGGATCAAAGTACCACTGACAGTATCAAGGATATTTCTTGAATGGGGTAGGTTTCCTCTCGGGTGCTTATTAGGTGGGTGAATGAAACCTGATCCATTTGGCTCCCTCTTCCTTGATGCTATTTCTGGAATAGTAGACGCTATGCGAGAAGAGTGGTCAGTGCCAGCGTATTGTTGTGGCGAAAATGATGGTGATGAAAGAAGAATAGATGCATCAGGAAGTTTTTCCATTGATATTGCATTCGAAGGAATGACAACGTCTGGATGACGGTAAGTTGAATGTGAAGAGCTCCTGAAAACATATGAAATTAACCAATCGGAAAGGAAATATGTTGCAAACAAATATTACAGCTTTCTTGATATAGAAAAAGTCTAGCCATTTAGCATAAGGTATATATTATTGTCTGAAACAACTACATTATAAACTTCATTATAAATGGCCTTATCTCACAAAGAGTAATGCTACTAGTGTCACATTATATTAAATGGATTTTTACATACATAAAATATAAAACTATTGAAAATACATATTTAACAGCTAAACTTCTATATTACTAATATAACACCTAAAACTCCTTCCGTCAAAAATAACTATCAACGACTGTCTTCCCCGTCAATGGCATCCTTTCACAGTGAATACAAGTATCTCATCGCTTCAATGGAGTGGTAGAATAAAAGAAAAAGGGGATTTTAGGGGATATATTAGTAAATATAGAAGTTTAGGTGTTAAATATATATTTTCAATAATTTTAGATGTTATATATGTAAAAATCCCTATATTAAAAATGTAAACCAGGATGTGATTTCATAAAATTGTAAACTATGTTAGTTGGTGTGACCATTCATAGATAGTTAGTTCAAGAATTAAATAGTTTTGCATTTTGCAATTGAAGATGGACCATCAACCCAAGATACAAACAAACAAAACTAACTTCACCTATTAGGGAAGTACTAGCATTTTGCATTGCCAGCATAAAATGAGCAATCTGCATTCTGCAATCTCCTTGTAGCCTCAATCTTTTATAGGATTCTGAATTCAAGGGTGCCATAAACCAAATATGAAATGAATAGCACTTCAATACAAGGAATCCTAGCTTACTACACGACTTAACCACTTCAGTCCCTTAGAGAAAAATTCCAATTCAGCAAAAGTTAACAGTAAATTTATCATGGGACTAAATATTCTCAATAAAGCAACTTCCAACTAGAATATTATAACCTTCAGCTGCAAAGATCTGAGATCTCAAATAAAGAAAGACCCATTCATAACTTAAGTTTGTTTCCTATTCAAACATAAGAGGCCAAACAGGGATTTTTAGGTTCAACATCAACTAAGGATTAGCTATTAATTGATGTCTAATCTATAAAAGTTTTTTTTTTTTTCCTGTTAGATTAGCTGTGTCAGCTAATCCAAACTGGCTAATCTAACTTGGCTAATCCACCTTGATACTGATACAAATAGAGTTAATAACATCCCTCCTCATATCCAAAAATTAAACTCATGCATAACAAACAGTAATTGACATATGCCATATTAACCCATCAAGATTATTATTATCTTTAAATTCCAGAATCTTAAACCCGAAAACCCAGTACTGCCATGCAAGGTCAAGCGATCAGTCACATGAACGTCACAAATTACCACCTTTTTTTAGTAAAAAAAAAAAACAATGCTATCAAATTTTGCTGAAATACGATTTCGGTCCAGCACAAACCCTAATTTATACGATGGAAAAACTGAAAAAGCAAGCCCAACTCCCACTGATCCGACGAATTCCATAAGAATAAAAATAAAGAAACAATATTGTTACGATTTCGGTTGGCATTGAGGAAACTGTAGGGGAACAGTCGCAGCAGCAGCCGATTCGTTTGGTCTTTCCTTCTCCACCTGCCGTTCATCTCTTGTATCTTGCTTGTAGTGTTGCGGCTCTTGGTCTTCTTCAACCTCCTCGTCCTCAGAAGACGAGGCGTAATCCACTAGCGACATAGTTCTTCCTTTCACTACACTCTTGGTCTGTGTCCTTCTAAACTCAAAGAAATAGCTTGCGGTGACGGATTTTCAGTCTCACGGAATCCCGCGAGGACTTTTGTTTTTTGGGGGGGCGGGGGGCGGGGGCTAAAAAAAATAAAAATTATAAAAGATTATAAATGGTGGGTAAGGGAAAAAAAAAAAACCTTACAGTATCAAATTAGAACCTAACACAAAAAAATAAAAAAGAATCTAAAAAAGAGGGGAAAAAAAAGGGTCATAAAACACCAACAAATGAAAGTAACCCCAACAAGAAAAAATAATCCAAGCAGAAGAAAATGAAACAACACTCCTAACCGAGCAACCATCCAAAACCAACCGAACCTAGAAGAAAAATTTTCTAAGCGAATCAATATAAAAACATTCACTCCTATAGAAAATGAGCAGTCTCCAATGAAATACAATGAGTCAGCAACATCCAAGACGCAACCCTGAACAGGCTCCAGGAGAGGAACGAACCACCACCAGTAAAAGCCAAGCAAAGATATACAGTGAGCCAACGGCATCCTTGTCGCAGCCTTGGACAGTCTCCAGAAGAGAAGAGAACCACCAGCAACAAAATCCAATTAAACTCCCCAAAAATTGGAAGAAAGGAAAATAACTCAATCCAGCCCCCAAACTTGCAATAACGCCTATGGGCGACAACAAAAACCCATGAACATTTCCCGAATCCTAGAAACCAGTTAGAAAATAATGAGAATAAAAGAAATAACTCCATACACATAAGAGAAGAACAAACTTTCAATGATATCAAAACCAAACATCCAAGGGTTTTAGAAAAAACCTGATTGCCAAAAAACAACAAAAGGCACTACCCAGACAAAATTCCAATAATAAAATACAAATATTTCTAATGAGAAATCTTAGCTAATAGATTAGAATAGATAAGTCTACTCAAATAATCAATATTAAAAATTTTATTCTCAAACATCCTAGAATTCCTCTCTTTCCAAATAAAGTAAATAGAACAACTAAGAGATGATAAAAATAAATTCTTAACATGAGAATCATAGTGAAGAAAAGATATAAAATCCAATAATTGCTCTAAAATTGGTCTGAACATAAAAAAATTAATATAAGGCAAAAAGTTAGAAATAATACTAAAAGAATAATCACATTAAAAAAATAGATGATTACGACTTTCCATCGCTTTCAAACAAAGGAAACAAGAAGTAGAGACGTTAAGATTTCTCTGAACAAAGACGCCAGATGTTTTAAGCCCCTTCAACAAAGACATCCAAGCATAACAAGAATATCTTAGAGCATATCTTTTATGCCAAATCAACTTATATCAATCCACTTTATTAAAAAGTATCATAAAAAGCTCTATAAAACATTTTAAAGGATGGATGCAAAACACCTCCAGGAAATGTTCGAAGCTTATGGATCAATAATAATGACTTGAGATACAATAGAAGTCATAGCTGGAGACAAAGAAGGAGATAAATTCCAGCAATTATGAGAAATTCAGTCCCCTAACTTTCTATTAAGAGAATTTGAAACCAAATTTACACTGTATTAAATAGCAATCTCATGAACATATCTCTTCAAGCACCAAGGATCCCAATATAAAGAGAGGGAACCTTTAGAAAAATATTAAATTGAATATTACTTTTAATATCTCTCGCAACCAAAGATATATTCTTCCAAAACATGGAAATTGATTACTACCAAGGCTTCCAAAAAGAGAAACACTTAAACTTTATCCAAATATCCAAAGGACCAATATCATTAATGATTCTCCAAATAAGATAATAGCTATGAGCAAAATTGAGAGCTTCAGGTTAAAAAATACCCAGCCCCCACCTTCTCTAGGCTTATAAACTTTATTCCAAGCAATGATATGAATCTTAATACTAGTTGGATCACCATGAAAAAGGAAATTACACCACACATTTCTAATAAATTAAAAAAAAAAAAAAAAGACATAGCAATCCCCCTAATCCAATAAAAAATAACATTAGAAATAATACAAAAACAACAACGTCAAGCCTTTATCCCACTATGTGGGGTCGACTACATGAATCCTTTTTTTCCATTGTGTCATATTAAAGGTCAAAATCTCGTTTAAATCTAATAAAGAAAGGTCATTCCTAATATTTATAACCAAGTCTTTTTAGGTCTGCCTCTACCTTTCTTAACATAAGTCAAATCTAATACCTCTACTCTCCTAACCGGGTCATTGGAAGGCCGCTGTTTTATGTGACCAAACCATCTAAGGCGACTCTCTCTAATCTTATCTTCTACTGGAGCTACTCCAACCTTTCACGTATATGCTCATTTCGTATCCTATCTCTAAGGGTAAAGCCACTCATCCACCTGAGCATCCTCATCTCTGCCACACTTAACTTAGTATTATGCTTCTCTTTTAATGGCCAACATTCAGCACCATAAAGCATTCCAGGCCTCACTACCATCTTATAGAATTTTCCCTTAAGTTTGAGGGGTACTTTTCTATCACACAACCAGCCCGATGCATTCCTCCACTTCAACCATCCAACTTGAATTATGCTGATAATATCTCCATCAACTTCACCATCACTCTGAACAATAGATCCAAGATATGCAAAACGTGTACTCTTATTAATGACTTGATCGTCCAAAGTCACAATCCCCTCACTAGGTCTATTACTACTAAAATTACACTCCATATATTCCGTTTTAGATCTACTCAAGCAAAAACATTTAGTCTCTAATGCTGACCTCCATAATTCAAGTTTACTTTCAATTATCTCTCTAGTCTTATCAACAAGAAGAATATCATAAGCAAAAAAGCATACACCAAGGTACATCCTCTTGCAAATGTCTAGTGAGAACACCCATGACTAAAGCAAAAAGATATAGGCTTAAGGCTGATCCTCGATGTAACCCAACCGAAATATGGAAATACTTGGTCAAACCACCTTGTGTTTGAACGCAAGTAATAGCTCCTGCATACATATCTTTAATGATTTGAATATAAGCATTATTAACTCCTTTATTTTCAAGAACTCTCCATAGCACTTCTCTTGAACTTTATCATATGTTTTTTCTAAATAAATAAAAATCATATGTAGATCCTCCTTATTTTCTCTATATTAGAAATAATAAAGTTCATAAATTGTATCCTTCCAGCAAAAGAAACTAGTTTAGCTTTCCAACCAACCAACATAATAGTAATCCGACTGAATAAAGGCTGAAAATTAGTAGCTTTCAATTTCTAACCAGATTGGGGTAAACCCAAGTATTTTAAAGGATACATAGTGATTCTAATGTCAAGAATATAACTAATTGTAGCTTCCAAATGAAAATATTTAGAAATAATAATAGAGCATTTGCCAGCATTAATAAATAATCCAGAGGCATCTAAAAAATAAGTAGGGGTGTCAATATTTGACACGACACGACAACCCGACCCGGACCCGACCCGAAAAATCCGGGTTGGACCCGACCCGTTTATCAAACGGGTCGGGTCCGGGTTTGCAGATTCAACCCGTTTAATAAAACGGGTCGGGTCGGGTTGACCCGGCGGGTTGCCGGGTCAACCCGAAAACCCATTTAATTTAAAAAAATGAATTTCCCGCTCAATCCCGCTGCTGCCCGCTGCCCCTGCCGCGCTGCCGCGCTGCCGCCGCTGCCCGCTGCCCGCCTGCCCGCCTGCCCGCGTGCCCCGCGCTGCCCAGCTGCCCCGTGTGCCGGCTGCCCCGCGTGCCCGCGCCTCGCTGCCGCGTGCCACGCGCCTCGCTGCCGCTGCCGCGCTGCCGCTGCCGCGTGCCGCGCTGCCGCGCTGCGCGTGCCGCGCTGCGCTGCCGCCGCTGCCGCGTGTCGCGCGCCTCGCTGCCGCAGCCGCGTGCCGCGCTGCCGCCGCTGCCGCGCCCGCGACGTCGCCGCTACCGCGCTGCCGCCGCTGCCTCGCAGCCGCGAGTGAAAAAACCGAGTCACGGGTCGTGTCGGGTCAACCCGTGACCCGCTCGGGTCGGGTCCGGGTTGGAATGTTCGACCCGTTTATAAAAACGGGTCGGGTTCGGGTTGACCCGTTTATATACGGGTCGGGTCAGGTTCGACCCGAACCCGACGGGTTGACCCGAATTGACACCCCTAAAAATAAGTCAAAATATCATGAAGCTTTATAACATCTGTATAGAGAAGATGAGAAATAAAATTATCACCAACATTAATCCCCTCAAAGCCATTATTATCAGAACAATCATCCAAAATATAAAGCATCCATAACGATACAAAAGAAATAAGCAGAAAGCGGACAGCCCTTGCCGAAGACCCGAAAAAGAATTAAAAAACTCATGCATAGAACCGTTGATAATAACAAAAAAATAAACATCCTCTATGAAACCTTTAATCCAAGAGATGAAAATACGAGGGAAGCCTTTTTGAATCATCCTAGAGACTAAAAAATCTCTAGAGACCGTATCAAAGCCTTATGAATATCTATTTTAGCATAAAAAATTTATTCCTAGAAGAGTAATTGAATAATAGTATACTTAATGGTTTTAACTCCTACAACTTAGTATTTACTTATAATAGTATTCTTAATGGTTAAATAACATAAAAATGTCAAAATTTCACTCTTACTATTAACTTCTTGTCGTACCGTTTCATACCCTTCCCCTGACAATATCTCATCGAGACTTCCTCAACACATCCTCATCGCTAAGGGTTAAGGACAACACATGTCATGAATCATTTTGATGGTCTTGCCTGACAAAGTCTTGGTTTGAGACAACTTTTTTATTGCTTTTTCTAGGATTGTTTTTTAGTACAAAAAAATTTAATTCAATTTTTTTTTGTAATAAAAAAGTTTTTTTTAGAAAGCAACAAAAAAGCTGTCCCAAACGAAACCAAAATCTCACATCAATGACCTTCCCTTACAACATCTAGTCACAATTTTGTCTCCTTTTAATCATTCGAGGAACTACATATGTTGCTGATTCAGTGATGTTTTTCCCCAACCAGATCGTATCATGACTTCCTCATCTATTCCTTTGAGCGAGATGGGATTAATAATATCATAAATTAAATGAGTAATTAATGTTAGATTTTTAATATATAAATATTATAATTTTAAGTGTTAAATATGCAAATCCAATAAATTATGTATTTATGAAGGGCTCATATACCCTAATGATCACATCCAAATACAATTTCAAAAGTTTGATTATAGTAAAAATTGGCTCATTGGGTTCGTCATTTAATCCAAATTGGCGGCTTAGCCCCAAATCTCAACCCAACCCCTAATCTTCCGTTCCCTCAGTCCCACTCTGCTCCTTTCCAAATTGGTCTCGTCTCTGCTTTCGACTCCGGAAGAAGGAAGCGATTTCGAAGAAAAAGGTAAGATAAATGGAAAAGCCGGAGGAGATCAGCAGCTCAAGGATGTTCGGCGGCTATAATCGGCGCTTCAAGCATTTCAGTCCAACCCTTGGCTGCTCCATGACCTTCTCGATCTACTTCCCTCCTACTCTCCCGTCTCAAAAGATCCCTGTAAGCAATTTCCATTTCTTCTCATTGTAATGATATTTGTTTATTTAACCATGTTGTGAGACTTCTCTGGTTGCATTCAATCTTCACTCGTAATTGCATTTTTGTCGTTGTTAAAATCGGGTTGTTGTTAGCCTCATCGGGCTGGTAGACTGGTAGTAGCTGTTGTTTCGTGCTGGCTTGTGGCTGCTTAGATTGAGAGCGTGTATCGGCCGTGCTCTGATGGGGTTGCTGGTTTTGATTTCTGCTTTCAGTGAAGCTGCTAGTAGATCTCCATTTGTTCGATGCATAGTTGGGCTGCTGCAAGATTTAATCTGGCTAAATTCTGTTTTGCTTTTTGGAGGAAGTTTTTAATGCAATGTTGTCTTCATTGGATAACTAGTTGATCACAAGGGAAAGTAAGGTGATTTTTTAGGTAGGCGTCGCTGTTATAAACATGGAACATAACCGGTAATGTTAAGTTATAGGGCCTGTTATAATGCAAGTATTAAAATTCCTTCTATTTTGAATGTAAGTGTTGTGAGTTGTGATTTTTTTATTTTTCAGGCTGTTTGGCTGATTGCAAAGTTCATGTAGGGCAACTATCTTTACTATTTGATTGGGTGGAAAATTCAGAGTAATATCCTGACAAAATAAATAAAAAAATTCTAAAAATCTACATTATCATATAAAATAAATCACCTAACGTTCTAAACATATTTGTGCCATGATGCCATCTTAACCGTTGCCAGAGGACTACCTCTTCCCAACATGTAGCAGCTCATCACAGTGATCCTACCGTATAGGACCTAATACTTTTTTTCCTCTAACCTCTCCATCCCAGTCGCTCTCATCAGCTCACTGCAAGATATCACCTACATCGTTGTACGACCCACTTAGCCCACACTCCCATGTGGTTTTCTCCCTCTGACTCCATCCCATTGCTTCCCTTCCCATTCTTGTTCCTAACCAAGAACATCTCCTACACCACTCCGCTCGCCATTGAGCATATCACTAATCTCATCTCTCTTCTCCCTTTGCTTCCTTCTCCTTTTTTTCCTCATTTGCGTTGGGATGAGCGTAGTCTTCTGCGCATTCAAGGATTCTGTTATTTCCTGTAACTCCTCTGATGTGAAACGAGAGAGGATTGGATCCTAAATGTCTTGAAGAGCAAATCAAGGGGTCTAAACAACAACTTTGACTCTTAGAAAATTATGGACAGCAATCTCCAATGCTTGAATAAACCTTGGACAGCTGTTATAAGGCTACTGAAGGCTTTTAAACAGCAATTTCAGACCTCCCGGGGTGCAGGACAGCACTTGATGGCTGCAGGAATCTGTGGACAGCACACAGGATGCAGCAGGAATTGCTGGACAGCAATTTGCTGTGGGTAAAACAGCAATATTGGGGCATCAGGCTACTGGGATTCAAGAGGAATTGCTGGAAATTTCTGGCTGCAGCTTTACAGGGAGGAAGACCCAACGTCAGGCAGCATTTTGGGAGAGAATTGTAGAAGGAAATTAATATATCAGCCTTGGGAATTTTCGGCCAGCAGATAAATACGAAGATGGTTCAATTCCAACGTGAGGGAGGCTGAAATTGTGGGCAGAATTATGGGGCAGGTTTTGGAAATACTTCCAACGTGAGTGAAACTGAGATTGTGGGCAGAAATTGTGGTGGATCTTGGATATCTTGGCCACGGGAAGGAATTTGAATTGTTTTCAAGAGAGGATGTGGCTTTAGGAAACAAATCTATGGGGTATTAATGAGGGGGCCGGTGGAGGCATAGGCTAGAGATGAATTAATGGGTAGAGATTTAATTCCTGCTACAAAACTCCTTAGATTAGGGAATCAATTAGGAATTTAATCAAAATCTGAATTTTAATTTCAGTTTTAATTAAATTAGGAGGGAATTGATTTGAATTTTAAAATTCAAATCAAAGAAATTAATGCCATGAATGGGGGAGTAAAGGAGGGAACTAATTTGAAATTTGAATTCAAATTAATTAGAGATAGGGAGCTTTAAATGAGAATTAATGGAGAGCCCATTAATGGTGGCCGGCGGCATGAAGAGGAGGGAGGGGATGGTGGTAAGTGTTTTATGAGTTTCCAAAACAAGCTTGGCCAATTAGGATGGAAAATAATGAGTCCTCTCCAAATTGAATTTAGATTGGATTCAAAATTTGAAAACTTTCCTTTTTAGACTTTTGCAAATATGGAAAGTTTGAACCTCAAATTTGAATTTCAAATTTTGAATTCAAAATTAGTAGATTCTCCCTTTATTGCAAAACCCAAGTTAAGGAGTCATTATGACAATTTGAATGTCATAATGACTTGGATCATGAGTGTGGCCGGCGGTCCAAAGGAGGGAGGAGGTGCCGGCGATCGGGTGGGGAAGGCCGTGGGAAGGAGGCCGGCGATCGGGTGGGCGATAGTCGTAGGCTTGGGGAGGTGGAGCTAGAGGAAGACTTGGGTGGATGAAGAGGGGAGAAAGAAGATGAACAAGAATATATGAAAAAGATAGAGATAACTAACGAACTCACAAAGAGATCGTAAGAACTGCGAACCTCGGACTCTTCCAAAGATTGACGGGTATTGCGTTTGCCCTCACCTTGGGCTTTCCATAGAACTCACACAGAGATCTAGGAGAGTTGAACTCACCAAGAGATCAAAAAAATATGAACTCACAAAGAGATCAAAAGTAGAAATTTTCATTCATCATAATCATCATCCTAATACAAGAGAATGAGCCTCTATATATAGGCTTCAAGAGAAATTAAAAGACACATTTGCCCCTTGGGCTTACATAAGACGAGAGGGTAAAAAAGGGAAATTGCAAAACTAAATTAAAATACACTTAATAAATGAAAATAAAACAAAGTGATCTCGGTCGTCGATCTTCAGCTCCTCGGATTGGCATGGACGGTTGGATGTCCGCATCATTCTCACTGGGTGGAAAAGACTCGACTCCGTCGAGTTCGCGTCCCGGGTGAGCAACCATGCTCTGATACCAAATTGATGTGAAACGAGAGAGGATTGGATCCTAAATGTCTTGAAGAGCAAATCAAGGGGTCTAAACAGCAACTTTGTCTCTTAGAAAATTATGGACAGCAATCTCCAATGCTTGAATAAACCTTGGACAGCTGTTATAAGGCTACTGGAGGCTTTTAAACAGCAATTTCAGACCTCCCGGGTGCAGGGCAGCACTTGATGGCTGCAGGAATCTGTGGACAGCACACAGGATGCAGCAGGAATTGCTGGACAGCAATTTGCTGTGGGTAAAACAGCAATATTGGGGCATCAGGCTACTGGGATTCAAGAGGAATTGCTGGAAATTTCTGGCTGCAGCTTTACAGGGAGGAAGACCCAACGTCAGGCAGCATTTTGGGAGAGAATTGTAGAAGGAAATTAATATATCAGCCTTGGGAATTTTCGGCCAGCAGATAAATACGAAGATGGTTCAATTCCAACGTGAGGGAGGTTGAAATTGTGGGCAGAATTATGGGCCAGGTTTTGGAAATACTTCCAACGTGAGTGAAACTGAGATTGTGGGCAGAAATTGTGGTGGATCTTGGATATCTTGGCCACGGGAAGGAATTTGAATTGTTTCCAAGAGAGGATGTGGCTTTAGGAAACAAATCTATGGGATATTAATGAGGGGGGCCGGTGGAGGCATAGGCTAGAGATGAATTAATGGGTAGAGATTTAATTCCTGCTACAAAACTCCTTAGATTAGGGAATCAATTAGGAATTTAATCAAAATCTGAATTTTAATTTCAGTTTTAATTAAATTAGGAGGGAATTGATTTGAATTTTAAAATTCAAATCAAAGAAATTAATGCCATGAATGGCGGAGTAAAGGAGGGAACTAATTTGAAATTTGAATTCAAATTAATTAGAGATAGGGAGCTTTAAATGAGAATTAATGGAGAGCCCATTAATGGTGGCCGGCGGCATGAAGAGGAGGGAGGGGATGGTGGTAAGTGTTTTATGAGTTTCCAAAACAAGCTTGGCCAATTAGGATGGAAAATAATGAGTCCTCTCCAAATTGAATTTAGATTGGATTCAAAATTTGAAAACTTTCCTTTTTAGACTTTTGCAAATATGGAAAGTTTGAACCTCAAATTTGAATTTCAAATTTTGAATTCAAAATTGCTAGATTCTCCCTTTATTGCAAAACCCAAGTTAAGGAGTCATTATGACAATTTGAATGTCATAATGACTTGGATCATGAGTGTGGCCGGCGGTCCAAAGGAGGGAGGAGGTGCCGGCAATCGGGTGGGGAAGGCCGTGGGAAGGAGGCCGGCGATCGGGTGGGTGATAGTCGTAGGCTTGGGGAGGTGGAGCTAGCGGAAGACTTGGGTGGATGAAGAGGGGAGAAAGAAGATGAACAAGAATATATGAAAAAGATAGAGATAACTAACGAACTCACAAAGAGATCGTAAGAACCGCGAACCTCGGACTCTTCCAAAGATTGACGGGTATTGCGTTTGCCCTCACCTTGGGCTTTCCATAGAACTCACACAGAGATCTAGGAGAGTTGAACTCACCAAGAGATCAAGAAAATATGAACTCACAAAGAGATCAAAAGTAGAAATTTTCATTCATCATAATCATCATCCTAATACAAGAGAATGAGCCTCTATAT
Source organism: Dendrobium officinale (assembly GCA_019514585.1). NCBI lineage: Eukaryota > Viridiplantae > Streptophyta > Magnoliopsida > Asparagales > Orchidaceae > Dendrobium > Dendrobium officinale. The sequence continues at coordinate 51,662,623 of CM033690.1, read as the reverse complement.
ATAGGCTTCAAGAGAAATTAAAAGACACATTTGCCCCTTGGGCTTACATAAGACGAGAGGGTAAAAAAGGGAAATTACAAAACTAAATTTAAATACACTTAATAAATGAAAATAAAACAAAGTGATCTCGGTCGTCGATCTTCAGCTCCTCGGATTGGCATGGACGGTTGGATGTCCGCATCATTCTCACTGGGTGGAAAAGACTCGACTCCGTCGAGTTCGCGTCCCGGGTGAGCAACCATGCTCTGATACCAAATTGATGTGAAACGAGAGAGGATTGGATCCTAAATGTCTTGAAGAGCAAATCAAGGGTCTAAACAACAACTTTGACTCTTAGAAAATTATGGACAGCAATCTCCAATGCTTGAATAAACCTTGGACAGCTGTTATAAGGCTACTGGAGGCTCTTAAACAGCAATTTCAGACCTCCCGGGGTGCAGGACAGCACTTGATGGCTGCAGGAATCTGTGGACAGCACACAGGATGCAGCAGGAATTGCTGGACAGCAATTTGCTGTGGGTAAAACAGCAATATTGGGGCATCAGGCTACTGGGATTCAAGAGGAATTGCTGGAAATTTCTGGCTGCAGCTTTACAGGGAGGAAGACCCAACGTCAGGCAGCATTTTGGGAGAGAATTGTAGAAGGAAATTAATATATCAGCCTTGGGAATTTTCGGCCAGCAGATAAATACGAAGATGGTTCAATTTCAACGTGAGGGAGGCTGAAATTGTGGGCAGAATTATGGGGCAGGTTTTGGAAATACTTCCAACGTGAGTGAAACTGAGATCGTGGGCAGAAATTGTGGTGGATCTTGGATATCTTGGCCACGGGAAGGAATTTGAATTGTTTCCAAGAGAGGATGTGGCTTTAGGAAACAAATCTATGGGGTATTAATGAGGGGGGCCGGTGGAGGCATAGGCTAGAGATGAATTAATGGGTAGAGATTTAATTCCTGCTACAAAACTCCTTAGATTAGGGAATCAATTAGGAATTTAATCAAAATCTGAATTTTAATTTCAGTTTTAATTAAATTAGGAGGGAATTGATTTGAATTTTAAAATTCAAATCAAAGAAATTAATGTCATGAATGGCGGAGTAAAGGAGGGAACTAATTTGAAATTTGAATTCAAATTAATTAGAGATAGGGAGCTTTAAATGAGAATTAATGGAGAGCCCATTAATGGTGGCCGGCGGCATGAAGAGGAGGGAGGGGATGGTGGTAAGTGTTTTATGAGTTTCCAAAACAAGCTTGGCCAATTAGGATGGAAAATAATGAGTCCTCTCCAAATTGAATTTAGATTGGATTCAAAATTTGAAAACTTTCCTTTTTAGACTTTTGCAAATATGGAAAGTTTGAACCTCAAATTTGAATTTCAAATTTTGAATTCAAAATTGCTAGATTCTCCCTTTATTGCAAAACCCAAGTTAAGGAGTCATTATGACAATTTGAATGTCATAATGACTTGGATCATGAGTGTGGCCGGCGGTCCAAAGGAGGGAGGAGGTGCCGGCGATCGGGTGGGGAAGGCCGTGGGAAGGAGGCCGGCGATCGGGTGGGTGATAGTCGTAGGCTTGGGGAGGTGGAGCTAGAGGAAGACTTGGGTGGATGAAGATGGGGAGAAAGAAGATGAACAAGAATATATGAAAAAAGATAGAGATAACTAACGAACTCACAAAAGAGATCGTAAGAACCGCGAACCTCGGACTCTTCCAAAGATTGACGGGTATTGCGTTTGCCCTCACCTTGGGCTTTCCATAGAACTCACACAGAGATCTAGGAGAGTTGAACTCACCAAGAGATCAAGAAAATATGAACTCACAAAGAGATCAAAAGTAGAAATTTTCATTCATCATAATCATCATCCTAATACAAGAGAATGAGCCTCTATATATAGGCTTCAAGAGAAATTAAAAGACACATTTGCCCCTTGGGCTTACATAAGACGAGAGGGTAAAAAAGGGAAATTGCAAAACTAAATTAAAATACACTTAATAAATGAAAATAAAACAAAGTGATCTCGGTCGTCGATCTTTAGCTCCTCCTCGGATTGGCATGGACGGTTGGATGTCCGCATCATCCTCACTCTTCTCCCAGGTGAATTAACATATTTGAAATTTGCCCTATATGAGGAATTTGGAATTCTTAAAAATGAGGCTTTTGGGGTAATCTAAAAATTTTTAAAATTGTTTTACATAGTTTCATTTCATTACCGAACACCTGAAAAATTAAATGCCATGCATTGTTTTTATGCCACACTTCTAATAACTGAAAAAAAAAACCATAATTTACAACATACTAATCTTATGTCATATAAGCTTATCTATTGGTGTATTATTTTTTTAAGCATAACTAGAGCATGACTGATGCGGACATCCAACCGTCCATGCCTATCCGAGGAGGAGCTGAAGATCGACGGCCGAGATCCCTTCATTTTATCTTATTTTATTAATTGTAATTTTTATTTAATTTTACAATTTCCCTTTTTTACCCTTTTGTCTTATGTAAGCCCAAGGGGCTAATCTGTCTTTTAATTTCTTTTGAGGCCTATATATAGAGGCTCATTCTCTTGTATTTGGATGATGGATTATTAATAAAAAAAATTGTGTTTTGCACTTGTGTTCTTTGGGAAGAACGTTAGTGAAATCCCTATGGGAGGGAGTCGGAGTTTCCACCAGCCGCAGGATGGGTCCGGGCTCGTGGCGTGAAGTCCCTTGGAGAAGGGCAGCGCAGTACCCGTCAGCCGCAGGATGTGTCCGGGCTCGCGGTTGTATCTTTGATATTTTGTTTATTTGCTTTTGTTCCTTCTTATTGCTCTTCGTCGTTATCTTCATCTTCTTCCTCCTCCCCATCTTCGTTTGGCCACCGGATTCACCTTCACCCGATCCCACCCTCTTGGCCGCCGACCCCACTCTTTTTGATTCTCTTATTTTGTTTCCTAATTTAGGTTGGGATCAATTGGAAATAATTTGAAATTCAAATTCATTCAAATTTGAATTCAAAATATTTCCTAAATGAGCTCATCTATTTTAGGAAAGTATTTGATTTAGATCTATTTTGAATTTTAAATTCAAGAGGATTTAATTAAATCTTTCCTAAATCTAAAACCATAAATCAGGAATCTTGATTTTCTCTCATTAAATCCCCTCCACCTCATCAAGCCGTTGCCCCCCTTTCCTTGCCTTTCCCGTTAAGGCCTCAATCACACCTCTCCCTTTTAATGCTTGCCGTCCCATTAATTCCCCAAAATAAGGAATTTCCAAACTTCAAATATTTCCTCTCTTCCCATACCAAATCTGAAATTTAAACACCATATTTTCCTCCAGCTGGCCGTTCTTTCTTTCCAGACAGCTGCCCCCACCGAATCCCTGTTTGCCATCCAGAGGTTCGAGACATCTTTTCCTGAGAGTCCAGGCCGACTACCTTGCCAAATTGCTGATTCAGAAAGGCCAGATTGCTGTATACAAATTCCTGCTGGCTTCCCTGCACAGTAACTCCTATCCATAAGGCTCTAACCACTGCCCAGCATTCCCTAGTCAACCCAGGTGGATGTCCAGACTTTGTGGACTCAAGAGATTGTTGATGTGGATGATGAAATATATGCAAAACTGTTGTCCCTGCTGTAAAAGCTGCTGTTTAGACTTCTGAATTTGCTCTTCAAGACCCTTACGATTCAATCCTCCTCCCTGTTCTACATCAATGACAGTCATCATATTTATAGAAGAATGATCCATATTTGGGCATGTTTATTAGATATATCTTTTGATGTAAATTAGAAAACACGTAAACTTGCGCTAAATGATAATTAATTATTGTCTAAATTTGAAATCCTCCAAGAAAATCTGAGAGCGAAATATCAATGTAACATTTAGTATTCACACTGCTAAAAGAAAATTAGATTGTAGTAGATTTGATCAAATTTTAATCGCACTCAAAACCAATAAAAAAATACATAGATGTAAAAGAATAAAATTACAAGTCATAAAATAGAAGATTGATACATGTGCTTATACATGGAGAAGCTTCCTACTAAAGTTGTCATCAAGACTTATACCACACTTAAAGAATTCACATCCATTTGCATTCACAAGTTTTGAGATAAAATATGGAATTTTATCAAGCATCAACTAAATTTACATGCATAGACCCATAGTTGTTTGTATCACAAAATTCTAGAATTGTGTCCATTATTTAAAAAGGCATAGCTGTTTTAATTGCCTGCATAAGCCTTGAGGTATGGTGCTTAGGCTCCATAAATTTTATTATTTTAATATTTCATAAATAAAAAATATGATTTAAAATTTAATGTAAGAAAAATTAAAATAAAATATAAAATTCAAAGTCTACAATCTGCTTTATATTTTGACTCTATAGTTAATTGGTATAAACATATAAAATCAAATAAAAGGAGATGCCAAAATAAAATTAGGTGAGATACAAATTATTATAGGGTTCAACAAAAATAAGTGACTCGTCGTTGAGGCAAATAAAGAACAACATGGGAGACTCTTGCAAAGCGAGTGTAGATTGGATCTAAATGGGATGCAAGGGAGTCGAAGGCAAGTCAGGCTTATGGCTTCAATGATTTTATAAGCTTGTTGGAGAGAAATTGGGTTGATGTGGAACAACCAATTATATCACTGCCCGATATTCCAATGAGTACTGTTACGAGCTATTATTCTAGTTTTCATTCTGCTATTATTTAGGAGCCTCTATTTGAGGATGCTGCTACGTGTGCGTTTCTATTTCATGAATTTTCTATTTCGAGCTTCTATTCACAGGAAAACAGTTATGTTGTTGATTTAATATTAGCTGCTTTGGATTTTGGATAAAGTTAAAATTTGAACTTGAGGGTTATTTGAAATCAAGTTGGACTGATTTTTTGCCACTATATCTACTAGCTTAAAGATGATGAGTCTATAAGTAGATGTTTTGAGTGATGTAATTTATTATCTTTAATTTAGTAACATTTTTTTTTTTCATGTTTTAATCTTATGCGTGCAACTTGGATATGTATTTCTTAAATTAATACTAAAGTGGTTCATCAAATTTTGAGAAAAGTCATTTTCTTATAGTGGCATGAGACCTAGATTTTTTACTTGGATGAGCTTTTTCCTAAACATAATTTCTTCTGCATATTTTATTATTGGCTTGCCCATGCTCTTGATTTATTTTTTTTAAGTTTGACAGGATTAGAATTCTATTTGTGGCGATTAAGTTGCAATTGCCCATTGGTTTTTCTTGATTCTTATATTGAATTTGTTCGAATTTATTGGATCATTACTTTATTGTTTGAGTTATAATTTAATTGAATATATACATTAAAAGGAAATAAGTTGTGACTTATTTAGTGGCTAGCAATTTTCATCTTATTAAATTTCCTTGCAAGATTTACAAACATCGCATCATATTAGTTGCATTAGAAAACCTTAAACTTGAATCATCTAACTTCATGAATTGTGGAACATTTAGTGTTGTCTTGTTGTTCATGTTGACATATGCTTACTTTCAGCTCCTACTAATGATTTTCTGTTGTATGTTGTTATTCAATTGACAAACGTTGACCACTTGACCATATGTTGTTTGCTGGAGTTTCCAAGGTGTTGTCTAAATTTAGTGGAGAAACTTGAATTTAAAGTAAGAGGCAAAAGGATTTATCTCAGATTTAGGGGCAAAGCTTTTATGCTATACATAACAAAAGAGATGTGATGTGAAGAGCTTCCATGCTGTTCATGAACACATGAGAGTTATCCCATTCCTAGTGGTGAGGACCACAGTCCTCCCTAAATCTGTTCCTATCTAAATTGGAGACAAACTCCACCGAATTAAAAAGAATGGTTCGAGGAACACAATAATTATAGCTCTGATGCCAATATAAATTCACATATACAAAAGGCACACTGTTTGAGTGGTTTAAACAGGATTGAAGATTGCCACCATTCGTGCAGTGCTCCTAACAATATAAACTGCACTAGGAATTATTGGTTTTCCACCGGATCAAATACCTCAAGATGGTGAATTGTGTGGGAGAAGTATAATAGAGGAAAATCAAGTGCGTGACATCACCTCCCTAGTGGGCTGTATACACCACACACACTAGCCTTTCACTTTTCTCAGCCTTTAAACACTATATAAATTTGATTTATGGGCTTTTCCCCCCATTACTCAATCATGGTTTCCATGAAGCCTTGTCAGCTTATTTCTTTTACCGTGGTATTTGGGATGTTTCATTTCAAAACCAAAATTAAAGCTTAAGGGTCAACTTTATTTCAAAACATGGGGCAATGACAGGTTTTTAACTCATCTAGAGCAGAACTGAGGGGTGTGTTTTATGCAGGAATAAAGACAAAGTATTCAAAAAATTATTCTGCTATTTAAATATAATCTTTAAAAAGAGTTACTTGGCTATTGTTCCCTTTATCCATCATTTCTACTCAGGTGGGGAATGCATTTTTGACAAAAGTAACAAATTATTGGTGAGGAACAAGTGGTGATGCGAATCGTTTTGATGCATTCACTTTACTAGTACCCTTAACCCATGGGGAAGAGAGCCTTTCATATTTAGTGAAAGAGTAATTCTAATGAACGAGTTATATGAGAGGCTTCTTTTTAAACTTCACAAAGTGGCTAAGAAGTATGCACAATGCTGGGAATGTTTGGAGTTATCTTATGTACTAGCAGCTGTATTGTATTCAACGGGCTTTCATAAATCTACTTAAACTGGAAATGTGTGCTTTAAAATAGACTCAGACTATTAATAACTATGACAATATGAAAAAGCTCCCAAGTCAAGTGTCTAAAAGAATTGTAGCGATTTTGCTTAGAACAAAAAGGAGCTGCTTCAATGCATGCTGACTGTTAAACTAGCATATAAAATGGAAATTCTTATGTATTTTTAATATATGATTCAATTTTTCATCAATTCTACAAGTGGTTCCTAGGGTATAAACATGCACATTTTTCTTATTGCTTGCAGGCCATCATTCATATCGAATTAGACAGCTTGTATTTATGCATATTTAGGTTGAAATTTGTTATAGACCTTTAATCTTCTTATTTCTGACACAATTTTGTGAGACACGGTTTCAGTTGAAGCTCTCTTTGTTAAGCTCTTACCACTTTTATTCAAAATGTGTTCCGGATGAGCTGCTTTTATGTGTAAATTGAAGTATATTACTTACAACAACAACAACATCAAGCCTTTATCCCACTACGTGGGGTCGGCTACATGAATCCTTTTTCTCCATTGTGTCCTATTAAAAGCCAAAAGTTGAAGTATATTACTTGCTAAAATAAATTATTGCTGGCAGGTCCTTTATTGGCTATCCGGGCTGACATGTACTGATGAGAATTTCATTATGAAATCTGGAGCCCAGCGGGCAGCTTCTGCCGAAATGATTGCTTTGGTTGCACCTGATACTTCTCCAAGTGAGTTACAACCTTTCGTAAATTCGAGCCCACCCTCTTTGAAAACCCATTTTTTTCTGCATATACCAAATTAAAGCTCCGTTTGGTTTGGCATAGCTTTCAGTTGTTTGTTTCTGCTTCTTTTAATAGCAGAAGCAGTATAAGGTGTTTGGTAAAAGATTGGTGATAAAAAGTCTAGTCTCATGAAAGATGAAAAGTAGCTTTCTTAGAATGATACTTTTGGTAATTTGCCAAAAACTGTATCAGTTAATCAATTCAGAGCAGTGTCACAATATTTTTTTACAAAAAATCACTAGTCTTTTTACACTTTAGACATAAGCCTTAATATTTTATCACACAATTAACCACTTTACCCCAGTATACCACAACGCAACATTATGTTATACAACGGAACAAAAGACAACTGAAGGTCTCTTGCATTAATCACATTTTTGGCATTCTAGAAGACCTATAACGCCATCAGAATGAACTAAGGTTGAGTACAGGAAACAAACCAAGACACGTGTTCTTGCTTGAATTACACATTCACCTGGGAACTCAGAAACCTTTGATTCACGCAACCAAAAAAAAAAGACTTGAAATTCTAAATAATCATCTTCCAAGGCCTTGTCTAGGAATTTGCAATTGAAATGCTGTAAAGGGTTGGCTTTATTGAGTTTCAACTCATAGAATTTCTGAAGTGTTTCGCATAATGTTAAGGCAATTATATTGATTCGGCTGCCATTATGAATTGTAGGATTGGCTAGTGCCAGTTTAATGCAGTGCATATGTTTTAGAAAGTTGTGTGTGCTGACTGTACTTCATATTTTTGTCTTATTTCCATTTTGCATTCTTTCATTTCTTCCTTTCCACTTCACGATTGTTGAAGTTGTTCCTGATATGTATCACCTTCAGTGTCTGCAGCAGCCCTAATACTTTTTTAAGTGATTATTTTGCTTTTTTCGCTCATTTCAGTAGCTGTTATTAACTGTATATTTTTTATTTTATTTAGGGGGACTAAACATAGATGGAGAGGCTGACAGCTGGGATTTTGGTGTTGGTAGGAATGAAATAATTGATTTTATATGGACTTTTAACTTGTCAAATGTTTATTTTTCATAATTATTTCTCTTATGCTTTTTTAAGTTTTTGCTTATTCAAAATGCAACATTGACATTTTCAATTTTCTTGCTTTTATTTTTGCGATTAAGTTCCATGCAGTAGTGTCTCTAAGAAAATTTTACAAATCACGTGTTCTTTTGGTAAGCTTAAACACCTCAGAGTGACCAATGCCTTTGTGTTAAAGAGGCATGATTGAAATTCCAAATCAAAACAGAAATCTGTTAGTTGAAAAAATTCATCTCCCTTGTTTTTAAATAAAAACAAAAAAATTTCAAGTATTCCTGTGCATTTTATATCAAGATGTGTTTTTTGTGTGATTGGAAATTGCAGTTCAATTGGCGCACATTCTGTAAGGTGGTGTATTTTATATAGATGCAAGTAAGCAGTGCTCCTCTTCAGCATTGTCCCTTGTAGCCTGAATAATTTTCTCCAAAATGACTGAGGAACACCTTATCTCTATCATATACTTTAGACTCCAGTATTATTTAAAGCTTGACCACCTTCCTGATGAATGCAGTCACTACTGTTGCTATCGTGTAAGGTTGTTGTAGGGGATGAAGTGAGCGTACTTGCTCAATCTATCAACTACCACTAGAATTACAATAAACCCTTCCGATCAAGGTAACCCATCAATAAAGTCAATGGTGACCTCCTCCTACACCCTGTCAGGTAGATCTAGGGGTTGAGGTAACCCCCAGGAGCCATGACCATGCACTTATTTCGTTGGCACACCCTACATCTAGCCACCATCTCTTCTACATCACTGTGCATCCCCTTCCAAAACAACTATGCTGCCAGCCTCCTATATGTCTTATGTACCCCATAGTGACCTCCAACAACGCGCCCGGGGAACTATTGCACCAGCTGTGGGATATGAACTGAAGCCCGTGGCATCACAAACCTCCCCTGGTATATTAGTCTCTCCCCCTCTAAAGAGCAGCCCAGGTGACTGTTCTCAACCTTCAAAAGACTTGCTCTAATTTTTTCCAACGCCTCATACGGCACACTCACTTTTTTGATAGCCCCCCAATCCAGCATCAACAATATTGACATAGCCAGCTTATGGAGCTACCCTATGCATCTAGCAATGCATCCACTGTCTTGTTCTCCAATCTTGATTTGTAATGAATTCAAAATTATAGCCTGATAGCTTTGACAACCATCTATGGTGCTCATCAATATTATCCTGATATGCAGCCACACCCTCGTGCCCCAAGTATTCTACACTGGTATGTACAAAGCAACACTTCTTTAGGTTGGCCCTCAGCTGATGCTCATATAATACTTCCAAGATCACCCTCATATGCTCTAAATACCCCCCTATTGACCTGTTGTACACCACTATGTCATCAAAGAAAGCTAGTATGAACTTCAAGAGATATGGTTTGAACACACAATTCATGAGAAACTAGAAGGTGGCAAGGGCATTGGCAAGCCCGAATGACATCACTAAGAACTCGTAATGCCCCTTATGTATCCTGGAAACAGTCTTCGGGACCTCCTCCTCCCTCATCCTTATGTGATGGTATCCCGACTTCAGATCCACCTTGGCAAACACCACTACTCCACACAACTCATCTAGTAGCTCATTGATCATCAGTATGGGAAACTTGTTCGGCACAGTCTCCTTATTTAGAGCCCGGTAATAAACATAGAATCTCTTTCTCCCATCCTTCTTCTTGACCAGCAAGAATGGGCTAGAAAAAGGACTCACACTCGGTCTGATGATCCTCGCCTTCAGCATCTCTCGGATCAGCTTTTCTATCTTGTCCTTCTGAATCTAGGAGTAGCGGTAAGGCCGAACACTAATCAGTGACACCTCTTCCCTTAAGGTGATGACATGCTCCTGCTCCCTCGGTCGTGGTAAGCCTTAAGATGGTTGAAAACCTCACAGAGCTGTTGTATGAGTGATTGTACTGAAAGAGAGATGTCCCCCCTTTCCTCTAGTCTGATCCCTTCTTAGCTCTGAAGTTTCACTATAAATCCTCCTCCCACCTCCTATATGGTCCTGACCATATTTTTTAGAGACATCATGGCCTTGGACAACCCCGCATCTCCCCGTATCACCATCTTTCTTCCTTCCACCACCAGCTCCATCGTTAGTGCTCCCTAATTGACCCTGTTATCTCCCATGTTCTGCAACCACTTCATCTCCAAGATAATATCAGTGCTCCCTAACTCCAATAGGAGAAAATTCTTCCATCACTTGAATCTCCTGTATAGTCAACACAACTCCCCTACACACTCCTCTACCTATCTCCACCATCCCAGTGCCCATCATCACCCTATAGTCCCCGATGTCCATCAATTTCACCCCCACTTGGTCAACAACCTGGTTGAAGATAAAATTGTGGGTAGCCCCACTGTCGATCAACACCACCACCGCTTTATTTGCTATTTATCCTTTCACTTTCATCGTGTGATTCAAGGTAAACCCCACCACTAAGTTCAAGGAGACTTCGGCTATGTCAAGATGCATCTCATTCTCTTCCTCTATCACTGCCTCACTCTCACCTTCCTTCCCAGCTTCCTCGTCATCACAGACGGTGAGAACCTGAAGAGTTCGGTCCTTACACTTGTGCCCCGGCGTGTAGCTCTCATCACAGCTGAAGTACAATCCCTAAACCCATGTGAAGTACAATCCCGTTTCTCATGCAGCTCCTTTTTAGTGAGCCTCTTGAAGTTTCCCCCGAACCCCCCTCTTACAGGCTTCTCTTTTCGGGCCTCAAAAAGGCTTCCTGATGCTAGTCCCTTGGGAGCTAGGAAAGTGGTGGTCATCTTGTACGAGCCTCCTGAACTACTGCCTCTTGACCCCCCCCCCCCCCCCCCCCCCCCCCCCCCCCCCCCGCCGCCTCTTCAGGTACTTTTGGTACTCCACTAACTATGCTAGCTTCGTAGCCTCCACCAAGTCACGCGGCCTCATCACTCTAACAGCCACCCAAATCTTAGTCTTGAGCATCTTCATGAAGTTCCCCTTCAGCACGGTCTCAGAAAGCCAGTTAAGTCAGTTAGCTAGGTACTCAAATCTATCATTGTACTCCACCGCAAAGCCCTCCTGTGTCAAAGCTAAGAATTGCTCATAAAAATCTCCTCCCTTGTTGGTTTGGAAATGTTTGAGCAAGCAATCCTTGAACTCTCTTCCAACTCTGAATGGGCCGCCTCATGTCTCTCCACTAGTACCAAGCCAATGGCTGCCCCTCCAAACACAGACCAACTGCCGTTAGTCTGTTCTCCTCCGTCAACCTATTGACGGAAAAAAAAACTCTCTACCTTATAGATCCACCTATGTGCATCATTGCCCTCAAAGATAGACATATTCAACTTCCTTACCCTTGGATCACCTCTGTTTTCCCTGAATCCTCCAAAGCCTTTCATTCCCTGAAAGGGAGATGCTCCCCAAGTGTCTCGATCCTCCTTTCTGCGCTCGTACCCAAATCCTTCTTCAAAATCCCCCTTCATTTCAAAATCAGCACCCCTGTGCTCATAATCCACCCATTTTCTTGCAAAATCAGCACCTCTTCGCTCAAACCCAATACTCATATCCTCCCTAGAAATAAGCTTCAGAGGAGGCATCCTATTTCTCCTTCCAAAATTTCTACCTCTTGATTTTGGATTTGGGTTTCCTCCACTTCCTTAGTTGTCGGTAGCTTCCCTTGTCTTAGATGTCATCGTTTTGGGTTTGACTTCGAGCAATTTCTTCAGCATTTCTTCCACGATGACAGACTTTTCATCCATCTTTTCATGGATGGATGCAAATTGGTTTTCAAAATCTGATTTCAATTGGCCTAGTTCCCCTTCCAACATTTCCACTCTCCTTCCGGCCATTGGTACCCTAGATCGAAGGGCTCTAATACCAATTTGTTAGGAAACGGTTGTAGGAAACAATGGTCTCCCTTGCTTAAATTTAATTTCAACACCTTGCAAAATAGAAGTTGAGAAGAACTTGGAAGGAAAACCAGAATTGAACTTCTTAATTGATAATAGATGAGAAAAACAACAAGATACAAGGGATCTACAATTGGAGAGGAAGATCTGGTTCTCCCAAATCTCTATACGCCGCCAGAGCCCAAGCAAAAACTAAGGACCAAAAAATTACAGCAAAAACAAAGATGAAAAAAAACTAACCCTAGCCTCCAAAACCTACTTAAGCATACAATAATTAGGCTAAATCCCAAAACAGCTAAATCCCAAAACAGCCCATTCTTTTTGAATTTTTCCCTCCCAAATCCCCCTAATTAATCTTGTGGACCCCACATGGGTTGAGGGGCAATGAAGGGGGTGGAAATCCTATGTTCCGCCTCTTGTACACCTGGACCGGTCCTGATTGGACTGACTGGACCGATCCAGGTACCGGTCTATCAGAAAAGTGGGGAAGTTGATCACTTCAGCTGTTTTGTTGGAGGAAGTGAAAATTTATTTCTTCCCTGGGGTGTGTCTAGTACAATTTTTAGCCATTTGACTTCTGGCTCATATTTTCTTGAGTCGTCAAATATGATACTTTCATTTTCCTGGAATTATAGTGATGTAGGTTAGTTAAAGGTCTTAGAAGGAATTATCATAGAAGTAGACATGAGGGAATATTATGAATTTTATTTGTGTGCAACTAAGACGCAACAGCGCTTTTTAATAGGGAAAACGAGGGAAACACTATAAAAAACAACTAAATAAATATATAGTTTTGACACTTGAGCTGACAACCTGAGAAAAGAAATTTGAGTATAGTTAGCCATTCACTCTGTGGTAGTGGTTCTTAACTCCATAGATGCTGGTTAAACTTTCATGGCTTGAGTTGAAACCATGTAGTAATGAGTTAGACTAAACAAACAATTCAAAATATTAGAGAGCACTTTCCAATCATATAAGTGCCTTCATTATAGATAAGTTTTGTTAAATTCAGAGAATTGGAGAGGGAAAGGCTTTTTAATTTCATTATACAAAACTATCCATATTTATTGATCTATACAAGATATCTTAATAAAGAAACAACTACATATGGAATCATGCATAATTTTCCTAATTTAATCCTTCCTAAATCAACCACCCGAATATGAAAGGAGATCGACGTGATCCATGTGAGCCTCTCATGGATCCCCATCCTATCTGTGGGATCAAGGGCCAAGGGGCGGTTGAGATTTTAACACGTTTTTATACTTGAAATGAAAAAGTAAACAAAAATTAAGAATTAATTGGCATGAATTGCAGACTTAATGATTGCATCATATAATGTCCCTCATACATGCATACACACAAATACATTGAAACATATTTATGGATTATATAATAATGACAAAATGCATTATAATGTACATTAAAATTATATAGGGAAGAGACATGCTATACTCCTAAAAAAAATTAGGTAAAAACTCATATCAAATCATCACTTAATTAGGTGGACTAATAAAAACTCTTCCCAAGCAAAAATAGATGGCACCCTCTAAAACTTGATTGGACCACCTATTAGTACGGGCTCCAAATAATTGTGTAGATTTTTAAAAGAAATGTAGCGATAATCATACAATATTAATAATTAATATATTATATATTAATTTATTCTTAAATAATATAGATGAAATAATGTGATACATAATGTATTATATAATAAAGTATTAATTTCTTATAAATACAAGATGTATTGTACATAATAAAATTATAATTTATTATAATTTTAATTATTTGAATATATTATTATATTGCATTTTATGTACTTTTATTCATGTGGTATGCATGCACAGGTATGTTTAGACCATGGTTTTAAATTTTTGCAGATTTAGTCGTTTTGTGTAGATATCTGTTAAATCGATTAGAAATCAACTAATATTTCTATTCATCTGATTTTGGGAAGTTAAGCTGACTCTTGAGAGTTTCAATGATGTTTCAGATGAAACTTAAGGAGTTTCACCCAAAACTAATATGCTTTCAATGAAATTTCATGAAAATTCTTGAGCAGTAATCAAAGTTCTATTAGAATTCAATTACTAAGGCCCATCAAATACATCAAAAATCATTAAACTAATATGCTTTGAATGAAATTTCATTAAAATTTATGTATAATTTGAACCTCAGTTAGATAATTCTATTTGTTTTGTACCTTTAACATATGACAATAAAAAATAAGCCAAGCCAAAATTGAAATGGAATCTTTAAATCGATGCTATTAAACTACCATAATCAAAACCGAGTTGTAAAAGACTGTTTTATTCAATATTACATATATTATAAATGTAATGCATAAATGTGTCTATATATAGAAATATATAATGCATGTGTGCGCGTGTGTGTGAATAGTAACCATGTCCAAAATAACAGTGTCATTGCCTCTCACTCCATGACGACCAATTTGGCCCTTAAAAAGCTTCTCAATGATTTTATCAAATGGTCTTGTTTAATTAGTGAAGTATGTCATCTCATAAGGTTTTGATAAGAAGAGACATTTGTTTGCCTGTACATGTTTTACTTGAAGAAAGATAGGAAAATTGGCTGCCAAATTTATATTTTGGGGGTTGAAATATTGTCATTTAATATGCGTCAAACCTTTCATTTGCCTGCCTTTTTTTGGAAATTGTGGCTGAATTCAGAGAAAATGTGTTCTTCTTCTAATTCTTATTATTAAGAAAATCTGAAGTAAGATTGTCAGATTGATTTCTTTTGGTAGATCCGTAATCTTCAAGTAGCTAAGTCAATTTGTATCTGAAGCCAGTCATCTTTGCAATTTTCTTATCTCTGATTGATGCTAATATTCATTTTCTTTTATTTAGGAGCTGGATTTTATTTAAATGCAACAGAAGAGAAGTGGAAAAACTGGCGTATGTATGATTATGTTGTCAAGGAATTGCCAAAACTTCTTGATGAAAATTTCAAGCAGCTTGACACTTCAAAAGCCTCCATATTTGGGCATTCAATGGGTGGGCATGGAGCCCTAACAATTTTTTTGAAGAATCTAGACAAATATAAGGCATGTTTTTTGTTTTTATTTTGATGCAGGACTACATGCATAAGTAGGAAACTTGCACAATATATTTTAAGATCAAGTTAGATTCCGTTATTAGTGATTAAAACAACAAAATAAAACTAATGAAGGGTCACTTTCGTTTAGGCCAAACTACACAAAATGCTAAGCGGCATCAAAAACACGTAGGAAAATTAAAGTAGTGCATGCGGGGTAGTTTCCAACATAATCCTTGTTTAACAACGAGATCTAAAAGCAATGAAGTAACAAATCCTACGAATACTAGTGGATGGCAATAAGTAGACACGATTTCTTGTTTTGAACAAACTCTCACGAAGAACTTGGAATTCGAAAGTAAAAGAATCAAGGAGGAAAAGGAATCACCTTCACGGAGAAACAACGTGGATCACTATACCTTTTCGTTATTTCTTCTTCCCTTGCCTTGATCACAATGAGTAGCAAATGGTAGATGGCCTTCTCTTTGATTCCAACGATGTTGAAAATATAATCTCCATGGTACCGTCCCAAATGATGGAAAAATTGAGAAGTTTTCTCTAGCAAGGAGATAGGAGAGAAGCTTCAAGCCATTTCCCAATAACCTGAAAATTATTTCAGGTTTTCCTTCTAAAAAACCTGAGAAAGAAATCTCAGGTTCATGTAATAGGAATTGAGAATTGGAGCCAAGGGTTGCAGTAGCCAATACACGTGCATAGGAGGGAGTTAAGAGGCTTTATTTTATTTCCAAAGGAGGCATTTGGCTTTTGGAAATAATTCCAACGGAAGCCTTGATGGAGCCGGCGGCATGCATGACAGAGGAAGATTTTGGTGCAGGTAATTAAGGTGTCTTAATTAGGATTTGATTTAAGAACGGCTCATTTGGAATCCACTTGTATTTGAATTTCAAATTAAGCCCAAAACAAATACTTTCCTAAAATAGATGAATTATTTTAGGAAAGATTTTGAATTCAAATTCAAAAGGAATTTGAAATTCAAAATTATCCAAAAATAATTTTCAGGCAATTAATAAACTCAAGGGGAGAAAAGGCAGTGGGGCCGGAGATGGGCGGGGCCGGTCGGCGGCTAGGAAGTGATGCCGGCGGCCTAGGGGCTCGGGTAAGGGGTTGGCCGTGGGTATTGTGTGGGGATGAAATGGCTCGGGTGGGTGGAGAAACCGGCGGCAAGGCGAAGTGGGGTGAAGGGGTTTCGGCAAAAACAAAAGGGAAGAAGAGAAGACAAAAAAAATAAACCACGAACCCGGCCGTCTTCGAGGTTGGTGGGTGATGCGCCAATCTCCCTCTCCAAGGGATCTCTCCAAAACTCTCCAAGAACTCTCAAGGCTCTCAAAATCACAAGTGCAGGAAAATTTTCAATAATCATTCATAAACCATGAAAATAAAAGAAGGAGGCTATAAATAGCCCATTACAATGTCATAAAAATAAAAGACTAAAATACCCTCGAGGGGCTACAAGACTCAATCCCTCAAGCAAGGATAAAAAGGGAAAAGTGCAGAAATAAAAATTACATCAAATAAAACGATCATGCTGAAATCAAAAATACATCGGGTATATCGTGGCCGTAGATCTACGGCCACGTCGACGGTAGACTTTCCAACTGATGTCCCCATCATATTTCTTCCTTGTATAATATTGTTTTATGTTGATTTACTGATTGACTACTATCATAAATTGAGATTCCTTGATTGCATGCTTGCATACTTACATATATTGTTTAATAAGATAAATAAATTAAAAAAACCCATACATGCCATGCAACCCATCATGCCCTAGACAACTTTCCTCGACCTTGCCTTCCTCACACACAATCCTGCATGCCGAGTTCTTCCCAAGAGCTTTTTTCTTATGAAAACTAAACCACCACCCTATGCTCTAGTGCTTGCATTTGCTTTTGCTCACGCAGTTTTGAATCCACTTAAACCCCACAATCCTGCTCACTTAGCTATTTATTTCTTTGTGTTCTCCCTAGTACCCATCTCCTTTGATATCGTCAACTTGCTCACATGCTCTATTTCTTGCAAACACCATTTTTTGACTTTCTCCCATGAAAACCCCTCCTTCAATACACACGAATGTCTCTACCTCACACATGCCAGTCATGATATTCATGTTACCCTTCTTCATGCTATGCTATCTGCACCTCTGATTGCAATCGTGCCTTCGTTTCAAACATGCAATCACACCCACAACTCACATGTGACAATCACCAATGCTTATCTCTCCAAACCTAGGAATCCAAACTTGCACCCAGTTTCACTACTTGCACGCGGACCCTAGGGGTGTCAATTCGGGTCAACGGGTCAAGTTCGGGTCCAACTCGAGTTGACCCGGGCATAACAGGTTGATCCGAACCCGACCTGTTTAGCTAAACGAGTCAAGATTTTCAAACCGGACCCGACCTGAGAACCTGCGGGTGCAGTCGCTGAGTCGTCATTCACGCAGGCGTAGCAGCGTAGGGCCTGGCCGACGTGGCTACTGGGCGACTTGGCTAGGTCAACTGGTCGAGGTGGAGCGGTCTATGTGGCTACGTTGGGTCGAACCCTACCGTGGTCGAGGTCGAGGGAAGGAGTGGTCTGCAAGGCTGCGCCTTTGCGGCTTGGCGACTGGCAAGGCGGAGCAGTGGAGCGTTTGAGCGGCCTGCACAGCGCCACGACGGCCTAACGCGACGTAAACTGCGTGACGCTGCTAGACGCGACGGCCTAACAGACTCGACAACACTGGCATGATGCGACAAATCAAATTTTTGGGTTAAACCGGGTCGACCCACGGGTTGTTGGGTCAACTCAAACCCGACCCGTTTTTCAAACGGGTCAGAAATTCGAACCTGGACCCGACCCGTTTAACAAACGGGTTGGCACGAACCCAAATTTTTTCGGGTCGGGTATCGGGCCGTGTAAAAAATTGACACCCCTAGCGGACCCCTCTTTTGTTGTGTTAGCCTATCTTTAGCAAGAAACTCTTACATGTGGATAAAGTCTCGTAGCTCTACATGCATATTATCGGAGCACATAGATGTTTATTCACTATGTGCTATTTTTTCAGTACAAATCTATGTGTAACATGTACTTTTTATGTGCTTCATTTTGTTGGAATTGATAGTGAGTACATAGTTGTATTATGTTTCACTATGAAAAATATCGGGGCATGCCTCATAGCCTTTTTGATATAAAGTTTCTTCTACATGAAATATGGGCACTGAAGCTTCATAGGGGATGCCACCTATCTCAAACAGTAGAATGACAGTGGAATGCCTCTAATGTTAGAACAAATCTAGAAAAGAAGAAGATGAACCTTCTACACAAAGAGAGACTTTTACTTGATAGAGGATGCTATCTATTCAAGACAGTGGAAGGCCTCTACTGTAAGAAGACTGGAGAAGGAGAAGAGAAGAAGAAATGATGCAATGTCTCTCCTGCCTCGGGGGTATTTATAGGTGAAAAGGGAGAAAAGGAATATTCTGGAAGAATAAGAATATTCTGAGAAAATAAGAATATTCTAATTGAATATTCTGAAAGAATATGAATATTCTGGGAGAATAAGAATATTTTGGGAGAATAAGAATATTCTGAGAAAATATTCTGAAAGACAGAATATTCTTGAAGAATAAGAATATTCTGTGAGACTAAGAATATATTGGGAGAATAATAAAATTCTAGGAGAAGAAGAATATTCTGAAAAAAAAAAGAATATTTGGAGAGAAGAAAAATATTCTAAAAATTTTCAGAATTTTTCAATTTTTGTATTTTAAAAAAATTCGCCTCAATATTAAAAAAAAGATGGATCCCGATTTTTGGCCTGGACAGTCCAATTCGGATATTTTTGGGATCACCGTGACCATTTTTCTATGATTCGGATTAAATTTTGGCATTTTCAGATCCAAACAAAGCTTATGTAGTAGATTTTGAGCAAATTTAATAGTATTGGAGTGCAATTTTTCGAGAATTTGTATCCCGATCACTAAGCCGACCTTGAAACAGTCTAAAATTATAATTAAGGGTATTTTACTTGGTTCAAGGCTGCGAGAGGAAGGCCACATTAACGTCCAGGGAGTGGTCGCGCTTCGTAATTACCTGGAAATTATAATTTTGCATTGGAATGATTCGAAAAACTTCAACACATATATTCCGACTATGCAGGCTTCAACGTCTGAAAATAGAAGGGCAACTGATATATCATTAGAAATTTTAATTTTGGAAGTTTTCACCTCCAAAATTAAATCTGGGACCATCCGAACTCTGATTTTAGCAAACTGATAGTCGAAGTGAATTTCTGTCTAACGACTCTAAATTTGACTCAATCTGAGTCCAAAGGGCCCAAATCGATGACCCAAAGCGTATTTGGAAGGTTCAAATCATACATTGGATGACTAAATGATCACCAAATGTGACATGCTTATAGTCAAATCGAGCGGCTCGACAAGATGAATCCAACGAGCCCAAGATTTTTGGAATTTTGACATCATAAAGACACTCAAATACTCGATAAACGGTCAATGATCAAGGGAGTTGATATCGATCGTCCATTGGAAACACTACCAACTTGCCCTTGACCTTCATCATATTTACTAGTCATGCCATTCCAAAAATTATAAATAGCCCCTCATACAAAGCTCCTCGAACACCACCCGACCATCAATTATCGTCAGATTTCTTCCCTGCTACTGACCATTGCCAGACTTTGGCCGGACTTTTGCTCGACCACCAACTATCGTCGGACTTACGCCCGATCACCAACGGTCATCAAATTTCCTCCCGACCAGCGACCATCTCCGACTACGGTCTTTCCGACCATCGTTGCTCGCCAACTATGATCTTTTCGACCACCATTGCCTGACTACAATCTCTCTGACCACCGTCGCCTGACTACGGTTCTTCCGACCACTGGTGCCCAACTACGGGACTACGATCTTTTCAACCTCATTTGCTCGCCGACTACGGTCCTTCTGACCACCATCACCTAACTACAGTCTTTTCTGACCTCCGTCGCTCGCCGACTACGGTCATTCTGATCGCCATCACCCGACCCATACGGTCTTTCCAACCTCCATCGCTCGCTAACTACAGTCCTTCCGATCGCCGTCACCCGACTACAGTCTTTTCGACCACTGTTTCCTGCCGATTATAGTCTTTCCGACCATTGTTGCTCGACTACGTTCTTTTCGACCATCATCGCTTGACTATGGTCTTTCCGACCTCCGTCACCCGACTACAGATTTTCTGACCTCCATTGTTTAACTATGGTCCTTTCGACCACCGTCGCCTGACTATAGCTATTCCAACCTACATCGCTCGTTGACTATGGTTCTGCCAACCAAGCGAACATGCCAACACTAATTCTTCCAACTCCCACCATATAATGCACTCTATATAATGTGTATTGGCTACATCGAGCCAAGGTCTCCCCCCTATGGAAGGGTCTCATTTGTAATATTGCAAACACTTGTGGATTCATTCAAATTAGGCCAGGTCTCGTGGTTTTTTTCCCTTTTCAGGGTTTTCTACGTAAAAATCTTGGTGTCTCTTATGAACACTACACATCTATCTTTCATCTATTTGTGTACTGGATCTTCGTACAAAACTAAGATGTTAAACTTTGTATCTCTCCACTGCCGCAAATATTCCGGGATGCAATAATAAATATAGTTTGTTTTTAATCTCAAAATTTTAATGACATTAGGTGCTTTAAATCAACTATGAACATTTTGCTAATTGACTTGATGTTTATTGTTAGAACCTTTGCTATAAATTCCATGGGATCACTCTCTTAGTCAAAACAATAATTTGAGTTTAAAAAAGAGATTTGAATTGTACAAGAACACCAATCGATACTAATGCCTAATTAACCATATTTACATATTGTAAAACATGTACACCCCAAAGCATGTAGAACCCCAAAGACCCAAACTTCTCAATGATTTGTTCGAATAATCATGAGATATTATGCAATACACAAATGTCTATAAAGGACTCACACATGTTTTCAAGTGTGCTGAGAAGCCTCCCAACAAAAAGGATGAATATGTTAATATACCTTCTACTTTGAAACAATCTCAAATGATGAAGGGTACCAATAGACCCCTGACTAACCTAGATGTTTTGACATTCCAATACTATGGTAAAATCATCCAAATAACATCCTAAGGCCTAAATTATTATAATCCTAACTTAAAAGACATTAAAAATTAGTTTTATTAAAGTGGAAGACTAGCTTAAAGACTTGAATTTGATTTTATTATTTAATTTATTTCCCAATTGATCAGAGGATCATAATGAGTTATCACCACAATATGTACTCTAAAATATGTGTTACATCGAAATTAAATCCGAATTTAATTAATTGGGATGCTTTTGCTATGGGGTAATGTAATTTGATTCACTATTTGGTTGATTCCAAAGTCCCACATGAGGGCATATCAAACTGATTCCAAATATTAGGAGAAAGTCAAACTAAACTTAATTAATCGGGCCACCATACCCATAGGGTAAGATTGTAAGACCCATCTTTTGGTTTTCTTCGTCATTATGGTTTTAAGTATTACTTTTGTGCTTTCCAATGGATGTAAGATTCATTGCAATTAATGTCTTCCAACATATTTAAGTTCCAATCCAAATTAATTCGATTCAAGTTTTAAAATTGAGCAATCAGGTGTTGAGGCATTTTCTGTATAGTAGATATGGCCGTAGGCCTCAAGACATTTTAACCCATAAGCCTCTGGTTAAATCACTAAATTAATAAAAATATGAAATAATAAATAGCATACTAACATCAAAGTAAGATTATAACAAGTCAATCTTGTTCCCAATTCAATATAAATAGTAGTATGAGTAACGTATATCATTATTTATGAATTCAAAAGTCTCTCCCATTCTCATCACTTGGAGGTCCTTCATTAGAATTATCATTATAGTTAAATTGATCTATCTTCCCTTTCATCCCTAGCATTGTCAATATTGTCCCAATCTTCCTCATCTTCTTCAATCTCAACCATCTTCTTGTTTCTTAATCAATAAAAACTAAGAAGAATACTAATTAAAATTAAAAATGACTATATTGATGATTATAATTCTATTATGTAAAAATTTAGACTAACATTTTTTTTTTTAGTTGACTTATGTGGATTTGTTTCTTCCTCCATCAAAGAAGTCTATATTTGATATCTTACTCTTGCAATTTAAATTAATTGAGCCCTTGTTTTTAAGACTTACTCTTATAAATTGTACGAAAGCGCGCCTCAGTCCCACTAAGGCATAGGCCTTATCAGGCTAACGTAAGTCATACTCATAGCATTTTTTTATTCAAAATTGAATTAATGCGTTCCTCTAATTGCAACAATTCTTCTAATGGATATGAACCGCAACCCAAATTAATCAAGGCCAAACCTCATGCTTAGAGGCTCATTAATAAAACCAAATCAAATCAACTTAAAGCTCAATGTGACTTAGGCAAGCTTCCTTGAGTCAATATGAAGCCTGCGAATAATTGATTGTCATTTCATTTTTCTAATCTATTGTTTGTCACGTTGAACTCCTACGAACCGTGAGAGATCATGTTTTGCATCGGTAAAATATTTAGTGAAAGTTGTACAACCAGCTCTCAACTCGTAAAGGAGTCGATGCTAATCTCAAAAGCAATCTTCAGCCCACACACATGCAATTTCACTCTCTTCTGCTTGAGATACGCGAGAGCTAGGAAACCTTGCTATTCATACTCCCTAAATGTTATAGTTCTGTGCCCTCTAACTTTGGCAAATTGGGTTCACTAATCCCTGGGATGGCATAATCATTAAATCTTGATCAAGCCTACCTCCATCACCCCAACAATTCCGCACAAAATTAAGTTCACTTCTAAATGTTAAATTTAACCCTGAAGTTGAGTCTAAATAACATCTTTAATTGAGAGTGCTTTATTGTGAGCAAGATGGATAATTAATTAGGAAGTCTTGAACTCTAATCTAAATAAACTTTGGGTCTAAATATTAAGTTAAATATGGTCAAATCAAACCTCATATACCTCAAGGAAAATTACCTTCGAGTCTTCTCATCTGTTACACATCAAGGAGGCTTATAGGGAGGGTTAACTTTTCTTGAGAGATCTATTTATGTTACTGTTTTATTACTATTGCTTTTGCTTTTGATATGCTTGAGGCTTTAACTTTTTTACATGCTCCAGTCAGCGTCTGCCTTTTCACCTATTGTGAATCCAATAAACTGCCCTTGGGGTCAAAAGGCTTTTTCAAACTATCTTGGAGGCGATAAGCTAGATTGGGAGGCAAGTATTATTCATTCTATGACAAAATTTTGATGTTGCATTTTTTTAATTCCTTAAGGGGATATTCATGGCTTCTTGTTTTAGAATCTTCATAAAGTTATTGCTTGATTGCAGGTGTATGATGCCACTTGCCTGATTGCTAAATACAATAACTTTTCTTCTCAAATCCTGATTGACCAGGTAGATAATATATATATATATATATATATATATATATATATATATATATATATATATATACATACTAATGGATTATAATTGGTTTTGCTATTTAATGTCATCTTTTTGTCCAAGGGATCTGTAATAGCCAAGATCTATCAGCTCAAAGGTCCTTGCGATAAAAGGGCTCTGTCATTGAACATTTACCATAAATTGCAAATTTTTTGCATGGAAATCTATTAGAAAAAAATCTACATATTTGATTATTTGTCCATTATTACCTTGAGAGTTAATGGGCAACTTTCATAGAAGAATTGAGATTTGCGGTTGACTAGTTCCTTTTTGTAGGTAAATTTCTTAAAGAAATATATTTAGCAAGTAAATTTCTAATGGAAATTTCGGTGAATGTTAGTACCAAAAAGTATTATGATGAAATTTTAAGAAAGCTAGGCTATTCTTTAATTAGCCAAATGATTGTTTTCTTTTGTTAAGTTTTATTTTTCTCTTATAAAAAGCAAGTTAATTCATCTGAATATTGAAGAGTTTATGTGCGGGCATCAATAATAGTGGACTTATAAAGAATCAAGAATGTTTATATTAAGTCTACTGATACAACAACCATATTTGTTGGATATAAATTCGTCTACGGGCAACATGAAAAACTTACTAATAAAAATGCACAATTGAATAAGAGAAAGATTAGTGAGAGATAGAAAATCTATAGAGAAGCTTTGGAATTTCTCTAGATTGTAATAATACATGTTTATGTACAAGTGATCTCCTATCCCAGGCTTATCCTCTGACCACTTATTTATATGATTGGATTAAGGTAAAGTGTTGTAGAAAATGCTTCATTTGAACCATACAAATAAACAAATATATAGCAAGGTATAACAAGCTCTTTATGTAAAAATACGTAATGCTTCTGGCAAATGAATATATAACCGCCTATGTTAATTGTGAAAGCAAATCCTTGATAAATCTCTTGCTGAATCTGGTAGATGCTGGCGAGTAGCTTCAATACTTGAGCAAGAAGTCTCAAGCTTTGAGAGAAAAGCCTTGAGTGAGTTCCCATAAACGAGTACCCTTGGGAGAATAGCCTTGAGCGAATACGCTTACACAACTTTCTAAGAAGTTTCTTCGGCCGATTTCAGTGTAAAGTGAGAAATTGAATATTATGATGGCTAATTTGTTCAGTGTAAAGTGAAAAATTGAATATTATGATGGCTAATTTGTTTCAACTCTGGCGACTTTAGTAGGTTGACTTCTATAACTAGGACAACTTGCCTTCAAATTTTGTTGAGTTAGACCAACTTGCATGGAATTTAACCAAAGGGGACTTTTAAGGGTACATTTTTTAGGGCCGGGTTTGCTAAGAAATATGCAAGACCATTTTAATGCTAATTGCAAATACAGACTGCTCACTATCAATGAATTCAGTTCTTAACACCAATTTTCAACACAAGCCAATGTTGAATGTAAAAATGTACTACAGTGAAGGCAAGATTATCATGTATCCTTCCTAGGATTATCTAAAAGAATTTAACCATCCAAAATGTTCATATGATAAAAGTACTTAATTATATCATGAAGACAATGAATTGTTTCACTGCCTCAGAGCTGTCATTTAAGTGCCAATTTAGATCATAAGTTAAGTAATTTGAAAAATTAATTGTCCCCTATTAGGGTATTAACTTACATCATCTCACATGTAGAATGTATCAGGAATCTGAACTCTTCCTTACTACTTGACCTGGCCACAACTGCTTGTTTCTTGATCTTTTTTGTGACTGAATTACTTTCCACAAAGTTACAACGCCCATATGTGAATTTTCTATCATCAAGGGGCTCAATATAATCAACATCGAAGAAAGATTTTCACAATAAGATATCCATTCTTCTTATATAGAACTCATTTTCTTGGCGTTTTTTTTTATAATATTTTTGAGGATATTTGGAACAACCTTATTATATTCTTATCTGAAAGTTTGCCTATATAACTTAAAACTCAAACAACAAAAAGAAATATGTGGTTGGTGACTCCTCTGGATCTTTAGTAAAAATAAAAATAAAAATTGTAGGTGGGTGTTTTACATCAATAACTCCACATCAATAAATCCGTTCTAATTACTCTAGTAATATTGTTATTAATAAATTAGATTGACAGGATAACATAAACAGATGAATTGTGTCAGAAGAAGATGGAGTGATTTGTTATGTTGTTGTGTAGGCTGACCTCAACAAGAACTTTACTGAATTTATTGAACCATGCTCAAAAGCTTTGCTTAAGTTCATATATGGCTGTATTGAGTTTTGATATTTTAGTTTTTTCCTTGAGCAATATATCTAGCTGATTACTCCATGCATGCAACTTTACTGAGATCATGATAGTGGAAGGCATTATTGATATCTATGTTAAGTAAAGGCTAGTAGTCTTGATTGTTGGTAAAAAATAAAAGAATCCAAATAAAATTGAGGTGGGCAATTGGAGAAAAAGTATGTGAAATTTTTTGGTGCTAGATAAGCCTTATATCAATCACCGGAGTCTTTTAGAAGAAACTTGATGGTTTTGATTTGGGTCACGATATTCCATGTTTGTTGATTAAGCAAGACAAACTCTTAAATATCCTTAGGCTATTTACACTAGATATTTTGTAAGGCCTCCAAGTGTCCTAGGAATAGAAATTAATAACAAAGATATGACAAAATACTAAAAGCTGAAAAAAAAAGATGGTCAAAAGACATATAAGATTGAATAACATGATCAATGCAATGTATATTACCTTTATGAAGGGACAACCATATGAAGATTACAAAAGTCTCCAAGATGAGGATGCTAAATCGTGTCGGACAATGTGGATGGAGGTGTGTAGATGGCAGGCGGTGCTGATGTGTTTATGCATAGAGACGAGGAGAATTGGTATGGTGGCTTTAGGAGGAAGATGAATAGGTGAAGTGGATGATTTAGGTAAAGATGTGAAGTAGGGAGTGAATTCATGAAAGGTGACATATGTGAACGTATCAATATAATGAGTGGTGGCCTGGTGGGGGTCATAACAATTATAATATTTTAAGAATCGAGTAGCCCAGAAAGACGCACCGAATGACCTGTGAGACATTTGACACTAGTACAAATGGAACAAACAAAATAGAGATAACAAAAAATTTTAGGTGTAAGAGGAAAGGATTGCCCAAGATTCAAGATAGAGAGGCGATGACATTACCAAGAATTGTTCAAGGGATCCAATTATTAAGATAAAAGCTAGTCAATGTGATGTTGCCCTAGAGTTGCCATGAACATTCATATGAAACATCAATATTTGGGCCACATCAGATAAATGACGAAGTTTGCATTTAACACATCATTTTATTGAGACATATAGGAACATGAGATTTGATAAATGATTCATTCTTAGTATAAAATGATTTGAATTGAGATTGAATAAATTCTAAAGCATTATTGGCCTGAGGAGCCCTACATAGTAGAATAATGAATATTGATTTTATGAAAAAATGTGTGGAATATAAAAAAACATCACATAGACACTTAATAAATAATTAATTATACTTAGGTAACTCGAGAGTGATTATCAATAAGAAGGATTTGAGGCCTAGGTAGGGTAAGGATAGAACTTGGACCCTAAATATTCAAATGGATTAATTCAAAAGAAATACTACTAGGACGAGATGTGGAAGATGGAAGAGAAACCCGCTGATGTTTACTAAGCTCATAAAAATTATATTCAACCGTAAAGTGGGTTGAAGGAGTTGAGAAGAAACTCTTGAAGTCAATTGGTGGAGGATGAATCTACTAATAATGCCATTGCTATGGAGTGATGGTGGATAAGAAGACTGATATGACCTCAAGGATTAGAAAGCAGATTCCACTAGCTTCAATAGATCCACTAAATCTCTTCCAAAAATTGATATCCTGAAATACATAATAAGAGAGATTGAAGGGTACAAAGCAATTGTGAGTGTAACTATGAAAATGAATTAAAAGTAAATTTACAAGAAATTTGGGAACATATAATACAAATGAAAGAGATAAATGTATTTTTTGCTGGATTTTTTTTTTTTTTTTGGGGGGGGGGGGGGGGGGGGGGGGGTGGGGTTGTGGGGGGAGCGATTGAACTAAAAATCGATACAGGAAACAAACATAGATCTTTGAGGCACCTAAACACAAAGATCACAATTCTTGAGAGGGGCGGGGAAGGGGCAATTGAACTAAAGTAGAAATCGACACAGGAAACAAACATAGATATTTGAGACTCCAAAACTCAAAGATCACAATCCTCGAGAGGGATGGGGAAGGGGGCAATTGAACCAAAGTAGAAATCTGCACCGTGAACAAACATGGATATTTGAGACTCCTAAACACAAAGATCACAATCCTCGAACAAAATGGCCTATTCATGTAGGGGTGAAAGTGCCAACAATCGTAAGAGAGGAGCTCTGCTGAGCAATGGAGAGAGAGTCAAACTTGTCCAAATATTGTAACGTAGGCATGGGTTGTGCAGCCACAACGAGTTCAAGGAGAGAATGCTTTTCCAAATGGCCATGGCCCACCATGCCTACTAATTAAAAACATATATTTATGCAATTGTGCTAAAAATTATCGAAACTCATAGAATGAAATATTTAGTTTTTGGTTTTATGTAGGAATTTGATTGGAAGCAAATTTAGAAGTTACAAATATGATAGTAATGTATTCATTTCATTTCCTTCACCTTCCTCTCATCAAAATGCAACTTTTGTATTCTTCAAAGTTCAAAGTAGCTTATTAATTCTCCCATTGAAATGAATATTAGAATGATTGTTAGACTGCACATCTTACCATTTTCCTGAAGTAAGAACC
Source organism: Dendrobium officinale (assembly GCA_019514585.1). Taxonomy (NCBI): domain Eukaryota; kingdom Viridiplantae; phylum Streptophyta; class Magnoliopsida; order Asparagales; family Orchidaceae; genus Dendrobium; species Dendrobium officinale. The sequence goes on along the minus strand of CM033690.1, from coordinate 51,633,849 downwards.
ATACTTGAATGAGTTTTACCATTGTCCAGTGAATATATTTTGGACCAGCTAATTTCAGGCTTCGTTTGTGACGATTTTTTTGTTACTTCGTAAAGCAGCTTTTTAGTAAGAATATTAAAAATTTTATAATAGAAAGCTGCTTTAAGAAGCAACAAAAAAGTTGTCCTAACTGAAGCCGATTAACTGAAGCCTCAATCGGCTGATGGATTTGATGCCATGAACAGGGAGAGGATGACAAGTTCTTGAAAGATCAGCTTCTGAGTCGCAATTTTGTGGAGGCCTCTAAGAGGGTCAACGCTCCAGTGGCACTGAGAATGCAGCCTGGCTACGACCATTCATACTACTTTATAGCAACCTTCATCGACGATCATGTCCACCACCATGCCCGGGAACTTAGACCGGCCTTATCGACGATCACGTCCGCCACCATGCCCGGGAACTTAGACCGACCTGACTTGTTATAGCTCGGCTTTAGCCGATCACAATCTTTCTGGTATGTTCTTCTCTGCCACGATCTACTTGTCTTAGCTGTTAAACTCCTTCCTCTATTTTCTATATAACTTGAACCAGATATATCTGATACTTATGGGTATTGTAAGATGAGACAATTTTATGAGGATTTAAAAGGTCAAGTTTGCTAAACTTTTTCTTTTGTTTTTCTTGATTCTCAGCATATTCCATGTAGTCGTTCTTCCATCATCTTTTATTAAAAAACAAAAAGAAAAAACATTCATTGATGTGAGCATATATATTTTATATCCCAATATCAGGTGTTTTTTTTTTTTTTTTTTGGTTCCCCCCAATTTTCTAGATTTGTCTATGAAAGGCATATTGAAGTGTCTAGGGTTCTTAGACCAAGAAAATTACCTTGTTCACATTTCCCTTGTGTGTTTTCACTTAAGACTTCAAGTAGGAATTTCATCATGCCTATAGATCTACTCTGAAAGAGGAATTAGGTTAGGCTGTGCAAACCTTTGTTTGTTGTGACTAAGGTTTCATTTGAGAAACTTTCTTACTGTTTTGTAAAGTTGTCGTAGAGAAAGTAATCTTTTAAAGCTGTTATAGAAAGTAATTGTTTAGCACAAAAAATTTTTAAAAGCGGCGAAAAATTAGTTACCAACCAGCTGTCCCAAAGAAAGCCTATTACTCGTTGAGATTAAGGTTTTGTTTAGGACGGCTTTTTTGTTACTTCTTAAAGCAATTTTTTAGTACAAAAATTAAAATTTTTATACTAGAAAGCTGCTTTAAGAAGCAACAAGAAAGCTGTTCCAAACGAAGCGTAACTCTGTAATTCAATTGAGACAATTCCGGTTAGGATATCCTAACTTAAATTTGATTAAAATGTAACTTTTACTTCTTAATTTATATTGAGATGAGTGTAATAATTAATTTTTATAATACACTTATCTTAAAATAAATTTAATGACTAGAAATCTCATTCTGATCAAATTTAAGTCATTATATATCAATCTTTTTTTTCCTAAATCAATTATCTACAATAAGCTTCCAACATAGCATTATCATCATCAGCAACACCACCAACAATATCTATTCTCATGCTTCCTCCTTTTTTGGTGAGTTGAACTGTCTATATCAATCAAATAATCAGTCTTAGATCTACCATTTTTAGATCTACCATTTTTATTCCTTTGATCTTAATGTATTAAAACTATTTATTATCCTTCCAATGCATTTTCATATCTTTCATAATACAATACTCATGACTTATGAGATACTAAACCAACAACAACAACATCAAGCCTTTGTCCCACTACGTGGGGTCGGCTACATGAATCCTTTTTCGCTATTGTGTCCTGTTAAAAGTCAAATTCTCATTTAAATCTAATAAACAAAGATCATTTCTAATATTTTCTAACCAAGTCTTTTAAGGTCTACCTCTACCTTTCTTAACATAAGTCAAATCTAATACCTCAACTTTCTTAACCGGGCCATCGAAAGGCCTCCGTTTAATGTGGCCAAACCAGCTAAGGTGACTCTCTTTAATCTTATGCTCAACTAGAGCTACTCCAACCTTTTCACGTATATGCTCATTTCATATCCTATCTCTAAGGGTAAAGCTAACCATCCACTTAAGCATCCTCATCTCTGCAACACTTAACTTAGTATTATGCTTCTCTTTTAATGACCAACATTCGACACCATAAAGCATTGCAGATCTCACCATCATCTTATAGAATTTTCCCTTAAGTTTGAGGGATATTTTTCTATCCACAACAAGCCCGATGCATTCCTCCACTTCAACCATCAAACCTGAATTCTGCTGATAATATCCCCATCTATTTCACCATCACTCTGAACAATAGATCCAAGATATCTAAACCATGTACTCTTATTAATGACTTGATCGCCCAAAGTCACAATCCCCTAACTAGGTCTATTGCTACTAAAATTACACTCCATATATTCAGTTTTAGATCTACTCAAGCGAAAACCTTTAGATTATAAGGTCGAAATTCATAATTCAAGTTTACCTTAAACTCCCTCTCTAGTCTTATCAACAACAAGAAGAAGAAGAATATCATCAGTTAAAAAGCATACACCAAGGTACATCCTCTTGCAAATGTCCAGTGATAACATCCATGACTAAAGTAAAAAGATATGAGCTTAAGACTAATCCTTGATGTAATCCAATCGAAATAGGAAAATACTTGATCAAACCACCTTGGGAGATACTAAACCCAATATGCTTAATTAAATTCCTTTATTTGTAGCATCATATCAAGTTCAGAATCTTCTAGATAACAACACAATTATAATACTAAGAACACTGACCAGAATTACCCATTTTTCTACAGCTTTGTTAAGGAAATTATTTTAGTTGCCGCATCCAAAGCGTAGAAGTCTAGTATGAAAGCTCTGCCAAACGAAGCCTATATCTCATAACATTATTTTAAATAAGGAAACAAATGCAATTTTCTATTTTATTTTTATTTTTATCCTAGTAATTAATTAGCTTAATTATCTTTAAAGCTAAGGGAAGTCCTTTTCTACTTCCATTCTTTGTTTCTAATCTTCAAGCTACATAGTATGTTTAAAATTTATTTAAGGGGGTGGATGAGCCAGAGGGGCTCTTCTGTAATAAAATAATGTTATTTAAATTATTTGTCTTTTGTTTTATTAGGTTGTTCTTGTCATTTTTTATTTTGATGAGATTCTCATATAATTGTATTTTGACAGTGTAATTAACAGAGTATTTGGTTTTCTTCTTTGACAAATGGTCTACAAGGTTTCGTTTGGAACCGTTTTTTAGCTGTTTTTTAAAGCAGTTTTTTAGTACAAAAATTAAATTTTTTTATTAGAAATATTTTAAGAAACAATTAGAAAGTCATTCCAAACAAAATCTAAGAGATTATGTCTTGAGCACACTAAACCCTAGTAAATAAATAAATAAATTATTAATTTATAATCTATGTTTATTTGATTTGAAATATAGTTTGAAATAAAGTAAAGTTTCTTTTGATATGAAAATTCATTTGATCAACATGATTTTCATGCTCATATTTGAGTTAAAAAATTTTAGGAATTAATTTAAGAATCATTTGAGTTTTGATTTCAATACTTATAGTTAAATTATACTCTTAAATGGATGAAATCATGGACACTACAAATGAATGATTTGATATGAAATCTTTTAAAATTTAATTAATGAATTAAGTAGTCTCTAAATTTTATATGTTTATAGTTAAATTAAATTGCTCCACAAGAGAATTATAATGGAGCCCAAATTATTCGATTTTGATGACATCAAGGCACTCAAATGTTAGATAAATTGTGGTAACATAATCCGAAAAAATTCACATACGAAACTTGGCATATCGTGTTGAATCGTGGTACGACAGAAATCCCAAGATCTAATTAGAGATAATTACATAAATTTTAAATAATTTATAGACGATTAAGACATTGCAGCTTCAATTAGACATACAAATACTCATCATTAAACTCCTTTTTCATTCATCTTAGAAATGTTCACAATCAAAACAATTATATACCAACATACATGACAAAAACTATACATCATAGAAAGAAAAAATCACCATCATAAAAATTCTATATAACATATCTATACATATTCTAAATCAAAACCTGCAACCTTCATCTATTCAGTATGTCCTAGGGGTGTCAATTTTTGATATGACCCGAAACATGACCCGAACTCGACCCGGAAAAATCCGGGATAGGGTCAACCCGGACCCGAAATAGGTCAGGTTCGGGTTCAACAAATCAACTCGTTTTAAAAATCGGATCGGGTTCGGGTTGACCCAGCAACCCGAAAATGATTCGAAATTGACTCGAAAACTCCTATTTGACTCGAAACTCGAGATTGACCCGTTGTTGACCCAAAAAATTGAAGATTGACCAGATTTTGACCCGAAAACTAGCAATTTTAGGTCAACTTCGGGTCATTCGTGTCGTGTCGGGTTCGGGTCCGAAAATTTGACCCGTTTTTAAAAATGGGTCGGATTCGGGTTGACCCGAACAGTGCCGGATTCGACCCAAACCCGATCCGTTGGCCCGAATTGACACCCCTTCCCCTATTCTAGAACATATGTGAAAAACAAATAGGAATAACCATACTGGCTATATTCAATCTACCCAAATCTTTAATAATAATTGCAAATCCTACGCTGAATATGATGGATTGATAACTAACAAAACAATTCCCAAAAAATAAATAAATAAATAAAAAATAAAAACCCTAACAAATCCAATCAAAGATCTATGATTGAGACCAATTAACAATAAAAGAAAAAGACAATATAGGCTTATTGATGGCTGTATAATTTGTCAAAGAAGCGTACGTTACTCTCTCTCTCTCTCTTCATATTTTCTTTTCGTTGGATCCTCTTCTTACAGAAATAATTAATGAAGTGGATACATTGAGTCGATTATTATTAGATTCTTGGCTTTCAATGCATAATATGTCTGCTCTCTCTCTTCACACTATGGCATATAATATTGGATTATTTTGGTTGCTGAAAGGTTTTTATGGAAAATTTTATTTTGGGAATTGCAATTTTTTATTGTTTGGGGGGGTGAAGGGCAATGATGTAGCCAATAAATTTATGTATGGTTATAATTAGGCATCTACTATGATGATATTAGGATTTTGGAGGAGGACATACAGCTTTTACATCTGCTTTAGAGGACACAATATCATACACTCATAAATGTAATTGCTTTTTCTTTTTAGGTAGGGCTATTAATATATGATCCGACCTAACAACACAATTCGAGAAATTTGGGTTCGGATTCGGAACTCTGATCTGATTATTGAACATGTCGGATTTGGATTGGCCCGTCAATCCAATTTTGTCCCACAAGTGATCTATTTAGTATTTTTTTTTTCCTTATATTCTTTTGTTTGTGATCATGATCATTTTATTTTTGATCAGTTAACTTAAAATTTATGGTTAATAAGTTATATATATTTTTAATCAAATCGAGTTATCGAATCAAATTCGTATCATTTGGGTTTATAATGGGTCAAGTTTAGATCCATCTTTTTGTCATGTTTACGAAACGGGACAACTTCAGATTGATCGAATTTGGTTAAGTCAATTCAGGATCTATCCCAATCTCTACTCATTAACCCGTTCTAACACTTCTACTTTTGGAGAAATTATTACGTGCGGAGTCCGAACATAGCTTACATCTAGCTAGACTCTAATCAGAACATGACACGTCAGCTTGTACACACACTGTGTATAAACGACATGGTCGATTTTGATTGGAATCTGAACGCAATCCAGACTCAAACATAATAATTTCTTCTACTTTTGAATCATTTATTTCAACTTCTAACCGTCTTTTTTATAATATATTTGATCAGATTAATAAAATAGCTTAGCATGATCCTACCATCCATGAAGTCCTTTGCATTAATAAAAGCCATTGATGAAAGAAAGAACATAAATACTAAAATAATCTACAAATTATCCCAATCAATATTTAAAATTTAATTAAAATATCAAATAAAAAGATGACAAGATTGATTTGTACAATCTTATCTATTTATACATAAAAAAAAAAAAAATCATGATAATATCATGCTTGAAGCTGCACATAAAAATAAAATAAAATAATTATTTAATGAAAATATAAAATATAAAGTTGTTGAACTACTTTGTTATTTCCCAATCTTAAAATTTTATGTCTTACTTGTTATGGACAACTAAGATGCACCATCGTGTACGCTCAAACGCTGAGCAGCGTAATTAATGATAAATTAATGATTAATTACCTTAATAAACACGACAATTAATTAACAACTGCATGGTTATGTCTTCATCTATAATTGCGTCATTAAAATTAATTACTAATTAACAAAAGGCTTTGGCGGCCGACATGCATGGAAGCAACAAATTAAAAGTCATTATATGTGTTAATTATATCACCTAATCCTTTTGACATTATCTTAATGTGATGTGGCATTTCCAATTTAATATATGCTTAATTTGCATTTACAATTTTTGGATTTGTTTGGGATGATTGTAAAATTTTGTACATATTATTATAAAATTATTGCGGAGAAAATAATTTTTCAAAAATCGTTCTGAATATTATAAACATTCGCCTTTTTTAAAAAAAATCAAATAGTTGCTCACATATTAGTAAGGCTTTATTTGGAACAACTTTATTACTAATGTCTAAATTAGCTATTATGTATAATTTTTTTTTAATTATAAATTTTTGTGCTAGAAAATTATTTTAGACAGTCGTAAGAAATTTGCCCCTAATGAAGCCCAACTCTAATTGTAAAAGCAGCTCTTCACAGTTTTTGAAAAATAGCGAGAAAAGAATACTTAAACGGGACTAGGGATGTCAATTTTTGACACGACCCAAAACACGACCCGAATCCAACTCGGAAAAATCCGGGTTCGGGTCAACCCGAACCCGAAATGGGTCGGGTTCGGGTTGAACAAATCAACTCGTTTTAAAAATCAAGTCTGGTTCAGGTTGACCCAGCAACCCGAAATTGACCCGAAAGTGACACGAAAACTCATATTTGACCCGAGAACCCGAGATTGACCCGTTTTTTACCCGAAAATCGAATATTGACTCGAAAATTAGCAATTTTAGGTCAACTTCGGGTCATTCGTGTCGGTTCGGGTTGACCGGACCCGAATCGGGTCGGGTTCGGGTTGACCTGAACAGTGCCGGGTCAGTTCCGGGTTCGACCCGAACCCGACCCGCTGACCCGAATTGACACCCCTAAATGGGACTATCATTGTAGTCTGAAAAACAAAATAATGAGAAAGCTGCCTCAAGAGAGAAATTATTCTGTGCGGACACCAGGCCAGGTGGTCCGTAGGCCAACGAGAATGCGCCACGTCACTCGTTTCCTAACAATAACCAGTCCTGGTACCGAGTAAAAAAGTGACGTGCCGCGTTCTGATTGGCCTCCATATATTTTCTGGTGTTCGCACAAAATAATTTATCATGTTAAGCTGACTCTTACTATTATTTTTTTTTTCGTAAATAAGTAATATATATTTATATTTGCTTAAGACATGTTTTAATATAAAGTTTATGTTGAGATAGACTTTTGATGACTTAGGCTATTGAGAGAAAGGTTACTTATTTATTGAGATTGGGTTAGTTTAGTAGTTGATGTTGGTAGGTTAACAACTAATTTACTTGACCTAATAAGCCTCTTCTTGCATTTTCAAAAAATAATAAATTCATGAAATAAATGTTCCAAGATACTTAGGTTGATGGGAAATTTTCTTTTGCATATGTGACATAGTTTTTTTTTATTATAATCTTTTAAAAAAGAAAAAAATTATGTAAAGGTATGATGATAAAAAATAATTATGATGGATTTTGCAGTTGTAAGATTTGCTTTAAGATGAGTGTGATATTAATAACCTATGCATTTTACTTATTTCAAGATGGATTCGTCAAGACTTATATTGTCAAAATTTTAATTAGAATATGCAAAAATGATAATGAATGACATAGAAAACAATGAAATACAAAAATTCAAAGGAGCTCCCATCTTCCAAATCCAACAAAGCTTCTTCACATCTTTTGAGAAGAAATTATTCTGTATGGAGTTCGGACGAAAAAAATCATCAATATTGCTGCGTATGTACTACGTATTTGTAAATACTCAGCAAATATTCAGTGAATACTTAACAAACACTAAGCAAATACTCAACAAATATTAAGTAAATTCTATGCAAATACTCACAATTGAGTATTTGCTGAGTATTTATAAATACACAGCAAATCTATACGATTTTCTCCGTCGGAACTCCTCACAGAATAATTTATCCCTTTTGAGTCCGTCTTCACATCATCATAAATTCGATCAAATAAATTCAAATCTTTGTTTGGTGTGGCTTTCTTAATGTTTTTCAAAGCTGAAATTTTATACTAAAAATTTACTTTAGAAAACAGTAAAAAAGCTGTACTATATAGAGCCTAAATTTTGATTGATTTGTTTTTTTATTTGAATATTTGGATGATTATAATATATTTATCTATAAATATGAATTATTAGTGAGTATTATGCTAATTAATTACATTATGGCGGTGATCGTCGTGGGCAGTTAGAACTTGCGTTTGGGTTTCCTTTTTCTCTCTATCTCTTCTCCCTCGCTCCTATAAATATTTAAGGCTACGAAGAAGTGACAGAAAGAGAAAGGAGAGAAGCCCGCATAACGGCCGTTATGGAACGTCGTCTTCTTCTTCTTCTTCTCCGTTTCGCGTCTCTCTCGCTCCTATTCTCAGCCTTCGCCATTAATCTTGCAGGTATTATAAGTTTATCTTATTTTTCTTCTTCTTTCTTTCTTGACTGAGCAACAATGGTTTCTTCCTGTAAAAAAGATGATAAAAATTCCATTTTTATGAAATTAAACAGGATCGCAAGGCATCGGAGTGAACTATGGAATGAAAGGAGACAATCTCCCTTCCCCATCGCAGGTAATTTCCCTCTACAAATCCCGCAACATAACAAAGCTCCGACTTTTCTACCCCGACGCCAACGCCCTCTCCGCCCTCAAAAATTCCGGCATCGAAGTCATCCTCGGAACCTACAACGAAGACCTCCAGAGCCTCGCCGGCGATACCTCGGCCGCCACCTCCTGGGTTCATACCAACGTCGCCCCCTACGCCTCCGCTGTCGATTTTCGGTGCATCGATGTCGGAAACGAGGTCATCCCCGGCGACTCGGCCAACTATGTTCTACCCGCCATGCGCAATATCGCCGCCGCGTTGCACGCCGCCGGCTTCAATATTCCGGTCAGCACCGCCGTCTCGACTGCAGTGCTGGGGACATCTTACCCGCCGTCGCAGGGAGCCTTCTCCGACCAAGCCTCACAGGTTACATCCCGTTATTTACTCTAAATAATATTATTTTATGCATAGTAATACGATTTAATTTTATATTATATTTATTATAAATTTCAGTATTTTTTAGATTTATTTTAATCATATTTTGATCAATATATTCTGCCTGCTTTTTTAAATAATTAATATTCCTGTTTATTATAGAGTTTTCCAATAAGATTTATGTACTGATTATTTTAAAGAAAAAAATTGGCGCAAAATATCTTATCAAATTTAGGCAAAATAAAATTTAAAACTAAAAAATTATTTTATTAATAAATATAATATATATATAATTAATTAAGATCTTATTTGGAATGATTTTTTTTACTATTATATAAGGGAGAAATAACTTTTTATAGTGATATAAAAAGTAAATTTTTAATATAATTTTTTTAAAATAATAAAAATATATTTAAATTATGATTATTATCTGAAAATCAAAATGGTAAGAAAAATATCCCTTAAAAAGTCTAAAATATATGATACACTTTTTTTAAAATAAATTTAATATTTTAAAAGTTTATTTTGATAAAAAATTCATTTATTAATTATTATATGTCATTATTTTTTTTATTTAATTATTGCTTACATCATATTTTTTTAATTAATTATGGTGTTAGGCAGTAACTAGTTATCAAACAAGCTGTATTGAAGTTAGGTCATATTCATATTGATTTAATCATGAATATATGTTCAAGTGGAGTAGTATCATTTTGACTTTTGGTGTTCTAAGTAGAACATTATTAGATGCATTTTTATTTAAATATTTTTAGTTAAAAATTTCTCATTAAGGTTTGTTTGAAATAACTGAAATTTTTTATAAAATTTTAACGAGTCATAACACTTTTTTAAAAGCTGTTGTAAAACGCAGCTTTCTAGTACATAAATTTTTGTTAGAAAGCAACGAGAAAACAATAGCCCATCAGAATTATGATTATGATCTGAAAATCCAAGCTGTAAGAAAATTGCCCAGAACAAATCATAAATTTTAATCATAACATATTTTTTTTTATTTTAATTTGAAATAGGTGTAATATGTCAAAACGTAATTAAATTTCCAAATTAAAAATTTGAATTGAAAATTAAAATTTTATATGTGTAAACTACATGCTGTCTATGGAGAAATTATTATGTGCGGATGTTGGACGGTTTGGAGACCAATTAGAACACATCGTATCATCTGGTACACAACAGTATCGAGCACCAGTACCGAGCAAAAAAATGACATGGCAAGTTCTGGCTAGTCTCCGGACACCGTCTTGGATCCGCACAGAATAATTTTTGTTGTCTGTCTATGATATGCTTCATTAGTTTCTCTCATTACAGCTCTTCTTTTCATATCTTTCAATCTAATTTGTATATTATTTTCAATGAAAACTAACAGGTATTGGGGCCAATAATCTCCTTCCTGGCATCAAATGGTTCACCATTGTTAGTCAATGTGTACCCTTACTTTGCTTATTCTGGGAACCCAGGAGAGGTCAGATTAGACTACTCATTGTTCCAAGCAAGTGGTGTGGTGGTTCAAGATGGTAGTCTGGGCTACTCGAACCTCTTCGATGCGATGGTTGACTCAGTTTACTCGGCTTTACAAAGACTCGATGGGTCTGGGGTCGATGTCGTCGTATCAGAGACAGGATGGCCATCAGCCGGCGGCGAAACCGGAGCCACCGTCGATAATGCGAGGATTTATAACAATAATTTGGTGAAGCATGTGAACAAAGCTGCTGGGACTCCTAAGTTCCCAGGGAAGCCGCTGGAGGTTTATATGTTTGCCATGTTTAATGAGGATCAGAAGCCTGTAGGAACAGAAAGGAACTTTGGCATGTTTTATCCTGATATGACTGAGGTTTATCATGTTGATTTTTAGTTATTTAGTTTATGTAAAGAGAAAAAGGAGATGGATTGGAGATTGATGGGTTGTGATTTATTTGATTTAGGATATTTTGTTATAGTTTTTTGAGTTTAATGGACATTATTGATTTGATTTCCTTCAGCCTAATCTCTGCTTATTTGCTTGAGCAAAGTTATGAATTCACTCTATCAGCGTTTATCTATTTAGGGCATGTTTGGGATGATCGTAGTTTTTCATATAAGAGAATGTAAATCTCTTATGGAAAATCAGCTTTTTTTTAAGCAGTTGTTAAAAAAAAGAGCTTTTTAGTATAAATTTTTTTTTGAAAACAATGAAAGTTAGGAGTGAAACAGAAATACAGGGATATGAAAATCAAAGTTATCCCAAACATACTCGTAATGTTAGTTTATCTTATCTTAAATCGAGCAAAAAGCTAAACCAAGTCGCGCGGAGGCCGGACACAGAACTCCTTCCGGAGACCAACCAGAATGCGCTACTTCGGCGGTACCAAGCCGCAGTACCGAGCGAAGGGATGACATGAAGCATTCTTGTTGGTTTTCGGACGACGTTTGATATCCGCACAGAATAATTAATCTGTTATCATGTGGTAATGACAAGATATTCAAACTAGTGGCTTTGTAGTACTTTATCTTGCGGTTCGACCTGTGTCTTATTGGTTGACAGAACTCCTTCCTCCTGTGAGAGCAGTACTCGAATCGCTAAAACTGTCCCAAAAAAAAGTAGTTTATCTTTCAAAATATTTTAAAGATTTTGAAGCTGTTTTGATTCATGAGAATGTAATCATAAGTTTTTTAGGACAAGTATTTGTCACAGGACCTTTATTTATTTTCTGCAGTGATGAATTGCTTTGTGAACAGAACATTATTACATTAAGCGCACAGATTCTGCATTAACATTTAGGAGCATTGTAACCGAGCAATAACAAATCATAATGAGCTGTTGATTGCGTGAATTCGTTATTCACATAAGGGCTTCTTTTATGATAGTTTTCTTCTTCTTTTTTAATAAGAATAAAATTCTTATGTAAAAATTTTTTAGAAGCGGCAAAAAAATAGTAATCAAAAGCTATCTCAAACAGAGCCATGATATCAAGTTTAAACCTGTAATCAAATTCATTTGCCATTCAAGAATCTCAGCTTTACTGATTCCAACAGGCAGCACCATTTACTCTTTTTCATTTCTCTTCTCTCGGGTTCCTCTCCTTCATGGCTACTTTTTCTTCCATTTTCTCTAACATTTTTCATCAATTTGGCATCGTAGGACACAAATTTGAAACTTTGATAGCACAATTAGATGTCTAAGGGGAGGAGAATGATGGTGGATTAACAAAATAGCAAGAGTACTCTCTAGGAAGTTTATGGTTGATGTTTCATTTATGAACTTTTAGCTGATTATTGTGGGTGACTACGACGTGGGTGTTGTAGAAGTAGAACATATGAATTTGGTGTTGTGGACCTAGGGGTGCAAGTGAGCCCTGCCGGCTTGAACTCGACTCATTAAAGAGCTCGTTGGCTTATCGAGTACAATCCAGCTGATGCTCGGCTCGATTACTCGCGAGCGGGCTCAGATGAGAAATCTTTGGGGGGGGGGGGGGGGGGCGCAAGAAGCGGGCTCAAATGTGAAATCACAGGGGCAGGAAGGCAGGATAGCAATGCAAGAAGGCAAAATTGGGGGCAGGCTTGGACACAGTACACAAGACGTGGGACGCAAGTGGAATCGAAGCTCAGTCGCGACATGCAGGGCATAATCTCTCAGACACGTGATGCAGGACATAAGTGGACACGAAATCAAGCTCGAACTACGGAATTGAGCAGCTCGACGAGCTCGTTTCAGTTGCACAAGTCGAGCTCTGACTCGAGTTTAACCTCAATATTTCGCTGGTGGGTTGAGCTCCAGTTAGGTCTGACTCAAACTCGACTTTACTCGTTTGCATCCCTAGATGGACCCAATAAACATAATAATTAGGATATGTTTGAGATAACATTCTTGTAGCTTTGCTTTTAGACAACAACTCTATTTTTCTTTTACTAATATTACTTCCTCGCTGTTTTCTCATTACTTTCTCATTATATAGAAGCTGCCTTTTTACAACTAGAATAATTAAATTATTTAATCCCCAACAACTTCAAACTTAACTTCATAAGAATCTAAAACCTTCCAAACGAACCCTTAGACGTTTCATCTTTCCATTAATCAAAATTTTTGAAGCAGTTAATTGCATGAGAGAGAGAGAGAGAGAGAGAGAGAGAGAGAGAGAGAGAGAGAGAGAGAGAGAGAATAAGAACAGCAAAGACACCTTCCCTGCAGCATGAAAGATTGAGTAAACAAGGACACCTTCTAGCAACCCAGAACGTCATGAGAACCCCATGCAATCTATCCTTTGCGTGTCTCTCTTAAGCCATTCGACTACATCGCACACTACATGGAATTTCAAGCACGCTTGTTCGGCTTTACGTGAGCACTTGCGACTCTGTCCGGACTTCACGAGCCACGTTGCGTAAATTGCCAACAAGTCCTGATGAACCCCTTCCCTTCAAACGCTTTCAGCAGCCCGCATCAGTCTTATCTTTGATATGGCGTGAAAGAAAAAATAAAATGAGATAATATTTTACAATCTTAGAGAAATAATTATGCGCGGAACCCGAACATTAGGGGTGTCAATTTTTTGACGCAACCTGAAGCCGACGTGTAAAAATCCGGCTTCACAAAAAAAAAAGGATCGGGTTCGGGTCGACCCAACAACCTGAAGTTGACCCATTTTGCTCATCGCATACCGACCTATTGCGTCGTGTCATCGGCCTCGTGTCACTCAATCTCGTCTAGCCGTCTAGTCGCATCAGCGGTCAGGCCGTCGCGTCACCCTGTTGTCGTTGTGCAAGCTGAGGCTGCTCTAGCGCTCCACCACTCTGCCTAGCCATGCAAGGTTCGCTCAAGTCGCTCGAGTCTCGAAGCCTCGACCAGGCTAGGTCCACCTCGGCCTCGCCATGCTCTGGTCGCTCCGACTCGGCCTCGCCTCGCATCACCCAGGCCACGCCACAGCGCAACTCTGCTGCCTCCTCAGCCTGTGTTTGTTCCGTTGTTCGCATGATCGCAACAGTTTTTGCGGGTCGAGTTGAAAATTCAGACTCGTTTGTAAAATCGGGTAGGATTCAAGTTGACCCTTTTAGACCAGGGTCAACTCAGGTTCGACTCGAACCCGACCTTTTTGACACCCTCACCGGACATAACTCGAGTTCAAACTCCAATAAAATCAAGTAATGTGACTTGTACACATTATGTGCATAACTTATACATATGGTGTATATACTACACACCCTGTATACAAGCCACCTAACTCATCCGAACTCTGCACATAATAATTTATAGCAATCGTGATATCTTAGTTCTAGCCAAAAATCTCAACTTTCTTTGTTAAAATTGTCACCCTTCTTGACAAGCACATTGAAAGCTTCAATGGATCATCCATGACTTGGGCATCCTATGATAAAGACCCGTTAGACAATTTAATTTAGTTATTGAAATATCAAAAGAGAAATTATGAGATGAAAAAGTGGCTGCTCATCATGAATATATTCATTAAACATGGCATCTATATAATATGTATATATTATTTATAAAATGAATAATTAAAGTTGATACATACATATGAAACTTGAATCATGCACCATGATTACTCTAATTTCAATTTATTTGAAATATATATAAAAAAATAGTTATGACTTGAACAAAATTTGATTCAAATTATAATTAACTCAACTTATATATATGTATAAACATATAGGAGCTTTTAAGCTTAAGCTATATACTCATATATGTCTTGACAGATATTTATCATGTAGTTAGCAGATTATATGGGGATGACTCGCATCAGATAGATCACATAGAGAAACTCAGCGAAGGAACAGTAGGACCCACTCTCACAGGTCTACAAAGGAAGGTTTGCCCCTCTTAGGGCCAATGGAGGACCTCGTCGACCAAGTCACTCCTTACTCTAAACTCACTCGCAGACTCGGCCACTCTACTCAGTACTATCAAACTTGCCCACACTATAGAACTCGCCTAAGTGCATACTCGATGTTATTGAGTTTGTAAAGAGATAAATTATCAAATTCCCTCAGCTAGCCAGCCTAGAGGTGACATGTGTCTAGGATAGTCTTTATAGGGTTGTACTTTTTATTTTTTGGGGGGTTTAGCCTTTCCTATAGCTATCAAATTACTATAAATAAGATATAATGAGGAGCGTTTTGACTCTTCTACATCTTTTGATATTTTTGTATTAATTTAGATTCTAAGTATTTCATCACCCTTAGTTATAGTTTTCTCAAGCGTATTTCTCTTTCTCTCCATTCTCACGTACATCCGTTCAATTCCAAAATCATTCCTCTAAGGATTTACCTGTCATAAATGGGTGTCATCCATTAATAAATTTGAATCCAATATAAGGCATGCATTAAAAAACAAAAATTCTCTTACAAGAGTTTGTTTGCCAAATTATATAGGGTTGACATCAACTTTTGCTTCCTTTTGGCAACCTATCAAAGCACCTACAACAAAGAAAAAATAATCTATAATAGAATCACAAATTAATTTATAATAAGATATTATAAGAAAAATTATATGCATACAAATATATTTTAAGTAGATTCAAGTTTCATGAAATTGGCTTTAAGCATGTTAATTGATTAGACTTAGGCTTCGTTTGAGACGGCTTTTTTATTACTTTCTAAAACGGAGTTTTAGTATAAAAATAAAAAATTTTGTATTAAAACTCCGTTTTAGAAAGTAATAAAAAAGTCGTCCCAAACAAAGCCTTAATCATAAATTTTAGTCTGATTTCTAATACTAATAGAAAATAGTAGTAATTTGAGAATTAATCCAGAAGCTCTAAGGACCCAAGTTTAATTTAAATAAAATTTGTGTTGAATTATTCTCAAACTTAGGATAATAAATCCTAACCCGCTGAACACAACGAATTGTAAGACATGCATACCTAAACCCTAAAATTACAATAAGAAGATGCGCTCTGTAAACATTAAAAATGAAGAATGTGATTGAAACAAGGAACGTCGAGGAGCTCTTACGATCGAAAGATTGCGTAAATTTTAGGTTTTTTAGGGTTTAGTGTGAACTTACTAGTGAATTTGACTAAGAAATAAAATATTGGATTTATTTATCCAATTTTTTAGATATTAGGAGACACATAAAGGAACATTTTATATAGCAAACTTCTACAAATTGTGTGTAGATATAATTATAGTTTTTAAAATTTTAAAGAGGATGTACATATATATCACTTTATATCATGCCATTTATAAATCTAATATATAAAATTTTAATATTTTAGGCCTACTATCAATAGAACAAATATGAATGTAAGGAATGAAGTATTAAAGTTACAACATAGTATGAGTGATAGGAATGAAATATAAAAGTGACATATTTGTAAATATAAAATATAAAATTTTAGAAGTTAGATATGTAAATAATATGATATATTAAAGAAAAAAAAAGTAAAACTAGTTAGGGGCTGTTTGGTTGCCTGAAAAAGAAATGCAGTGTAAAGTAAAAGCAATGTAATGCATTTTAAATACATTGAGCCTCTTTGGTTGTATGCAAAATAAACGCAGGAGAATTATTTTTCTTGTTTGGTTAGGTATATCCAAAGTAAAGTTGATACGTCATCACAAAATTAGCTTGATCGGGCACGAATCTCGAGGCAAAAGCTAGTTGGCAACTTCAAAAATTAATTCCGAGAGCACCCGAACTCTGATTTCAGCAAACTTACAGTCGAACTGAGCGTCTCGGAAATACGAATCCAACGACACCAAATTCGACCCAATCCGAGTCCAAATGGGTCCGAATCATGGACCTGATGCGCTGTTGGAAGGTTCAAACCGCAATTTGAGTTACCAAACGGTCTCCGATTTTAACGAGCTTATACTCGAATCGAACGGCTCGACGAGATGAGTCCAACGAGCCCAAGATCACAGAATTCCAACATCACTAAAGCCTTCAAATGTCCAACGAACGGTGCACGATCGTAGGATTCAATATCGGCTGTCCATTCGACCACTCCCTATTTGCCCCTGATCTCACGCCTATTTACGGGTCATGCCACTCCAGAAAATCTATAAATAGAGCCCTCATTCTTCACAAGAGTGGATCCAAGCAAGAAGAGAAGGAAGAGGAGAAGGAAGAAGCTCCTCCTCGACCACTGCCGGAACCTCTTCGGACCACTGCCGAAGCCTCGCCGGACCACCGCCGGAGCCTCGTCGGACCACCGCCGGAGCCTCGCCGGAACACCTCCATAGTTTCGCCGCACCACCATCTCAAGGCCCGACATTTAGGCCCGATGTTCAAGCCCGATGTTCTACTAAAGGTCCGACATTCAGGCCCGACGTTCTGCTAAAGACCCGACGTTCTGCTTAAGGCCCGACGTCCAGTCCCTACGTCCTGCTGAAGACCCGACGTCCTGCTTAAGGCCCGACGTTCAGTCCCTACGTCCTGCTGAAGACCCGACGTCCTGCTTAAGGCCCGACGTCCAGTCCCTACGTCCTGCTGAAGACCCGACGTCCTGCTTAAGGCCCGACGTTCAGTCCCTACGTCCTGCTGAAGACCCGACGTCCTGCTTAAGGCCCGACGTTCAGTCCCTACGTCCTGCTGAAGACCCCGGTCTCCTGCCTACTACGGTCTTCCAGACTTCCGTCGCCTACTATGGTCCTTTCGACCTCCATCAACATTCAAAGGTCTTTCAGACCCCAGTCTCCTGCCGACTACGGTCTTCCCGACCTCCGTCGCCTACTATGGTCATTCCGACCTCCATTAACAAACAACGGTCTTTCTGACCCCGGTCTCCTGCCAACTACGGTCCTTCCGACCAAACGAACATGTATATGTCACTCCTACCATGTAATGCAATCTATATGATGTATATTTGCTACATCAATCCAAGGCCTTCTCCCAAGGAAGGGCTTCATTTGTAATCGACTACAAATACTAGTGGATTCATTCAAACTGGGCCTGGCCCCGTGGTTTTTCCCCCTTTCAGGGGTTTTCCACGTAAAAAACTCTGGTGTCTCTTATGAATGCTACACCCTCTCACTTATCTAATTGTGTGCTGGATCTTCGTACAATACTAAGACATTAAACTATATTTCTCTACCGCCGCGAATATTCCAGGACGCAACAGTTTGGCGCCGTCTGTGGGAACATGATTCCCGACTGGGGGAAAATTTTTGCTCCAACCTCAAAAGGTTATTCAATTGCTATTGATGCATCAATGTCATTGGACTCAGATCTGAACTGGGGGGCAACCTTAACTACAATTTTAGTCAAGAAGATCCCTCAAATACTTCCAACATCAAGATGATATTTCAAGGAAATTCATTAAAAATGCAAGGATATTTCCAATTAGTTATATGCTTCATACAGTTCCTTGATGGACTTCTACTCATTGGCAATGTCTTAATCTTGACTTGAAAACGCAGTAACGGTCTAAAGATAGACCATTCTTCACCTTTGATTCGGGATACACGCAGCGTTTGCCCCCTCCCAATCAAGAAAAAATTGATCCCAGGGGGATCCGATTCGACCTCTTCCACACAGGTTAACGTCGTCGAGCAGGGCTCCGACATACAACCTCGGAAAGGTCCTACATCCTTGGTGGATTCTCCCGACCTCTTCCGCGCAGGTTAACGTCGTGGAGTAAAGGCTCCGACATACAACCTCGGAAAGGTCCTACATCCTTGGTGGATTCTCCCGGCCTCTTCCACACAGGTTAACATCGTCGAGCAAAGGCTCTGACATACAACCTCGGAAAGGTCCTACATCCTTGGTGGATTCTCCCGGCCTCTTCCACACAGGTTAACGTCGTCGAGCAAAGGCTCCGACATACAACCTCGGAAAGGTCCTACATCCTTGTTGGATTCTCCCGACCTCTTCCACACAGGTTAATGTCGTCGAGTAAAGGCTCCGACATACAATCTCGGAAATGTCCTACATCCTTGGTGGATTCTCCCGGCCTCTTCCACACAGGTTAACGTCGTCGAGCAAAGGCTCTGACATACAACCTCGGAAAGGTCCTACATCCTTGGTGGATTCTCCTGACCTCTTCCACACAGGTTAACGTCGTCGAGTAAAGGCTCCGACATACAATCTCGGAAAGGTCCTACATCCTTGGTGGATTCTCCCGGCCTCTTCCACACAGGTTAACGTCATCGAGCAAAGGCTCTGACATACAACCTCGGAAAGGTCCTACATCCTTGGTGGATTCTCCCGGCCTCTTCCACACAGGTTAACGTCGTCGAGCAAAGGCTCTGACATACAACCTCGGAAAGGTCCTACATCCTTGGTGGATTCTCCCGGACTCTTCCACACAGGCTAACGTCGTCGAGCAAAGTCTCCGACTTACAACCTCGGAAAGGTCATACATCCTTGGTGGATTCTCCCGACCTCTTCCACACAGGTTAACGTCGTCGAGCAAAGTCTCCGACATACAACCTCGGATAGGTCTTACATCATTGGCAGATCCAATATCGGTTAACATCATCGAGCAAAGGCTCTGACAAATAACCTTGGATAGATTATACATCCTTGGTTAACGTCACTAGAATGTCGTCAATGGACTTCTGCACAAAGTTAAATTTCTACACGATTTTAAATTTCCTCCTGTCGCTGAACTTTTGCCTTACAGGACTTTTGACGGACTCTATCCGACGCCAGAATTCTTCCTGTCATCAAACTAATACCCTTCGTCGGACTTCTGTCTGTTGATGGACTTTTGTCGATCTTCTGCTTGACAGTACTTCTACCCGACGTCGGACTTCTCCCTACCGTCAGACTTCTGCTCGTCAGCGGACTTCCACTCGTCGTCGGACTTCTGCCCGTCGACGAACTTTCATCGGTCTTCTGCCCGAGGCCGTACTTCTACACGACGTCGGACTTCTCCTTGTCGTTGAACCTCTGCTCGTCAGCAGACTTTTACTCGTCGTCAGACTTCTGCCCGTCGACGAACTTTCATCAGTCTTCTGCCTGAGATCGTACTTCTACACGACGTCGGACTTCTCCTTATCGTCGAACCTCTGCTCGTCAGCAGACTTTTACTCGTCGTCGGACTTATGTCCGTCGACAAACTTTCATCGGTCTTCTGCCTGAGGCCGTACTTCTACACGACGTCGGACTTCTCCTTGTCGTCGAACCTCTGCTCGTCAGCAGACTTTTACTCATCGTCGGACTTCTGCCCGTCGACGAACTTTCATTGGTCTTCTGCTTGAGGTCGTACTTCTACCAGATGTCGGACTTCTACCAGTTAATAGACTTTCGTCGGTTTTCTGCCCAACACTATATGACTACCTGACGTTGAATTCCTGCCTGTCATCATACTTCTCCCCGATGCTGGAAGTATGCCCGTCATTTCAACCTCCCTCCTTACAACGGTTTATCCAACCTCCATCGCCAATTGATTAACATCAGACCTCCGTAGAATATCTCGAAGAAGAAGGGGGAATCTCCGGACTTCCTTGCCAAGAGAGGGGCCTCGAAAAATTGAGGGAAGGCCTCAATAGTAAGGATAGAGGGAGAAGAGAAGAAGGGGGAATCTCCGGACTTCCTTGCCAAGAGAGGGGCCTCGAAAAATCGAGGGAAGGTCTCAATAGTAAGGACAGATGGAGAAGAGAAGAAGAGGAAATCTCCGGACTTCCTTGCCAAGAGAGGGGCCTCGAAAAATCGAGGGAAGGCCTCAATAGTAAGGACAGAGGGAGAAGAGAAGAAGGGGAAATCTCCGGACTTCCTTGCCAGGAGAGGGGCCTCGAAAAATCGAGGGAAGGCCTCAATAGTAAGGACAGAGGGAGAAGAGAAGAAGGGGAATCTCCGGACTTCCTTGCCAAGAAAGGGGCCTCAAAAAATTAAGGGAAGGCCTCAATAGTAAGGACAGAGGGAGAAGAGAATAAGGGGGAATCTCCGGACTTCCTTGCCAAGAGAGGGCATCGAAAAACCGAGGGAAGGCCACAATAGTAAGGACAGAGGGAGAAGAGAAGAAGGGGAAATCTCCGGACTTCCTTGCCAAGAGAGGGGTCTCGGAAAATCGAGGGAAGGCCTCAATAGAAAGGACAGAGGGAGAAGAGAAGAAGAGAAGATGCAAGTTTTCTAAAGGCCTAGGGGGCCTATTTATAGGTTTTGAAGAGAATGAGATGGAGTTATTCAAATTTTCAGAATTGTCAATTTTTCTAAATTTTTTCCGAGTTTTTTTTAGGATTTTTTGGGCTAAAAAATTACAAAAAATGCATTTTTACGCGCGTGGGCCTCACTTAGGTCGGTGGAAGCGAACCAACACGCTGATCCGCGGCCTCTTCACGCGGATCGCGGCCAGTCCGGCCACAGCCGCGCGGCAGCCATGCGCAGCAACGCACTGCGAGCGAGACAGGCACGTGCGAGAGGGCGCGGCTAGCCCAGGCGCGGGCGCAGCCCAGGCGCCGGCACTGCGCAGCCCGAGCACTGGCGCGAGCCGCAGCGCGCGAGCGCGGTTCCGTGCCACCGGCGGTGGCGACGGTGGGGCCGGGCCGGCCGGCCAGTCCGGCCGGTCCATTCTGGGCCCATTTTTCGCCTTGACAAGTCCAAAATCAATGTTTTTTGGGTCTCGGGACATATTTTTCGATGTTCCAGACTCAATTTTGGCACTTTCAAGGTCATCAGAGGCCCCCACACGCAAGAATAATTCCGGCTCGCTCGGGAAAATTCTTTAAAATTTGTAATGCATATTTTCGGACTCCTGGAGCTTCGATGTTCGAAAATAGGGGGGCAACTGATACGTCATCACAAAATTAGCTTGATCGGGCACGAATCTCGAGGCAAAAGCTAGTTGGCAACTTCAAAAATTAATTCCGAGAGTACCCGAACTCTGATTTCAGCAAACTTATAGTTGAACTGAGCGTCTCGGAAATACGAATCCAACGACACCAAATTCGACCCAATCGGAGTCCAAATGGGTCCGAATCATGGACCTGAAGCGCTGTTGGAAGGTTCAAACCGCAATTTGAGTTACCAAACGGTCTCCGATTTTAACGAGCTTATACTCGAATCGAACGATGCACGATCACAGAATTCCGACATCACTAAGGCCTTCAAATGTCCAACGAACGGTGCACGATCGTAGGATTCAATATCGGCCATCCATTCGACCACTCCCTATTTGCACCTGATCTCACGCCTATTTATGGGTCATGCCACTCCAGAAAATCTATAAATAGAGCCCTCATTCTTCATAAGAGGGGATCCAAGCAAGAAGAGAAGGAAGAGAAGGAAGAAGCTCCTCCTCGACCATTGCCGGAACCTCGCCGGACCACCGCTGGAGCCTCGCCGGACCACCGCCATAGTTTCGCCGCACCACCATCTCAAGGCCCGACGTTTAGGCCCGATGTTCAGGCCCGACGTTCTACTAAAGGTCCGACATTCAGGCCCGACATTCTGCTAAAGACCCAACGTCCTGCTTAAGGCCCGACGTCCAGTCCCTACGTCCTGTTGAAGACCCGATGTCCTGCTTAAGGCCCTACGTTCAGTCCGTACGTCCTGCTGAAGACCCGACGTCCTGCTTTAGGCCCGACGTCCAGTCCCTACGTCCTGCTGAAGACCCGTCGTCCTGCTTAAGGCCCGAAGTCCAGTCTTTACGTCCTGCTGAAGACCCGGCGTCCTGCTTAAGGCCCGACGTTCAGTCCCTACGTCCTGCTGAAGACCCGACGTCCTGCTTAAGGCCCGACGTCCAGTCCCTACGTCCTGCTGAAGACCCGTCGTCCTGCTTAAGGCCCGAAGTCCAGTCCCTACGTCCTGCTGAAGACCCGACGTCCTGCTTAAGGCCTGACGTTCAGTCCCTACGTCCTGCTGAAGACCCGACGTCCTGCTTAAGGCCCGACGTTCAGTCCCTACGTCCTGCTGAAGACCCGACGTCCTGCTTAAGGCCCGACGTTCAGTCCCTACGTCCTGCTTCAGACCCCGATCTCCTGCCTACTACGGTCTTCCCGACCTCCGTCGCCTACTATGGTCCTTTCGACCTCCATCAACATTCAAAGGTCTTTCAGACCCCAGTCTCCTGCCGACTACGGTCTTCCCGACCTCCGTCGCCTACTATGGTCATTCCGACCTCCATTAACAAACAACGGTCTTTCTGACCCCGGTCTCCTGCCGACTACGGTCCTTCCGACCAAACGAACATGTATATGTCACTCCTACCATGTAATGCAATCTATATGATGTATATTTGCTACATCAATCCAAGGCCTTCTCCCAAGGAAGGGCCTCATTTGTAATTGACTACAAATACTAGTGGATTCATTCATACTGGGCCTGGCCCCGTGGTTTGTCCACCTTTCAGAGGTTTTCCACGTAAAAAACTCTGGTGTCTCTTATGAATGCTACACCCTCTCACTTATCTAATTGTGTGCTGGATCTTCGTACAATACTAAGACATTAAACTATATTTCTCTACCGCCGCGAATATTCCAGGACGCAACAAAAGTAAAAGCATTTTTTTGTAATAATTTATTTTCGCATTAAAAATAAGAATATTTTTAAAATCAGTGTATTTATAATAATTAGTATTATTTGGTGTTATAAATTTTTTTATATAATTTAATTTATTTAAACCTAAATCGAATTAAGGTAAAATTTACTTCAATCAATTAAGCTATTTCAGTATCTCTGACATCCTCCGATCCAAAAAAACTCCTGCGAAGCCCTTCCAGCGCTAAATCTAGCCCTTCTAGACCCCAACCGTAAAACATCTATGAGCTGATTCAATGAGCCTAAAGAAACATCATGTTGAAGTATGTTCGAATTGTTGTATAAGATCCCAAGAAGATCAATTATGAAGGCTTTGGTGGAGTCTTGTGGACATAAATACAAATACTTGGTCAATGCTTCCAGAGCTGCAGCTTCAGCCATAACCAATTTGTTGGCACCATTTGCTTATGCTATCTGTGTCAGAAGATGAACAATGATTGGAGTAGCTCTTGGTCTATCAGGCATTGGTCTAAGAAGGTCCACCAACAGGGGTATTGACTTGCGAGCAATGCCACCAGTCCTAATATCTTCTACCTCAATCAAATGCTGGAGTGCAATGTTGTCAGGCCAGGTTTCTCACCAGATTAAACTCTTCAGACAAAGCAACAAGGTTTGCCAATTCTGATTCTACATGACCAACTAAGCTGATTAGTCCACCAACAGAACCTGCATTTGCAATAGCAAGATGAATTGCTTCTTCGCTAGTACAAACAAGACTATAAATTGCTTGAGCAACAAAATATTTTGCATTAATTTTACGTTTCATAACTCCTAAGACTCCCAAGTAAGCTAAGGCGAGGGAATGCGATTCTGTCAAGGGTAAATTCAATGACCAAACATAATAAAATGGGTCAAAATCTTAATCAGCTAATTACGAGAACAAACTAAAACCTCAGAAACTCCACCAGTCATCATCGAACTTTTATTAGGTCCAGTGTAAGGACGTAGAGGAATGTCCGGTCGGAGGCAAAATCCCGCCAAAAAACTCGGTATTTGCTCTCTATTGCTAGGTATTATTTGATAATAATGAGGAATACCGCTCTGTGAAGACCAATACCGAGTTATACCGAGCTATACCGAGCAATACCGAGTTGTACCGAGTTTTTTCTAGGAAAAACTCGGTACAACTTTTGTATAACTCAGTATTGCTCGGTATAGCTCGGTATAACTCGGTATTGGATCTTCACGTGATGGTATTCCTCGTTATTGTTTGGTATTGCTCGGTATTTGCTCGTTATTTCTCGTTTTTTGGCGCGATTTGGCCTCCGACCGAACGTTCCTCTACATCCGATCGGAGGACGTAATAATTAGGGCTTTCATTAGCAAGCCAATCAAACATTCTATTTCCTTTCTAAAAAATAACTACAAAGCATTACAAACGGTCTCGGTCTTATAAAACAACTCTGATGCCAGTACCATCCTATGATAAATTGGTGTATATATAGGACTGATTTGTGCCATCTCGCTAACATGAGCTCTGCAAATTCGTCATCACCAAACAAAGGAAAAACATAACAAAGCAGGTCACGACAAACTTCAAACAATTTCACAAAATCGATGAAAGTAGATAAAAGCTCGGTCTTAATGAAGCGAGCAGGTGTAGTTCGAAGGATTGACGGGATTTGGCCGAAAAAGCGCGCGAAAGCGATAAAGTTACCTTTAGAACTTGCGGGCTCCCGTCCTTACTTCCGATGAAAATGTCGCAACTTCCGTTCCGACAGGAAAAGGGAACGTGTCGAAGGAGCGAAGTCGAACAAGAGCGAAGAAGGAGCCGAAGAAGCCTCTCGTGCAATCTTACACCTCCTGCGAAGGCAGCGAAGCAATGAAGCTGAACAGCAACGACGATGATGCGAACTTGCGAGCTCCCGTCCTTACTTCTGATGAAATTGTCGCAACTTCCGATCGGACATGCAAAGGGAACGTCGTCGCGTCGAAGGAGCGAAGTAGAACAAGAACGAAGGAGCTCAAGAAGCCTCTCGTGCAATCTTACACCTCCTTCGAAGCAATGAAGCCGAACAACAAAGATGATAATGCTTCGGATTTCTTTATCCAGCAAATTTATAACCTGCTCAATATGAGCGGGTTTCTAATTCGCACGAAACAAGCCCCCTAATACACGAGCAATTATTCCGTCCAGTCACCAAATGCTTTCATAGACTAATAACCACGCGCCACGTCACCTAAAACTCGGTATTTCTTGGTATACATTCGGATACGTTCGGATTTGACTGGACGTAATAATTACTCCTAATACACGCCTAATGCTTCGGAGGGTTTTCTTTTGTTCCGCTCAAAATTAACCAAACAACCAAATTTAGTAAATACGCGTAATTGTTTTACTTTACACTTCTAATTCAGGCAACCAAACAACCCCTTAGTTTGGGCAAATTATTGCGTTAGGTGTCCGGATTCGTCCGGACACCAATCCGGTGTTGCCACGTCACCAAAATACAACATCACCCACAATAATTCACCCTTAATTTGAGGGCTAAAGTGCAATTTATTTTTATTCTAACCGCGGACGCGGCGGTTCTCACCTTATTACCTTAATGTGTACCCGCATTACAAATGCCGCGAGCGTGCAGGTCCTCTTTCAGCTCCAGCCGCTTTGAACCCTAGAAACCCTAGCCATGGCGGAGCATGACTTAACCTCTCGCATTGCCCCTCACCTCGACCGCCATCTCGTCTTCCCGCTCCTCGAGTTTCTCCAAGAGCGGCAACTTTACGCCGATGAAGAGATCCTCAAAGCCAAGATTGACCTTCTTAGCAAGACCAACATGGTTGATTACGCGATGGACATTCACAAGAGCCTTTACCACACCGAGGAAGTTCCGCAAGGTACCTTCTTTATTTTTTATGATTTTGAATTTTATGCCTTTGTGATTTTAAGCCTTAGATTCTTGTTAGCAGAGATGATGGACAGGAGGGCAGAAGTAGTCGGGAGATTGAAATCCTTAGAGGAGTCCGCAGCGCCGCTGATTTCTTTCCTTCAGAACGCTGCGAACGTCCAGGAGTTGAGACCGGATAAACTGTACAATCTCCAGATGCTTAATGACCGCTTTCAGGTGCGTTTTTACCGTATTGTGCAAATATTTAATTTTATAAAAGCGTCCAGGATGACTCTGTTTAGGCATATGAGAGTATCCACTTTTGTCCCACTTCTTATAAGCAAAAACATGTTGGTGTAGAAATAACAGGTGTTTGATCCTCTCCCATAAGCTTTTGGGCTGAAATTGCATTTGACCATTAGTGTGCTAACTATGGATCTAGCTTGCTTTACACCATATTTGTCAATAGTGTGGTGATCCTGTGGAGCTATAAAGGATAGTGCGGGGCATGCTATTTTAAAAGAACACAATTAATTAAAATATCATATATAATTTATTAAGAACTTATTAATGCAATAGATAAAATATTCTAACAACAAAATGATGCGATTAATGTTATATAAATAGAATATAATTTTTCTTAAACATATATGAAGATTAATGAAAGGAAATAATGTTGGAAAATAAGCCATTGTCAATATTATATAAATAGAGTAAAATATTGTTTTAACTTATGAAGATTAATGAAAGATAATAACATTGACAAATAAGCCATCATTACAATAGAAACAACTAGTTTTTCTTATAAAACTATTATAATTGTGGCAATGACTGGTAATATAGAAAGGTAAACTTTGAAGCAAGGTATCAAAACTAGATTTTGATCCCATCTTAATTTTTTTGGTTTTGATAGCTTTATTGGTTTTGAGATTTACTTTCAATTGCATGTTAGTTACCTTTTAATTATAAATATTATAGAAGTATATCTAAAATTTGAAATAATGAGAATTATCTAATTGAGATTCAAGTTTCGATGCATATGAAATTTAATGGGATTCTAGCAATAGAATTATAATAGAGCTTTGGCAACTATTTGTAGCTTTAATGGAGTTTCTTAAAGATAATATGATTTTATGGGGAAATCTTAAATTTCACTCAAAAGTTTATTGAAACTCAATCTAAACCCTTTATTCACAATTGATCTAAGGAGTTCTTGTCAAAACTCTTTGTTATGGATGAAACTCTTGAAATCATCCTAAGAAAAAAAATTAAGTTGCTCTGAATTGATTTCAATTGAAATTGAATCTGAAGTAATAATTTCAACCCACCATAATTTGAAATGTTGTTTTGAAGCTTGTGTTCCAAACATCAAAAATAGTTTTTTTCCCATACAGGTCTTATTATAATAAGAATAATCATCATTGTCGTCATAGATCATAATAGCTTGTTTCTATCATCATCATCATCATCATCATCATCTCCCAAATCATAATATTCTTTGTGTCTCTCATCATTTTCATCTTCAATTGCAAATGTGATAGGCCTACATGAATGTTCATTTTATATCAAATATTATAGTTTATTTCATAAACACCACTAGCTCTCACGGTCATTCTCCATGTCAACTTTTTTTCACTAAACACCAATCCATCTTCCTGATCTTGCTCATCATCTAATTTCCTTGTCAAGTACTTATTACAATCATCTATTTATTTAAAAGAAATATTTTCAATGATTTCATTATGGTTGTATCTCTGAATCAATGCCCATCGTACTTTAGAGGTAAACCAAATTCTTGAGACATTCATTGTTTTGCTATAAAGTTGTAACATTAAATTATAAAGTTTCAGGTTAAAAGTCAACAAAAACTTCCACATTTGTACTTACATATTTAAATACAATCCAATTATGTTCATTTTTATATGAACTAGATATAGGTCTAAGCGCTTTAATCCTAGAAATTTGCAAATGTGGAGCTCCTTCATCATATGCTAGCTACTTAGGAACTAGATCTATACAAACATTTAATGCTATTTAAACATCTAATTATTCCATATGAATTATAATTAAATTTTTAAAGTTGTGTTAATTGGAGCCAAAGTAATTTTTTCTCTTGCAGGTTGCGGAATCCTAAAAATCCACTCATAATGTGTATGCCAAATTCATTTTTTATTGTTTTCTTCATTAATATCCTAGTCTTTCTTCATATGACATATAAACCATAACCTATTTTCTTTTCTTTTGCAATGTTAGGGCCTTTATAAAATTAATTTGGATTTAAGAAATGAGCAGCCCACATACAAAAGTGATAAAGTTACATTTTCCATTTCCTAATTAATGATTTGAAAAATCTGTTTATACTTCAGATTACTTGTAAATTATGGAATTCTTGCTTCTTTGGCTGAATTGATTTCCTTGTATGTAAAAGACTTTTTCTCTATATTTAACAAATTAAGAACCTCCATCAAAGGTGCACCTACTTGGATTGCATACAACACTATATTTTAGAAGGATTGTTTCTATGTATTTTGTTGTGATTTCTTTGCTTTTCCTTTGTATAGGGAGGCACATAAATTCCTCACCTGTGAAAGTTTTCTTTAAATTCATTTTTTTGTTGATGAAACCGCTTAAAGATAGAAGTAGTGGCAAATTGAGTCTTAGTTGGTTTTGCTTATAATATTTAATTGGTGCATCTTCTCATCAAATCAAATAATTGCGGTCTTGAATAAATAAAACACTACACAACCATTACTTTTTTAAAGCATATCTTTAGTTTATAGATATTGAATTATAAATATTGAAGAAATTCTCTAAAATCAAATCCAAACAATGTACAACATGAATTTCAATAAAAGTGTAGGTATTTATCCTTTAATAACTTCAGGGTAACGAGATTACAAAATGTTCAATCACAAGTAACTAAATTAATTATCCAAAAAATATATATATATATATATATATATATATATATATATATATATATATATATATATATATATATATATATATATATATATATATAATCACTACATATGTGGCATGATGTAATGTAATGTTTTACTTATCGAAACATTCTTTTAGGCATTACCAATGAGAACTTGGATGTAACATTGCTGCCCAATCTCTTTGATGTGCTTGGTCAATAATTTAAACATTTTTATGATATTTTTGAAGAAGAGCTACCATCAATTGACTATAAATTTAGTTCTTGGATAATTAACTAGAAACTTCAACAAACTTTTTCTATCGTGAGATGCCCGCTCATAAACTATTAGTGGAACGTCATATTTGAACAATATTATTTGCGAGGTTGCAATCATTGTTTCATGGGTTGTACATTAATTTTCAAGTAAGGAATCCACACCTCATGATAGCTTGAAAATTTCATTATTGAATCAAATTGTCCAAATGGGTCTACCACTTTCTTAATTCATCACGTTAAAGGGGATGCCAAAGGTTTTTGCTGACGGGAATTTGGACTGTAAGTGTAGGACAAAATTTAGGAGACTATGAATTAAATACCATTTTATTAAAACTTAATTTTAGATTATAAAATTGATCTCTATTTACAAAGGTCCAAGTAACATCTATAATTTTATTCAAATTTATAGAATACTAAAAAACATGAACTAACCTATAAATCTTGTAACTAATTACTAGCTTTTATCTTTAAGAAGTGATTGCCTCTCAAGTTAAGGAGGAGAAATTGGTGGAGAGAATATTGGTTACTTTTTTTTGGATTCTTCTTATTGAAATCTCTTTCTTACCCTTCTGTGGCCACCTCTTCATTCTTGGGAGTTTAAAATTGCAAATTTATAATTAAGTGTTTGAATTTATGCTTGCAGTTTATCTTTAATGTTTAGTTTTCATGAATATTCTTTAAAAGCTTTATAGATCATGGTTCCCCCTTTTATATCATTTGCTTCTGCAAATAGAAGCTCATCATCTTTTTTTTGGTCCTTTGAATATATTATTTTTTCTTCCCCCTTTATTTATGGGCTTCTGAGTAAGCTGGGAGTGTTCATATACATTAATTTAATGTAGAACATCAACTTGATGGTGCTTATTGTGCTTTTTAACTGGAAGAGAGCCCATGACACCCCTTGTTTGGATTTTGTTGTCTTGTATTCTTCTCTATCTCTTTTGAAGGTGGAACAATAGAACATGTGAATCTAAATTACAAATTTTCTTCTGCCTTGAAGGGAAGATTATCTTCTTTCCTTCTTTCTAGATTTATCTTGAGTTATTTTCTTATTTATGTATTCTCTTTACAAGTTATTTTGATGAGGACATCGACAGACCCTACCGACATGTTTATCGACGATGGAATCGTAGATCTACGGCTACCATTCAACGCCTCTACTTTTGATACTTTTTCCATGTTATGATTATTTAGTTATTTATTGTTTCCCGCATTTATCCCGTTGGGGAGTTGTCTTATTATTTATTGCCCAGAGGGCAATGTCGTACTTTTCCTTTTCATGATTGGAGGCCTATATATAGTGGTCTCTTATGTTGTAATTTTCTTTGATGATTGATTGAATGATATTTTATTTTGTCTTCTTATTCTTCTTCTTGTGAGAGCACTGGAGAGAGCTCAAGGTGAGCAAGCGCAATACCCACCAGTCGTTGGAAGAGTCCGCGACTCCTGGTTTCTTACTTTATCTTCTTCTTCTTCTCCTCTTCCCCACCCCCACCCGCCGCCTCCACTAGCTCCCACCACCGGCCATTATTCCCCCACCGAAACCCACCCCACATCACCACCAAATCAATCCCAAATCGCCGGCCTAGCTTGTGGCCACCTCAACCCAACACCTAACCCACTTTCTCCCCTCTTGACCTCCGGCCCCCATCTCCCCCAAAATCATTATGATGATTTTAATCGTCATAATGACTCCCTAATTTGACTCTTGCAATAAAGATAGGAGTTAGGAAATTTTGAAATTCAAATTTAAAAAAAAAACTTTCCATATTTGCAAAATTCCAAATAAGGAAAGTTTTCAAATTTGAATCCGATCTAAATTTAATTTAGAGAGGAATCATTATTTTCCCTCCAAATTGACCCTAACCTATTTGGCAAGTGTGTAACTCCCCCCAATCCTCCCTCTCTCTCTCATAATGCTGTCGGCCCCCTTGTATGGTGATTTCCCCTTGGCTTCCTAATAAGGTCTCTCCCTCTTTAATTGTGAATTCAATTTCAAAATTTGTTCCCTCCAATTCTCCTAAAAATCTGAAATTAATTTCAGATTGGGATTGCTCTTTCCCCATCCTCCTCCATCTAAATCCCTCATTCAACCCCCTCCCTCTTTTTCCCCACCCTTGGCCGTCCCTTCTATTGTACCTCCCCTATTGTGACACCCTAGTTCTCTCATGATACTTGAAGACAAGAGAAGAAGACGACCACCTCTCCCAATCTCCTCGTTGGTGCATGGCTGATCCTGAAATCGACCACGGATTTGTATTCGACGATCAAGGGAGGACGGACATACTTGGATCTCCGTTCTTTGACGCCTTCTTCGGCAACGACGAAACGGTTGAAGGCTACATCAACCACATCTTGTTCCAACTGACCTTGTCAATTGAACACCATCTTCCACTGGGATGTTGGGTAATCGTCGGTCATCCACCACCTCCTCCACCGCCGGCTACTGCTCCGTCAACGAATGTCATCGGCGCTGTCTTCCTTGTGGTAATATCTTTCTCCGCTAAAACCTACGAGTGATTGAGTGAGAAGGTCCTCAAGGTGAACCTCTTATTGTTAAACGTTGGATTATGTTATGTGTACTTAGCATTTACTCTTGTCTTGAACTTTGATTGAATTGTTTGGTTAATCACAATCACACTTCTTTGGCCTAAGCAAGTTGACTGCTTTAGATTCTTAGTTCTCTTTTATGTGCAAGCAATAATTTTTCATTGGCAAAGTTTTCTTCGATTGTTCCTTTTAATTTCGCACATCATATTTATTTTATTTGATGTCTCTCCTTTTGTCTTTGTATGTGGTGGAACAAATTATATTTGTGCTAGTTTAGTGGCAAGGTTTTCAAGAACATCCATAATTTTGGGCATCTGTTCCATCATTATAGACATTTAATTAGTCGTATTTTTGGCCATCTATTCTTTCATGCTGAAAAGAATTTCAAATGTTTGTAATCTCTCATTATAGTTGTAGATCTCATGCTCCACAAAAATTACCAAGGGTATCATTCCCAATCCTTAATTTAAGCATTAAAACCTTTTCTTTCTGGTAGAGACTATGTTCTCATACTAAAATATTATCCAAAATTGGTGTGCGGAAAGCTTATGAAAATGGTAGGAAATTTTTAAGACATAACGGATTGCGATTAGATGGAATAATTTTAAGGATAATGAACCTTTCCCTGCTTCTCAGTTTTAAACATTGAATATCCACTATTTTGGGTCATAAAGAGAAGAGGGAAGTTGGTGCCAGTTGGAAACACCAATCTAACTATTGGATAGAGGGAGTGATGGCTGGATGAGCTACTGTATGAGCTCAATTGCAAGAGGGGAAAAGTTTAGTCATTAGCAGAGAAGAATTCGACTGTTGAAGGCATAGGAGCCAATGAAACAGAGAAGAATAGAGAGGGAGGATAGAAACTCTAGGAGACTAGTAATAAACTTCCATTTAATTAAAATTTGATTTTAGGTTATAAAATTTATCTCTATGTATATAGATTCAAGAAAAATCTTGAAATCTATTAAAATTCAAAGAAAACTAGAAAATATGAACTAAACTATAAAGTAGTTAAACTATTTTTATATTCTCTCTTAAGGAAGTAGTCTCCCTTAAGATAAGGAGCAGAAATTGATTGAGAGAATATTGAGTAGTTTAATTGATTCTTTCCACATAAATCTCTTTCATTAGTAGGAATATAGTGTTGAAATTTAACAATAAGTACATCATGAATTTATATTTGCAAATTATAATTTCAATGATATTTTTGCAAACACTTTTGAGAGCCTTCTATATCTCATTTATTGATATTGTCATGTGGCCTGTCATTAATTTGATCTCTTAGCTTCTTCTTTAGTATTCTCTTGAATTCCATCTTAAGTGTTTAGAACAGCTTCCACAAACTTCAGTGTTTTTATAGCTCCGAATAAGTGTTGTTATGTGATTACTTCCTCTCTTTATAATTTTGGCATAGAAAATACATTTAACACAATTGATATCAATTTTCTTTGCCAATATATCATATTTTAATATGAAAATTTTCTTAGTACTTCTAAATCCAATAATTTTCTATTTTTGTAGCTAATTAATGGAGCAAGATAGCTTAATACTATTATTAAATAAGAAGATTGAAAGTGTTATCAATTGATCAAACTACACAAAGCAAGCAACAAATCTAAGTAAATTAAAGGTAGAAAATGCATAACAATCACATGAAGGAATGAGCATAAATAATTACTGGATAAATGATGGAATGCACATGCATCATTGCAAGATGATGCCATTGATAAGGGAAAGGAAAAGGAATAGTAAAAGGAAAAAGGAGTTCTTATTGTTAGCTTATGGATCTTCTTCATTGTTTGTCAAGGTCTCTTGATTCCCTCTATGATGAGGATATCAGATTTCGACACGTGTACCGTCGTCGGAGACGCAGATCGACGGCTACGATCCAGAGTCTTTATTTTTTATTTATTTTGTATTTTATTTGTTCTCGCATTTTATTTTCCTAGTTTACCCCTGTGGGTATTGAGTCGCTATTGTAGACCTGAGGGCATTTGTGTCTTTCCAATTTTGCTTCATTTTGGCCTATTTATAGGAGGCCTCTTGCATTGTACTAGTTGATGAATGATGAATGAAATTTCTCTACTTTCTTACATGATCTTTTGGTGAGTTCTTGAGAGGAGCAACCCTTAGTGGGTGAGAGCAATACCCGTCAATCTTGATGGATTTCAAGGTTCGTGGTTCTTCAATTTTTCTTTTCTTTTATTTTTCTTGTGTCAAATTCCCTCCTTTAAACTTCCCACCCGTCGGCCTCACCCCCCAAAGACTTTCTTTGTATTTTTCTTCTAACCCGAGCCCTCCCCTTGCCGCCGGCTTCCTTGGGCCACCCAAGCCGCCGCCCACCACCCACCCGATCGCCGACCTCCCTCCCCTGTCCTCCCCTCTCCCCTCATCTAGCCACCGGCCCACCTCCCGAGCCCTCAAATTTGAAATTCAAATTTCAAATAGCCATTTACTCAATTCACTAAAATAAATTTGGTCAATATGGAAAGTTTCTTATCGTGAATTCAATTATAAATTTGATTTCAAATAGTTTTCTATTGTCTAAATCTATGATAGGAAACTTACCTATTTGATTTAAATCTGATTTAAATTTCAGATTTTTAATTACTCAATTAAGTCCTTGGGGCCCACTCACTTAAACCCAATACCTCTCACCCTCTCTCTATTTGGTTGGCCATCTATTCCCAGTTCCCACCCCCTCTCTCTCTCCTATCTCATTAATTGCCACCAATTAACTCCCCATAATCCCCTCTTAACCGCCGGCCCCCCTTTATGGGATTAATTTGAATTTCAAATTAATTCCCTCTAATTCTACTTAACTTGAAATCTAATTTCAGATTTCTAATCATCACACCAAATCCCCACCTAGCCCAAGCCGCCCCCTTCTCCCCTTCCTCCCACCCGAACCCCTCCCTCCTTCCTTTTCTCCTTGGCTGATTCCCCCCAATTGATGGCTCCTCCTCCATAACGTTACTACACATGGTAAGGATCTCCCATGGCCATGTATGGCCGATCCAGAGCGTGACCACGGATTTGTGCTCGACTATCAAGGGGATATCGACGTCATACGATAGCCGTTCTTCGACGTTGGATTCGGATTCGACCACACCGTCGAGGATTACTTAAACCGTATTCTTCCCCACCTCGTGGACGTCCTCGACGAGCAACTACCGACAGACGAGTGGACAATCACAAGAAGCCCACCCACTTCCCCAACTTCGGCTCCTTCCCCGGCGACTAGTCCCCTCTGCATCACTTGTTTATTAGTGAGTAGTGACATCCTTAAGTTTATGTGCAATCCTCTTCCGCTAAGCCGAGTGACATCAAGAGTGCATGTGAGGGACTCCGAGGTGAATGATCTAGATCTTAAACCGTGGATTTTTTTAAGTGTCATTTGCTTTATTATTTATTTGTTGGTGTAATTTTGCTAGTCTCCTGTTGCTTTTAATTGTAATCAATTGACATCACTTAGTTCCTCCGTGGAAATTTTCTGACGATCTATCTTGATACGCATCCAATTATATTTAGCTACGCAGAATTCACAAATTATTAATTTCTACACGCAATTCTTGTTTTGTATTACATCACTCTAGCTTTTGGATCTCCCCAGCTTGTAGATGGTAGTTGCTTGATGCATTTGGATGACATTTGACTTGCGGTTTGTTGGATCAAATGGAAACTATACCTTTTTGGCTTGATGAATGACTCGTGTTTCTGGATTGAAGTTGACATGTTACTTTTGTATGACTAACAACGATTGCTACTTTTTGATTGATGGCTCACATCTTCCTTTGTTAAGTTATAGTGTGGCTTTTGGTTCTATGCTGCTTGTGTGATACTATGGAAGGAAAGGTCACACTCTCGCAAAGATTGGAGAGCTGTTGAACTTGAAATCATGAGTGGCATTTTGCTGTTAGAGTCCAGTTTAAAATGAAACCCTAAATTGTAAAAAATGCTTTTTATAAAATTAGATGAAGTAATCTTAACATAAAAAATAGTGCTTGCTATATGCTATAGCATATAGAACACATGCTAGTTTGCTTATCCACACATAATAATATGCTAATATTGCAAAAGGTTCCCCTAACTATACTACATTGCTATAACACATGTTATTTTGTGCTATTATCAAGTTTGGCTCATACCCCTAACAAGTAGTATCATGGAAAATATTTGGTTAGTCGAGCTAGGTTCAAGAACGGATGATTCTTATGTAAGATCTATGTGATTGAGTGGGCTCATGGTGCATGCCTTTTGATTATATTAAAAAAGTTGTCGTTTGAGGGGGGAGTGATTAATTTATGTTGAGAGCTTTCATATGAGAGGGAGATTTTAAAGGCGCACGAGAGTATTGAGTTTTATCCCAAATCTAATAGACGTGAAACATATTGGTGCAAAAATAGCATTTGATTGATCATTTGATCCTTACCTATATAGTATATACCTAAAATTTTTTATTGAAATTAGATTTAACCATTGATTTATCAAACCCAACATTGGATTTTGCTTCATCCACACTCCTTTAATAAACTCCACTCTTATGTCATATAATTCAAATTTTGGTTATATAAATTTTCACTACTAAATGAGTAGTTCTAGTTTCGGCAAGCTATGGTTTGTTACTCGATTATTCTTGCATGACATTATGTGTTGTTAGCTTTAGCATAGTTATGTTGTGTTTTAATGGTTCACAAACTTCCATTAGCCGGTACTTAATGTTTTGTGCACATAGAGCGAGGATTAAGTAGACTTGTACACATCTTTAGTGATTATTTATCCTTATTACCAAACAGATTGGTCAGGAGCAAATTGAAGCTTTATATCAGTATGCCAAGTTCCAATTTGAGTGTGGAAACTACTCAGGCGCTGCAGACTACTTGTATCACTATCGAGATTTGTGCACTAATAGTGACAGAAGTTTGAGTGCTCTATGGGGCAAGCTTGCGGCAGAAATTTTGATGCAGAACTGGGCCATTGCTCTTGAAGAACTTAATCGCTTAAAAGAAATAATTGACTCAAAGGTTAACCTCTATCTCCTGAAAAAGTAAGATTAGATTGAAATTCTGAGCTTCTTTGCGTACCTAATTGCTATTTCTTTTTATGTTGCAGAATTTTGCGTCTCCTCTTTATCAGCTACAAAATAGAATATGGTTGATGCATTGGAGTCTTTTTATCTTTTTCAACCACGAAAATGGAAGAAATGGAATTATCGATCTCTTCTTCCAGGATAGGTGTGCTACTATATATGCCTTCAATACTAAATGTATTCCATATATTCAATTGAGTTTGTATTATTAAGTTGATTGTTTTATGTTATTAAAAAATTTAATTAGCATAGCTTTGGTCTTCTTCTAAATGGCAAATTGATATCAAATGCTTGTCTTCTTGCCAAGGCCAATGATTCTTTTCGTATACTCTAGTGCTTTGTAAAATATGTTTCTGACAAAAATCTTTGAGGTTGTCCATATGAACACATAATTCTTTGTTTCAGCACTTAATTCTTTCTCTAAACAGTTTTTTTTTTCTATTTTTATTTTTGTCTTTGTTGAGGATGCCATATTATGATAGACTGATTGGTTATTTAGCTGTAAAAACAACACTGAATTCTGAATCAGTTCATATGCTTTGGTCTTTGGATGGATTTGGCTGTTGGAACCAATTTTAAATGTTGAACGGTCAATTTTGTGAATCATTTAAGGTATTGTAAGAAGTTGAAGGAGCAAAAATATCGACAACTATTGAAACCTTTCAATAATTCCTGCATTTTTTCTTGAATTTCGAGAGGTCTAAAGTAACTTGTGAATCCATATGTTTTTACAAGTTCCATGCATTTGCAAACTTATAATACTAGGCAAGAAATCCTATAACTTGATAGAACAACAACAACAACATCAAGCCTTTATCCCAACTATTGGGGTTGGCTACATGAATCCTTTTTCTCCGTTGTATACTGTTAAGAGTTAAATTCTCATTTAAATCTAATAAAAAAATGTCATTTCTAATATTTTCAAACCAAGTCATTTTAGGTCTACCTATACATTTCTTAACATAAGTCAAATCTAATACATCTACTTTTCTAATCGGGTTATCAGAAGTCCGCCATTTTATGTGACTAAATCATCTAAGGCGACCCTCTCTAATCTTATCTTCCAGCCATTTCATGTATATACTCATTTTGTATCCTGTCTCTAAGAGTAAAGCCACTCATCCACCTGAGTATCCTCATTTCTGCAACACTTAGCTTAATATTATGCTTCTATTTTAATGGCCAACATTCTGCACCATAAAACATCGTAGGTCTAACCATCATCTTATAGAATTTTCCCTTAAGTTTGATGGGGACTTTCTATAACTTGATAGAACATGCATTAAAATGTTTTCAGTAATTGAATAAAGTGTTCTTACATGATGCATAGAACTTATGGAAGGTGAATGTGATTGTGATGGAAATTTAGTTTGATATTAAAGCTATTTAGAAGCTTCTGAGGTTATTTTCTTTGATTTTGCAACACAAGAAACATTAAAGATTGATCTTGGTTCTTAAAACTGAAGTTAAATGCCATTGCATCCCTCAACTTTAGCAGAACCAGAAATGGCAGAGGCATCTTAAGAATTTTCATTGTCATAGTTTGGAATTTTGAAGCTGCTTGATCATTGCTGTGTTAATAAACTCATTCCTAGTTTTGAAGTAGACTTTAATTTTCAATTGTGCACAGATCGTTTAAATAAGTTATTTAGTTTTAAGCATTATTTCTTCAAAATTTTGTTTACTATAAAAGGAAGGGCACAGATTGCACAATCACACTATTGAGGTTTCAATTTTGATACAATGGTATTATTAAGTTTTATATGCTTGTTGTATCCTTTGGGCTGTATCTGTCGTTTTTATATCAATTTTGCTAGCATTACTACATTTCTTATTATTCCACGAAGGTTTTTCTAATAGCTAGGGAAAGTTACGGTTTAAGAGAATAAAATGATGTAGGAGGTCTAGGATCAAATTATATAGGGATTAATCAATTTTGTGTTTGATCGAAAGCTGAAAGTATCCTCAAAGTAGTTTCATTTGGTATTAATTCTCTAATAATTTCAATCTCGTACTAATGAACAACATTGGCAAATAATTAAAAATTTTCTGAAGTTGAGTGGCTTGAACTACAGGTGACCGTGTATGTGGAGTGCCTATAAATAATTGAAAGAGGGGAGTTTTTTTGGGATTCCAGAGTGAAAAAGACCACAACTTTCTAAGTATTGTACACCATGGGAAATTGAGTTGATGCTAATGCATCTCTTTTTTTATATATATTTGTTTATTTCAACCTAAGAGCTTAAGGAGTGTGATCCTAACAACTAGCCTTTATACAGTGACATATTTTTATGTTGGAAAATTTCAAACTCTGTCTTAGTATATCTTTCACTCAGAATTGTTTCTTATTTGCCATCACTCTCATATACGCTGACCTTCCCACAAACTAAGACTTCATTATTAATATTTTGTTATGCTATTTGTACAAAATAAACTCATTGCTTCTCATATAGATGGAAAAATTGCTTTTCAGATGTGTTGCCTAGGGTTGTGGAGCTAGGATGTACATTAATGTGTAGTATCATCTTTATATAGATAAATTTTGAATGCAAATCATAATTTTGGTATGTTTGATTTTTAAAAGTTAAAGTAGATGAATATTATCGAATGAGACTAGTTCAAGCACCATCCATATAAAAGAATCCCGTGAGCCAAGTTGAGTCTACTCTGTAATATCATTTCTTACGAAGAGGATATTGGATCATTTTGGGATTTAGTTTGCCTAAATACATAAGTGATCAAATGTGTTTTCAATTCAAAATTTCAGCTAATGCACTTGAGGTGACCTTTATTTCATTTACTCCAACTGTAATTCCTGCATCTTATCTTGTCTTCAAGAAACCACACGTAGTCAGGTTGCAAGAGGACTCATCTTTAAAGATCCTCGCATGAAACTTATCCTTTGTCGCTGCATCATTTTGCTCTTCACATGAAATGGTATATCCAATAGATTTTCCTTTGCTCTCCATTGGACGTAAACCCCTTCATTAGTTAATCCTTCAGTTCTTCCTAGGCACCTCTAAGACAAATGTGACTCCGCTTCTTGCTCTGATAGAAGCCTTAGGCACTCTCTTCCAGTAGGGATGGAAACCCTTCCAATAGTGTTTCATCTCGCTTCCTTTCTCCTTTGCTCGATTTTTGAATAGAACTCTAGAACGACATAAGCCTAGGATGCAGAAATAGAAAGTAACGGGGTAAGAGAAAATATTATTCACTTGAGGTGAAAACAATTGTGTCTTATACAAGAGAGAGGTGGTGTATTTATAGTCATAGCTATCATGATAAATTTGGAAACAAAAAATTGTTTAAATACCTCTTTGAACAAGAAACTAATAATAGATCAACACAAAAGAGAATTAGAGCGGGATACAAGAACCAAAATAACAATCTCCACTTTAGTTCTTTAATCCGCAATGTTCCAAGCAAACAACAACAAGAATTCTCTTTCACCATACTCAACAACTCTAAGCAATGCTTAAATTTTTAGGTAGATAGAGCTTTTGTTAACATATTTGTGTTGTTATCTAATTGGATCTTATCAATATCCACAATCCCATTAACCACGACCTCCTTAATGAATTGGAATTTCACATTTATATGCTTAGTCTTATCGTGATACATGTATTTTTGGTGAGGAATACTGCACTTCGATTGTTATGAAACATTGGCACAAGCCTATGCACTGATTGAATTAGCAAATCATAAATCAATCCTTTCAACCATGCAGTTTCTTTGATAGATTTAGTTGTAGCATTGTAT
Source organism: Dendrobium officinale (assembly GCA_019514585.1). Lineage (NCBI taxonomy): Eukaryota > Viridiplantae > Streptophyta > Magnoliopsida > Asparagales > Orchidaceae > Dendrobium > Dendrobium officinale. The sequence continues at coordinate 51,592,636 of CM033690.1, read as the reverse complement.
TCAACTTCATTTGTTGATAATGCCAAAAATGGTTACAACTTAGCTTTTCAAGTAAATAGTGTTTTCGAACATCTTAAACATGATTATAACATCATTTTTGCAATTGAGCAGAAATGAGTTAGATAAACCATCCACATGAACACACAAAATAATAATGTGAGAGCATTGTGCGCCTCATTTTGTTATTGCTTATTTAAGTATTTTTAATTTTTAAACTCCTAAATCAGATTCAGTTATTAGAACCTAGATCCGACTCAGTTTTGAGCATTTTAAGAAACATAACCAAACCCTACCTGTTCTAGAATCAAAGCAAATTAGTTTGTTTGATTCAGGTTGGTTCTTCAAATATTATTGCACACCCTCACAAATAAGAGTAGCAATAAAAATCAACTAAAAGCTCATCAGCAGCAAAAGCCTAACTGAAAGCCTAAATGGCCAAGCAGTAACAACAACAACAACAACAACAACAACAACAACAACAACAACAGCAACAACAACATCAAGCTTTCATCCCACTATGTGGGGTCGGCTACATGAATCCTTTTTCGCCATTGTGTCCGGTTAAAAGTCAAATTCTCATTTAAATCTAATAAAGAAAGATCATTTCTAATATTTTCTAACCAATTCTTGTTAGGTCTACCTCTACCTTTCTTAGCATAAGTCAAATCTAATACCTCAACTTTCCTAACCGGGTCATCGGAAGGCCTCTGTTTAATGTGACCAAACCATCTAAGGCGACTCTCTCTAATCTTATCTTCCACTGGAGCTACGCCAACCTTTTCACGTATATGCTCATTTCATATCCTATCTCTAAGGGTCAAGCTACTCATCCATCTAAGCATCCTCATCTATGCAACACTTAACTTAGTATTATGCTTCTCTTTTAATGGCCAACATTCGGCACTATAAAGCATTGCAGGTCTCACCACCATCTTATAGAATTTTCCCTTTAAGTTTGAGGGGGACTTTTTTATCGCACAATAAGCTCGATGCATTCCTCCACTTCAACCATCCAACTTGAATTCTGCTGATAATATCCCCATCTATTTCACCATCACTCTGAACAATAGAACCAAGATATCTAAAACTTGTACTCTTATTAATGACTTGATTGCCCAAAGTCACAATCCCCTCACTAGGTTTATTGCTACTAAAATTACACTCCATATATTCAGTTTTAGATCTACTCAAGCGAAAACTTTAGACTCTAAGGTTGACCTCCATAATTCAAGTTTACCTTCAACTCCCTCTCTAGTCTTATCAACAAGAAGAATATCATCAGCAAAAATATAATAACCTAAATGAAGCTCAAAAGAATAAACCGTAGAGAGTAAAACCAATGCTACGGAATTGACTTGTTTATCAAAAAAGTAATCTACTACTCAGGAAAATGACAGCCTGACTAAAGTAAAACTAATATTCTTATTGTCAATCCACATGTCTCAGCATTTGCTTTCAACAAGCATAAAATTTAAGGTTTACGTAAATCTATATGAATTGTGAAAATGAAAATCGGTAATCATGAGGTTTCTATTCCAAGCTAGTCTGCCAGTGAAATCTTTCAGATTAAGTGCCATCAATTTTCTAATTGGTGCATACTTACGCATCAGTATTCATGATAGTGCGCTAGACGATATTTTTCATTTTGTGGTTCATCTTTGATATATTCCTTCCACTTCTAGGTCCCTTACCTCCAATTTCTTGCTATAAGCTATTTTAGCCATATTCTAGGAGGCGCTGCAAAACTTTAAATATGATGAAGGCTTGTAAAGTTTCCTTTTATATATCAGATATGTTAATGTGATTGCAACAATTTTGACAAATTCCTGTGTACCTTAACCTCTAGTATCAATTTTAATTATCAACCTTCTTGTTTACTTTGTTTTTATTTTTATTTTTCAGGTACTTAAATGCTATTCAGACAAATGCAAACCATCTCCTACGTTATGTTGCAACTGCTGTCATTGTTAGCAAGAGAAGATGGAATATGATTAAAGAGCTTATCAAAGTTATTCAACAGGAAAACCATGTGTTTAAAGATCCCATTACAGAATTCCTAGAATGCTTATATATAAACTACGACTTTGAAGGTGCACAGCAAAAGCTTCAGGAGTGTGAGCATGTAGGGTTTTTGAAAGCCATTATCTTAGTCTCTCTTTTAATGTGCATATCCAACATAATAATCAAAATCACGAAGCTCATATGATCTGCTTTTTCTTCTGAAGCTTTCTCGCTGCTTACAGTTTTTACAGTTCTAGTAATTGTACTATGTCTTAGGAATCTTACTCTACTTTGGAAATACCCTTTATGGGACTCTGTCAATGTAGATTCTTTCCTGTGCTACATAACTAAAAAATAGTTGCTGATCTTGATCACTCTTGTGCATTTTGGTACATATGATATGATTGAATGTTGATTACTTTGAATGTTTGTTTGTGCATGTTGAATTTGTAGATATGGGCAGCACATCGAAAATTACTTCCAGCGTTAGCTTAGAGATTGAAATTATATTGCTTTTGCACAATGAATTTCATTATCATTATTATCATCATTGCCCTTTTCCCAAAATTATTTGGTGTCTGCATCGTGACTCATTTTTTATTGAGTGCTGTTGAAAGTGTTAAATGATTTTGCACAATCTATTTGTTGAGCATAAATATAAAAAGGTTACATGGTGGTATTGATGAGATCTAAATTCTGATTAACCTGCATGTAAGTGCATCTACTGAAAATGAATACAAAAATCTATTAATTACAATTTTACTTCATGCAATTTGTATGTTTTTGTCGGTCTGATGGTTGCGTGATATATTTAAATTTTTACTCGTTATGTCTTTTAATAACCATAACTGTTTAGGCTCCTTATGAGTTCAATGCCTGCTTTAGGTGATTCTCAATGATCCTTTTCTCGGTAAACGAGTTGAAGATGTTAACTTTTCAACGGTGCCCTTGAAGGATGAATTCCTTGAAAATGCTCGGCTTTTCATTTTTGAAACCTACTGCCGCATTCATCAATGCATTGATATCGGGTAAGCAAAATGCCTTATTTTGAATTAAGTATTAGAGGCTGGTTTATTGCTTGATGTTATTGGTTCTTTGATTGTTGAGTGCTTTTCCTTCTCATCAGTGCCGGTTAGTAAAGTATTGTTTTTTTTCCTGTCTTTTGCCAAATGAATACATTAGCGAGGCAGAATTTCTAGGTTTGCGGAATGATGGAAGTTTGCCACCATTTTAATTGATCTGATACTGTCATCAATTCGAAAGAAATTTAGGATCTCTTTGTGATCACTTATAAATTTTTTTTAAATTGTTTTTCTTAAATATTTTTATTTAGTGTGTTTTTTTAACTTTTTTATTTTTAGTTTTTAAGAACAAATCAAGTTGGCGATAGCTCCACCACCTCTTAAAATAAACAACAAAAACGTGTTTTTAAGGTACCAACCATATTTTCTTTTTATTAAAATATAAACAAAATAAAAAAAAAGTAATTTTAAGCGGCCCCTTAGGTACTAATTCAAAGTGCAAGATATTTCTCTAATTTTACTAAAGATGAGAAGAGGCTTAGGTTTGATTGTCTCTCTTGCATACTTTTTGATCTTTAATACTACCTGCAAAAGGCTACTACCATCTGAAGTAATTGATTTTTTTTTCTTGCTACTATTTAATTTGGGTTCTTGTTTTGCGTGTTTTAATAGAAATGGTACTCCGTACTCCTAGCTTTTCTGGAAATCATGAATTCCTTCTGGAGGAAAAGTTCTATTTGAATTCTTAATTCCAATTTATGAATAGTGATCTAATACTGAAAATTTTTGGATTATGATTCAAATTTGGATTATGACGGGTTTTATAATCATTGATTGTATTTTCTTCACAATGAGTGCATTATAAATTTTAATTGTTATGTATTGACCCTCAAAGTAAATCCAATGACAAAAAACATGGATTGAAATTTTCTCTTTCAAATATTACTTCCAAGGAAATTATTACAAAGAATATGATGCTTGCATATGCACAAGCTTAATTTAATCTGCTCAATATTTTGTATTTTGATTGTTGTTTTTCATGGCTGGTTATATCAGTTTCCTTTCTACTATACTATCCAGTTACCTTTATACCAATTTAATCTCTCTTGTAACAGCATGCTTGCAGAGAAGCTCAACATGAACTATGATGAGGCTGAGAACTGGATTATGAATCTTGTTCAAAATGCAAAGTTAGAAGCCAAGATTGATTCCGTTTCAGGAACTGTTATAATGGAAACCAGCAATGTTAACGTGTAAGTTATTTTTCCTCTTTTTTCTTTCTTTTTCTTTCAATTTCCAATTTATGAGGGTGGGCCATTAGCTGGAAAATGAAAATAGTGTAGTTTGCCTTATTAATGCAATAATTTAATTTGTCTCTATTATAATCTGGAGGTGATATTTAGTTCAGTTCAATGTATATCTTAGGTTGATATCAAATATTTTTTGTATTTATTTGTGAATCAATCAAGTCTACGGGAGAAAATTTTTTGGTGAGGATATTTTAATAATTTTGATCCTGGTGAATTTCAAAGCTCTTTGAATTTATTTTGTGATGAGTATAATACACAGAATCAATTAAACTTTATATTAGATTTTTTAAAATAAATTGATACCTTCTAGCAACAAAAGAAGGATGCTCTATCCTTCAAGTGGACACCAAAGCTCCAAGACCTCAGAAAATGAACAAAAAAGAAGAGAAGCTAAGAGGAACGTATTCTCATTAATTATCCTGTTTCACCATTTACAATTTCTTATAAGCCAATACAGAAATAAGTATCGCTACACAGGTAGCGACCTTTGGCTTCCCTCCACTGCCCGAATAGGTTTTGGTATTGTTCCTGTTGCTTTGTTAAAAACAAGGATGAAACAAGGATGCTGCTGCTTTGTTAAAAACAAGGCGGTGCAGTGCTAACTTAAGGCTTTGTTTGGGGCGGTTTTTTTTGCTGCTTTCTAAAACAGTTCTTTTTGCTTCAGAAAAAAGTAAGAAAGCTGTCCCAAATGAAACCTACTTGAAATCTTTCAGCCATGGGCTTTGTTTGTGTTTTCACCTCTGAATTCCATGTGCCCTTATCATGTTCCGTTGACACTGTTGGTGTTATTTGTGTCTCAACTCCAGTCGTATTCCTCTCTTACTTATCTGTCCATTTAATGCTTTGTTCCTGTACTTGAGTTGCATTCAGAGCTAGAGGCTCCTTAAAATAACTCTTAATGATCTTAAGATTCATTACGATAAAAAATTCGGTCAGAATATTCCTAACAAAGTCAGATTTTTTCGGTCGAAAGTAATTGATTTTGTGTGGAAATTTCAAAGTTTTTTTTAGCAGAGACTGATTCTAGAATCTTGTTTAGCTTATGTTTTCTTCCTGATTTTGTTTCAGATATGAGCAATTAATAGAGACCATGAAGAACCTGAATACGAGGACTTATCTGCTGGCAAAGAGTTTGGTCGATCAAACGCCACAGTCTGCACGTTAGATTAAGCAGGTCATTGGTTCCGACCTTTATCTTTTTGTAGTTCAAAAGTCTGTATTATTTTATTCGAATATATGAGAAGTTTGGTAGGATAATGTGGTAGATTCCTGTTGCTTTGTTAAGTGAATCAATATTTGAAAACATGCATAGAATCAAATTTGGTTATACCTTTTTCTTATTTCTTGTCACAAAATCAAGCTTTTTTTTGGGAATTTGAATGATGAAACAGGCAAGTTTCTGCCATTGTTGGCTACAATTTTTTTTTTTGTGATGAGTTTTTGGCTATTAATTATGCTGAAGTGTGATAGTTGAGAGAAATTTTGATTTTTTTTCCCAGAAAAAGATGGCAACATTTGAAGCTTTAGGGACTGTTTGGTAGCACGCAGGATTTGATTTAAAGGATTTCGTAAATCCTTTAAATCCTAATTTTGAAAATCCTGATGGGCCGGCCTAAATCTTGAAAATTGTTTGGTAACATTCATGATAAATCCTATTAAATTTAGTGTGATTGTTTGGCTATAGAGCGGATTTAATTAGCGGACTATTCCTCTCGAGCTAATGGATTTCGTAAATTTGGCAAAAAAATAAAATTTTGAAAATCCAGGATTTAACACGAAAAGGCGGAATTTCTATCTATAGCGACTTTCTTTTGCCGTGAGATTTGGTTTTGCATTTTAGACCGTTTGGTTGGATTTCGCTCAAATCAGCGTAAAATCTGGTCTAAATTCTGCTACTCAACAGCCTAACTGCCTCTAAAGATGATTTATATGGTTAATCTATGTTATTTTAAAATAAAATTTTAGTTTTAAAATGAAAATGCTTACCTTTATTTTACATGTTTTTTGCTAATATCATAATCATTTTGTCTCATCTCAATCAATAATACAAGCCATTTACTGATGAAGCTTCAAATTTAAAGAAAATTATTGTAGTTCTTTTTTTTTCGTTGCGTTGAAATGTGATTGAGTATTTATACTTGCTTATTTTCCAAATTTGTTCATTTATATATTCGCTTTTGATAAAATAAAATAATATATAAGGTTGCTAATTTCTTCTTGACCCTTGATTGTTGACTTATATAAATATAAATTTTAAAATTATTTTCTATATTTTTTCATAGCCAATTAAAGATATTATAAAGTCAAAAATTTCCAAAACGTTGCAGCTTTGTTAATTCACTTAAATTTAAATTTTTAGAGTTTTGATTGTAAATAGATCATTAAATTTTATTTATCAAGATAATGGGCTCTTTTTTGTTTTACTGTATTATACAATAAAAAGTTTATTTATTTTATAAGCTATACATCTGCATTAGATATCTTCTGCTATATAAACAAATAGCAGGCTTAAAATTTCATCAAATAATTATTCAAAATTTTTATTTTTAAGATTTTTAAAGAAAACTTTATACTTTTATAATTAATTTATGAATAATTTAAGTTTTTTATAAGAATGCATTTTGTATGCATTAAAATTGAATAAAAAATCATTTAATTTTAGCACGAATCCACCAAGTTCAGAATAATGAAAATCCTTAGCCAGGAAAAATAGAAACAATAGCAAGCAAATAAGAATGGTATGTCCTGAATGAATATTAGAGAAAATTATACATCCCTTTTGAAAATTAAGCAAAATAATAGCTAAACCACATAAACTAATACTTATTAAAAAGAAAAAAATCCTACTCAAGCAGAAAAATAGCTCTCAACCTCCAATCATTCCTCTTTACATGTGTAATCAATCACCAACCTGATTTCTCCTGATATTGCAGTCCATCTCAGCCAAAATCTGCTCAAAAATGGCTAAATCAAACTCCTTATGTACAGAACAGGTCAATTTCTACAAACCTTTCGACGGTCGCGCCTTCCATTACATGAAATCACAGCTTTTCCAAGTCATCAATGGCACTATCAGCAGGGAATGCAGCTTCCAGCATCTCCAACAGATGCAAATTGATGTCTGTTACAGAAATCACCTATCTGATCATCGTTGATATGAGCTTCCAGATCGGCGCCAGCGGTGCCAATCGGAGCTTCTTTCGTGTTGGTTGCTGTAACTACTAGCTGGGGTTCTGGGACCAAATCCCTTCTTCATAGTCCTCAGCTCCTCTTCAGTATCATACTGTTGGCGCTGAACAGGAAAATGAAAGTTATGGGGTCTTTCAATGGAAGAATGAAAGCAAATCATCAAAAAGAAAATCAGATTAATGTATGCTATTTGTTCATATCAGAAAGGTTAAATATTCTATAATTTTCCTCTCGAGCGGCAGCGCCTCTTAAGTGGGGCTCAATCAAGTGTGGGCCAGGAGGTTTTTGGGGTGGGTGCCTCTTCTAGGTCAGCCGAGGATTAGTCACGCCGCCAAGCACCCTTTCGGAGGTGACAGCAGGTGGATACCCCGTTATATATATATATATATATATATATATATATATATATATATATATATAGCATATATATTATATATATATATATATATATATATATATATATATATATATTCTATACTTGGGAACATAATACAAGCATAAGCAGTTATTATTTACCGACATGATTGAATAGATTTGTGATTGTCCATCGTAAAGAAGGCACCTTTACGATTTCAAAAATTTTAAGCCAAACTATACTCAGCAAAAATCTTCTCGGCAGGAAAAGGCTGGTGAATGTTTACAGTATTGTCCTGAGTTTTCTTTATAAGTTTGATGTAGAGATGTTAATTTCCTAAGAATCATCATCTAATACAGGTAAAAACAGTGATGCTAAAATTGCTTACAAAATCATATTCTTGTTTTCCGATAGGAAATACTTGAGTATTTCAAGTAAACCCTAACAAGATTGATAAAAAAAAAACAGCAAGAACACCTCAATATCTCTAATGAAAACAATCCAAAACAGTACATTTTATTATCAGAATCGAAACAAGGAAGAACAAGCAAAGATACAATTGATCCTCAATTCGAGAATAGGATCATTCTCTCCCAATCTCTAGACGATGAATCTAGAGCCCAAAACATAAAAAAAAAAACTCTAAGAGAATACCATCATAAGCTTGAGCCTAAACCTAGACAACTCTTATTTCATACAAAACTTTCCTAATTTCAAATCCCAAATTCAAAATTTCCCTCCCTCTCCTAGCAGCCCATTACTTTTTTCCTTATTGGATTGCCTAGTGGGCCACTAGGCTTGGGCGGCAATTTTTCCGCCTAAGGGGGTCCGTCTTTTGTAGCAGAACCAATCCTACAAGGGCCGTTTGTGGTTGGGCCAATTCAGCCTGAACTGGCCTAACAATACCGCACTCCCAAAGAATCACCTTGTCCTCAAGGTGGAAACAAGGAAACTGATGTTTCACCCTATCATATGGCTCCTATGTGGCGTCGTAGTCCGGGAGGTTCTTCCACTTGATCAACACTTCCTTAGTTCCATCTTCTCTCTAGCGAACTCCCATCAACTCCAAGGGTTCCAAGATCACCTCTAAATCCTCAGTTAGTATTACCGGTAGCTCAAAGCTTATTGCAAAATCTCCAATTGCCATTTTCAGCTGAGATACATGGAACACTGGGTGTATAGTTGCTGTTGGTGGTAGTTTCAGCCGATAAGCCACCGCTCAAATCATTTCTACTATCTCATAAGGCCCAAAGTATCTTAGAGCAAGCTTTTCATTCCTCATATTGGTGTCTGACCTTTGCCTGTAAGGTCGGAGCTTCAAGAACACTATTCTCCCCTATACCTCGAATTGTATGTCCTTCCTATGCCTATCAGTCTGTTTCTTCTTAATATGTTGAGATCTCAACAAATGCCTCTTCAATTCTTTCCATACCCTATCCCTCTTCTCCAAGTACTCCTCTACTTAAGAAATTGGAGTGTTGTTATACCCAAAATGTACCAAGTGAGGTGGGTCTCTTCCGTACAACACCTTAAAGGGTGTCATCTGTGAAGCACAGTGATAAGATATGTTGTACCAATACTCAACCCATGATAGCCACTTGACCCATAACTTGGGTGTCTCTGATACAAAACATCTGAGATAAGTCTCAAAGCTCTTGTTGACCACTTCTGTTTTGCAATATGTCAGTGGGTGGTAGGCGGTGCTTCTCTTCAATACTGTCCCCTGTAGACTGAACAACTCCTTCCAAAAGTGGCTGAGGAACACATTATCCCTGTCGGATACTATAGCCTCTGGTACATCATGCAGTCTGACCACCTCTCTAATGAAAGTTGATGCCACTATCAATGCGGTATATGGATGGCGTAGAGGAATGAAATAAGCATACTTGCTCAATTGATCTACCTCACTAGGATCATTGTGAACCCTTATAATCGGAGAAGTCCATATATGAAATCCATGAATATCTCCTTCTATACTTGACCTGGTAAAGCTAACGGCTATAATAAACCTCCTAGAGACATGGTCATGTACTTGTTCCTCTGACAAATCTCACATATTGCTACCATCTTCTCCACATCCTTATGCATCCCCTTCCAGTATAGCTTTGAAGCTAGCCTCCTGTATGTCTTCTGCACCCCTAAGTGACCTCCAACAACGCTCCCATGAAACTCCTAGAGCAAGTGTGGAATGTGGACTGATGTACTAGGCATCACAAACCTCCCTTGGTACAAAAGTCTCTCTCCCCCCCGAAGGAATATACGGGCTGGCTACTCCCTTCCCTTAGTAAATCAGCTCTAATCTTTCTCAACTCCTCATCCCAAGCGCTCTCCTCCTTGATGGCCTCCCAATCTAGCATCATTGGGATTGACACTTCTGTCGCTTGTAACTCCACATACATCCGGACAAAACATCTGCCTCCTTGTTCTCCACTCCTAGCATGTACTGGATTTCAAAATCATAATCCATCAATTTAGACAACCACCTATGATGCTCCTCCGTCACCATCCGCTGCTCCAATAAGTACTTCAAACTCCTCTGATCTGTTCTGAAAATGAAGTGTTTAACAAGTAGGTAGGTCCACCACTCCTGGATGGCTAATACAATGGCCATCAATACTCGCTCATAAACTGATTTCAGCCTAGTTCTAGCTGTCAAAACCTGTCTGAAATAGGCAATTAGTCGACGATTCTGCATGAGCACTGCTCCCAGTCAATACCCTGAAGCATCTGTCTCCACTGTGAAGACTTGAGTGAAGTCTGGTAAAGCTAAGACTGGTACAATAGTTATAGCCTTCTTCAAACTCTCAAAAATTGTTATGGCCTCCTCCCCCAATAGGAATCCATTCTTCTTCAACTGCTCTGTCAGTGACCATGCTATGATGATGTACCATTTCACGAATCTCCTATAGTATCCTGTCAATCCTAAGAATTCTCTCAGCTCCCTCAAATTCTTAGGTAATGGCCATCTCAACATAACCTCAATTTTTGACTGATCTGCTGTCACCCCTTCTTTGGACATAATATGGCTAAAATACTCCACACTTGTCTCGGCAAAATAGCACTTCTTCAGGTTGGCCCTGAGCTGATGTTCCTGCAACACCCCTAACACCCTCATTAAGTGCTCCCAATATTCCTCCTCTATCCTGTTATAAACTAGGATGTCATCAAATAACACAAAAACAAATCGCCTGATATAAGACTTGAAGACCATGTTCATGAGTGACTGAAATATGGATGGAGCGCTAGTGAGACCAAAAGACATCACCAAGAACTCATAATGCCCCTCGTGAGTCCTGAAGGAAGTTTTTGGCACATCTTCATTCTTCATTCTGATATGATGATATCTCGATTTCAGATCTATCTTAGTGAACATTACTGCTCCACTTAGTTCATCCAACAGTTCACAATCACTGGTATAGAAAACTGTCTGGCACAATTTCCTTGTTAATCGCCATGTAGTCCACACAAAACCTCCAGCTGCCATCTTTTTCTTCACCAGTAACACTGGAATAGAGAAAGAATTGATATTGGGATAATTCCAGCTCTAGCATCTCTCTAATCAACTTCTCAATTTCATCCTTTTGAAATTTAGGATATATGTACGACCTAACACTGATGGGCGACACACCTTTCCTCAAGGTGATAGTGTGCTCCTTCTCCCTCGGCGGAGGTAATCCCCGAGGCGATTAAAACACCTCCTGGAATTGCTGGATCAATGGATGTATGGAGAGGGGTATGTCCCCTCCATCCTTCAATTTAATTCCCTCCAATCTATGTAGCTCCACCAAATAGCTTTCCCCCACCTCTTATATATTCCTCCCCATGGTTTTGAGTGACACCATGGCTTTAGATATCCCTGTATCTCCTCTGATCATCACCTTTCTTCCATCCACCCTTAGCTCCATCGTGAGTGCTTCCCAATTGACCTTAGTGTCCCCCAAGGCCTACATCTACTTCATCCCCAAGATGACATTTATATTTCATAACTCCATTAGGAGAAAGTTCTCGCTCACCTGAATCCCTTGGATGGTCAACACCACTCCTCTACAAATCCCCTAGCCTTTCACCACCTTTCCTGTCCCATCATCACCCCATAACAACCGGTGTCCATCAATTTCACTCCTAGTTGGTTGATGACCTGAGTGAAAATGAAATTGTGGGTAGCCCCACTTTCAATTAGAACCGCCAACCCCTTGTCCCCTATCTCCCCTTTCACCTTCATGGTATGATTCATGGTGAATTCTACCATCGAGTTCAGGAAAACCTCTGCCATATCCAGATGCATTTTCTCCTCTATCTCCTCCTCTACTTCCCCTCGCCTCCCTCCTCAGTTTTCTCGTCATTACAGATGGTGAGAACCTTAAGAGTTCGATCGCTACACCTATGTCCTGGGATATACCTCTCATCACACCTAAAACACAACCACTTTGGCCTCTTCTCCTATATCTCCTTCTCCGTTAGCCTCTTGAAATTTTCACCGCTCCCTCCTACTGTCTTCTCCCTGGTGGTTTCACAAAATCTTTCTATTGCAGGACCCTTGGGTGCTAACTGGGTGGTCATCATCCTGTATGTGCCTCCTGAGCTGTTGCTCCTGTCTCCCTTCTCTAGATTCTTTTGATTTTCTACCATCTGTGCCAAGTTCATAGCCTCTTCGAAGTCACGAGGCATCATGACTTTCACCGCCGCTCTGATCTCTGTCTAGAGCCCCTTCATGAAGTTTTCCTCAAATGCAGTATCTGATAATCGCTCCACTCGACTGGCTAGATGCTCGAACCGCTCCCTATAGTCCACCATTGATCCCTCCTGCACCAGTGCAAAAAATTGCTCATGGAAGTCCCCTCCCCGTCGATTTGGAAACATTTTAATAAACAATCATTGAATGCTCTCCAGCTCCGCATAGATCTCCTTTGGTCCCTCCAGTGGAACCATGACAATGCCATCCCCTCCAAACATAGGCCTATTGTTGTCAATTTATCTAGATTCGTCAACTCATTGATGGCAAAGTATCTCTCCACCTTGTAGATCCATCCATAAATGCTCCCCTTTAAAAATTGGCATTTTCAGCTTCCTCACGTTTGGCTCTCCCCCGTTTCCCAATATTCCTCCATACTTTCCCCTCTCCCAAGTGTTTTGCTCTCCCTACATCTCCCGATCTTCCCTTACATGTTCATCTTCAAACCACTTTTCACTTTCTTCCCTCTTTTCTCCAAAATCAGCACCCCTCTTACCATAATTTCCCTCTTTTTTCTCCCAACCAGCATCCCTTACTCTTTGTTCCCTATTTCTACATCTCTCTACATACCTTCCTCCTTTCTCCTCAATGATTTCTACGTCTTCCCTCCTACGAAAATCAGTATTCGTAGTTCTTCCCATTGGTCCCTTTGCCTCCGATGTCGCCGTTTGGATTTGATTTTCCAATAACTTCTTTTCCATTAAATGAAGAAAGGAAATTTTGTCTTCCACGGACGAAACCTTGTCTTCTACGGATGAAATTCGATCATCCACCATGACTTTTATTTGGCTCATCTCTCCTTCCAAATGCTCTTCCAAAGCATCTACCTTCATAGCCGCCATATAAATTTGTGGATTGACCCAAAAATCAGCAAGGGTTCCTTTGGATGAATTTTAAAAAATTTAACCCCCGATGGTCCCAAGACTTACTCTGATACCAATTTGAAAGGAAATACATGAGTATTTCAAGTAAACATTAGCAAGATTGATAAAAAACAGCGACAAAACCTCAATATCTCCAATGAAAATAATCCAAAACAGTAGATTGTATTATAGGAATCAAAACAAAAGGAAGAACAAGCAAAGATACAATTGATCCTCAATTCGAGAGGAGGATCGTTCTCTCCCAATCTCTAGACAATGAATCTAGAGCCCAAACACTCAAAATAACTCCAAGAGAATACACCATCATAAGCCTGACCCTAACCCTAGGCAACTCTTATGTCGTACAAAACTTCCCTAATTTCAAATCTCGAATTCAAATTTTCCCTCCCTCTCCTAGCCGCTCATTACTTCTTTTCCCTGTTGGATAGCCTAGTGGGCCCATTAGGCTTGGGCAGCAGTTTCCCCACCTAAGGAGGTCCGTCTCCTAGGGGTTGGGGTTGGGTTCCTTGCCTCTTTACCTAATTTGTCGAACTTCCTCCCTCTTGCATTGACTAGTAACAGAGTTTTGTCAAGTTCTGCATCACTTAAAATTATAACAGCTCTACCAGAAAACAAAGGAAATAAAAAATTCAATGTAAGCATCAAAAACCTCTTAGGCCTTTCAAGTACTGAACTATATAAACATTTTCGTTACCATGAGTTTGAATCCTTTGAAAATACTTATTTCCTCATTTTACTTTAGTTGAAAAATAAATTAGTAATCCATCTTGCTGCCTGACAAACCTGTCTTTCATCTTTGCCAGTCTTTCTAATAATTTCTTTAACTCGAGATAATTATTAACACAAAGCATAACAAAGGTATGAATGGGAGACAAGCTAGAACCGTACTTTGGCTTCAAATAAGAAATTTTCAAATTGCATGATCACATTAAGTTCCATGTTGACAACATAATACAAAAACATGGTGCATCTGTCATACATTTATATATATTACTTGTACATACCTATGTGGTACTTGATAGATGTCTAGTAGGTTCTCATCGGGATAATTGACTTGAACGATCCCACCTCCCACGAGAAGCACTCACCACAAGGAAAGGCAATCGACATTATTCCGCTAATCAATATCATTCCGCAGAGTCACAATTATTGTCCTAACAAGGCAGTGACTTTAAGACTCACTTGGGTAGGATAGATCATCACCTCCGGTAGGTCTCCTAGGAAGACTCGCCCAGACTCATTCGACTCAAACATCACCAGTCTTAGTAGGAACTATTCATCCACAGTCACCCCTCATGGTTAAGGCTATACAACCACCACTAACATTTCCAATCCAATTACAAGAAGCACACACCTCAAAGTCTATAACTACGATCTCTCAAGTATGGAAAATCCTTGACCTCTCCCACAAAGGGGAGATTATTACGTGCGGAGTCCGGACTCAGAGAACCGTTCGATTTTGTGATTGTGAACATTAAAAGCGCAGAGCGCAGTAAAAGTACAATAAAAGCACAATGGGGAACAGTAACTGCGCTGTTACTGTTCCCAATCACAAAACCGAATAGTTCTCTGGGTCCATACTCCACACGTAATAATCTCTCCCCACCAAGAGGAGTCGCCCTTTCACTTCTAAATCTTTGAATCTTGTCACAACGAACTTGCCACCACATCTAGAGAATTTGCCTTCATAGATTAACCTTGCATGTGGAGCCACAAGGATTTGCCAAACGCACTCGCCCATGAATAGTCCTATCATATGTAGAGATCTACGGGGAGGTCAATCAACTATGCCACGTGTCTATAATAGCTTGTAATAAGTCATTTCAGACATTGTACTTTATATTATTTTTTATTATTTTAGGTGTAGCTTTTCTTGTAGCCATCTAAACCTTATATAAATAAAAAATGAAGAGACATCTTTTGAGAATTTAGGACTTAACTTTAGGATTCTCTAGAGATTTTTTTATCTTTGAGACTACTTTTTGCCCATTTTCCCTAGATACCACACTATTCTCTCCCAAGGCACATAATTCTCACACTCCATACTCATACAATCTTCGCTCAATCCCTCAACTCGGGTCTCGAGATTACCTGTTGGTAAGTTCGGATGTTATCTCAAAATAATTTTGGATCCAACATCCTTGAAGGTGAGGTGATAGATTTATGCTAGTGACTATAAGACATGCACAACTTGAAGAACAACAAAATCTTAAATTGTCGGTGAATATGGAGAACCCACCTACATCATGTCATAACTTATGCAGATGAGAGGACATAAAAGATGATTCATGAAGCACTTGGAAGATTGCACAGAAATGCTTTGAGAGAAAGTACACCACAAGGATCCTTTGACTCGGTAGTTCACCATAGAAGGTTAGAAATAGGGTGCTCACCTCGACACCCAATGCCAAACCTACTCAAAGTCACACCAGTGACGAAAAATAAAATCCCCTTTAAGGTGACTGAGGAGAAGAGGACCCGAGCTAATCAACACGCTCACTAGAGAAAAAGTTTAAGCAAGTCCACCTCCAACGTTCAAAATGCCCAATCTGAAATCCTATCGAGGGAGAATCAATTATGTCGACCACCTAGTGTATTTTGACACGACATCACTACTTGATGTAGACGATGCCTTGAAGTGTTGGTTGTTCACCACCTCTAAGGAGTCGGCCCTTTAGTGGTTTACTTGCCTTCCACTGAGCAAAATCGCCTCATTCGTTAAGTTCAAGAGAATGCTCGTCACTCAGTTTGCAAGCATCCAAAAGTTTTTGAATAACTCAAAAGCTTTCTTAAAGATTCGTCGAGTAGCTGCAGAGCTTCATTGTGCGGTTCCAAAAAGAGACGCTGAAGTTAAAAGACTTTGAACCCACACTCACTTAGGCTGCCTTGACACAAAGCCCGTGAGAAGGCCCCTTTATGCTCTCGGATTGCAACAACCCCAAACACTAGCGAGCTGCTCGAACTTGCCAACAATAGCATAGATATATCTCGAACATTTTCTTTTGATGTACTAAGTTTCTCATATCTCATAAAGTAGGTTTACTTGCACATGTTTAAAGATTAAATTGTCACACCAACAGTTTAGGTACACTGACCTTGGAACATAAATGCTGAATTTCTAATTCTACTGAAACACAAAAAACCCATTAACCGAGCAATTACCACATAAAACTTTCAACTCAATATAAAAAAATCAGCTAACTTTATCTGAGTTTCACCCAATGATCACAATAAACCTGTCCTAGAATAGGTTTCAAAATACCTTAGACGGGTCTACAAGAATCGCATAAGCCTCCCCAATCATCTTGAATAATCTATCAGCATCAGAGTGGACTTCCTCTGCTACTTCTCTCCAAACCCTATCATCACCGTTCTCGCTACGAGCTAGGAATTGACTGGCCTGTACGAAAAAAACATTTGAGTTTTTCTGAAAGATGGAACGGTAACCTGAAAAACTCAAAACTAAATACCTTATCAGGATGATGCCTCAGTGCAGCTTTGCGATAAGCTTTCCTCACATCTGTTGCAGAGCATGACCTTTCAATTCCCCTGTACCAAGAAAGAAGGGTTAAAATTAAGCAAATGAGATGATCTTTAAGCGGCAGCTAAGAAAATTAAAAAAAAATTTTGGAGGACAAGTTGCTCTTTTGCCGAAAACGTTATAGATATATAAACAGCTACTTTGGAAAAGCCCGAGGGATCCAAACACAGTACAGGACCACCTAAAAAATTTTCAAACTTGTTTCTCAAAGTAAGTAGGAGACCATTAAAAACTAGTGCTGGAGAATAATTCACTAAAAAATAAGCAAACTAATGGTAGACCTAAGCAATTGTTCATGCAAATGATAATTGCACCAGTATTGCTGCGATGGAACCACCGATTCTGTCAAAAACCCAGATTAGATTTGTGTTAGACTGGTCCAACGGACCGGTCCAGCCGGTTCACGTGGGACCGGCCCAGACGCGAATGAGGCTGAGCTTCTCTGCCTCCCGCTCTAGCTGCACGAATCGCAAGATCCATCGGAGCCAATTTGGAAGGATTTTTTAGGGAGTTAGGAGGCAAATTTGAATGTAGGGACTGTTTAGAGATTTCCTTTTGAATTGCATGCATTAAATATCTTGTTTTCCTAGGGTTAGGGCATCTTGAATTTGGCTGATTTTGGGATCTCTTAGGTTTAAGTTTTGGGGCTTTAGATTCATTTAGAGATTGAGAGAGAGAGAGATCCACCTCTCGAATAGAGTATCACTTGTATCTTGTTAATTTCTTCCAATCTATTTGATTATTACAATAAAAACTACTATTTTTTTCTGATTTTCATTGGAGTTTGTAAGAGTTTTCTCGTTGTTTTTGTCTTTATTGCTAGGATTCACTTGAAATCTACAAGTGTTTCCTATCAATTTGCTTCAATTAAACTGTGATATTTATTCAAAACATTTTTTAATGAATTAAACTGCCATATTTATTTGGCCAAAGCATTCCTTCTTCATGACGATAATCTTAGATGGGCAACAACTCCTAGCCAAGTAAATTTTGGATCAATTTTTCTTCATTACAAAAAATCTATAGCATACGCTTTGAGTAACAAAAGAATAATATTGCTAACAAACAGAAAAATTCATCATGATGCCAGAACAGAAAAGAGCAAGTAACATTTAAAGAAACGGTGCTTAGAAACTGAATATGGTTCACTAAAATGGCAAAGCTGGTACTTACAATATCATATACATATCCAATGTGCCTCCTTTACGAGCCTCCTCTTCCACTGTACAAAGCCTCATTTGAGCTTGTTTGAGATCAGTGATGTTGCTACTTGATCTACCCAGCGCTCCACTAGTACTGTTTTTATCTTCTGAACGCATTTCAAGAAGAGATGTAAGCTTTTGCAGATCAGTGGCCGCCTGTCCATAGTCTCTAATCATCTCATGTAAGGTGGCCCTTCTAGAAATTGCCTACAATATTAGAATGATATTCCGAACTTGTTAATTGTCCTCACAGAGGAGTAAAAGAAAGGGTGAATGAACTGGCTTTTTCTGAAGGTTTTCAGTAGTGCTCAGCAGAGAAAAACGTATGCAACTTATATGTTATTTTATCAATGATAACGATGCCATCTTCTAACATACATAATGTTTCTAAAAGAATAAAAATCTGATGTATCGGCTGAGCAGGTCCCGCCAATCAACCCGGCCCAAGCAAGGTGGGCCGGTTAAGCTAGCGGATGGAAAAGCCTTGTAGGCCGCACTAGTATGGGCGGCGGGCAAGACAAGGGGCTCAAAGGGGATTAATTCTATCTTTAATTACTTACTATAAGAAAACAAAAAAATTTGACGAAATTAGAAAGGTTTATTTAGCGAAAGAGGACTAATTTAATTTAGATTTGGGAGGAAATTATGAATGTTTATTTAATGAAAGAGGGCTGATTTGAATTCAGAATTGGGAGGGAATTATGAAGGTTTATTTAGGATTAAGTAAGTTGTTTTATTTCTATTATGTGATTTTTTTCGGAGTAATTTTCTTTGCAATTGTTCCTAGCGGCACCTAGAATTTGTGTAGAGTTGATGTACCTCTCGAATAGTAGATTAACTTGCAACTTGATTTGTTGTACTGATATCAATAAAATTAGCCCATAACCTCATCCTTTTTCGTTGATTTTTCTACTATGTTTTCTCTTCGTTATTGCTAACATATATATATATATATATATATATATATATATATATATATATATATATATATATGTGTGTGTGTGTGAAGACTTCTATGAATAGTTCTTTGCTCTATTACTAGAAGGGACGGTATCAGGAGAAGTTCAAGTACTTCTCAAACCGATTGGAAATGTTATCAAATACTGTGCTCGAGGGGAACTGTATGAAGGGGCTCAAGCCTAATATTCGAGCAGGTATTTGAGTGCTGAGACCATGTGGCTTAGGTGAGGCTATGGAGTTAGCTTAGCTGGTGGAGAATAAGAACTCTTTGGAGAGGAGTAGTCGTATAAGCAGTTTGGGAGTCTACTACTGCATAACCACTACATTTCTAGCACCCAAGGTACAGACGGTGCCTTTTTAGAAGGAAGCATTGAGGGATAAATGTTAGGGAGTGCGATCGGGGGGAACTTCAAGAGGTTGACGGAGTCAAAAATTCAGGAGAAGAGGGCCAAGGTTTTATGCTTTCAGTGTGATGAGAAGTTCGCCAGAGGCCACTATTGTAAGGACCGTTTGTTATAGGTCCTAACAATTAGCGATGAGGAGGAAGATGCTGCAGAGGAGGAAGATGAACACCTACACTTAGATGTTGCAGAGGTATTCCTTAACTCAATGGTTAAGGGAAAGATTGGGCATCAGAAGGTGGTAGTGCTGGTGGATAATGGAGCTACCCACAACTTCATTTCCAACAGGATGGTGGATCAGTTTGGACTAAAATTAGTGGGCATGGGGGGCTTTTGTGTTATGCTGGAAACATGAAAAGTATGGAGGAGTAAAGGAATTTGAAAAGGGCTGATCCTAATTCTTCTAGATGATCAAGTATTAGAAGACTTTATGCCATTGGATTTAGGGAGCATAGATTTGATATTGGGAATGAAGTGGTCTGCAAAAGTTTGGGAAGGTCAAGATTGATTGGAAGGCTGTAACGATGGAGTTCAAGATTGAGGGGAGGAGAGTGGTTATTAGAGGGGATCCTAGCCTCTCCAAAACTATGGTTTTACTCAAAACTACGGTGAGGGTTATCCAAGGTGAAGGAGTGGGATTTTTGGTGGAGCTATAGAGTTTGGCAAGAGAAGAGGATGAGGAGAAAATAAAAGTACTAGACATGATTCAACCACCCCTACAGTAGCATTGAAAGGTGTTCTAGCTAGTTCAGAGGTTTCCTCCTCTGTAGGAACACAAGCATTTTATCATCTTGAAGGAAGGAGTCTAACCTATTAGTGTTCGTCTGTACCATTATCCCCAAATTTAGAAAGATAGGATTGAGAGATTGATCAGAGAGATGGTGGAGGAAGGATCATTCGACCCAATGTCAGACCATTTTCCACTCCAGTGTTATTAGTGAAAAAGAAAAGAAAGCCGTAGGAGGTTTTGCGTGAACTATTGGGCATTGAACAAGGAGACTATGCCAGATAAAATTTCCAATTCCAATGATTGATGAGTTATTGGATGATTATGGAGCGGTGCTTTTCTCGAAGATTGATTTGAAGTCAGCGTACCCATCAGATTCATATGAGATATAAGGATGTTCCCAAGAGGGCATTTAGGACTCATGAGGAACATTATGAGTTTTTAGTGATGCCTTTTGGCCTCACTAATGCTTCGGCTACTTTCTAGTCCCTGATGAACAGGTATTCTAGCCATATCTGCGGAGGTTTGTGACAGTCTTCTTTGATGATATTTTAATTTATAGCAGGACCAAGGAGTGCTTAGAACACTTGGGATTTGTGTTATCCACTCTACGGGACCACCACTTGTTTGCTAATTTGAAAAAGTGCTCATTATTCCAACCTAGAGTGAGAGTATTTGGGGCATGTGGTATCACAAGAAAGAGTAGCAGCTGACCAAAGCAAAATCGAGGCCATGCTGAGGTGGCCAATACCCAAGGGCTTGAGAGAGTTGAGAGGGTTTATGGGGCATATAGGCTACTACAGAAAGTTCGTGAAGGGATATAGTCTGGCCTTTGACCGAATCGCTAAAAAAGGATAATTTCAACTGAGGCGAAGAAACTACAAAATCCTTTAAGGAGTTGAAGAAGGTGATGACCAGCGTGCTAGTGTTAGCCCTGACCGACCTCAGCCAACCTTTTGAAATGGAGACATATGCTTCAGAGTATGGGCTAGGAGCTATACTTATGCAGGACCAGAGACGAGTGGATTATTTCAGTCAGGTGTTGACTGTCAGGGCGAGGCTCAAGTCAGTCTATGAGAGGTAGCTGATGACAATTGTACTAGCCATACAAAAGTGGCGACCCTACCTGTTGGGGCTACACTTCATTGTCATGACTGATCAAAGAAGCTTAAAGTTTCTTCGGGAGCAAAGGATAATTATAGAGGAGCATCAAAGGTGGCTTTCGAAACGTCTGGGTTATGATTTCGAGATCCAATATTGACCAAAGATAGAGACCAAGGCCGCATATGGGTTATCCAAGTGTATGAGGGAGCCTCACATGATGGGACTGTTTGTTCCCTTAGTTGTGGACTAGGAGGCATTGAGAAGAAAAGTAAGCAAGATGAACGATGAGAGAAAATCATGAGAGATTTATTGGGGAACAAGGATAGCCATCCAAGCTATACCTTCATCGATCAGAGACTGTTATACCAAGGGCGAATGATGATACCGAGGACATTGCCATTTGTACCCCACTTGATGCATGAGTTTCACGGTAGTGCCATAGGAGGGCACTCAGGGGTACATAAGACTTATCGTAGGCAGGTAGTAGAATTGTATTGGGTTGGAATGCAGAAATATATGGAGGAGATGGTGGCCAACTACGATATATGTTAGAGGTACAAATATATGACAATGGCTCTTGGAGGACTTCTGCAACCTCTAGCTCTGCCTGAGAAATTGTGGGAAGAGATAATCATGAATTTCATTGAAGATCTGCCAAAATCGGAGGGGTTTTCGGTGATTTTGGTAATAGTGGATAGGTTGAGCAAAAATGCTCACTTCATTTCCCTGCGACACCCATAAACCATGATTTCAATGGCAGCAATATTTATTCGAGAGGTGGTTTGCCCAAATGGAATTTTGAAGTCCATAATGTCAGATAGAGACAAGGTATTCCTTAGCCACTTCTGAAGAGAATTATTCAGGATGCAGGGGACCATTTTGAAGAGAAGTATAACATACCATCCACATAATGAAGGGAAAACTAAGGTGGTGAATAGATATGTGAAGACTTATTTGAGATGTTTTGTATCAGAAACACCCAAGACTTGGGTGAAGTGGTTACCTTGAGCCGAGTACTAATACAATACATCCTACCATAGTGCAACACATTACACCCTTCAAAGTCCTTTATGGCAGAGACCCTCCTCACCTGATATACGGGACCAACATCACTCTAGTTTCATTAGTGGAACAACAATTAGAGGAACATAATATGATATTGGGAGAGCTAACGGGGCACCTATTGAGGGCACAACAAATTATGAAAGCTAACGGGCATAGAAGGGATGTGTAGCTTGAGGTGGGTAATAAGGTGTATTTGAAGATTCGACCTTACAGACAGAAGATATGAAAAGTTATCTCCACAATACTATGGGCCTTATGAGGTTGTGGAGAGGATTGCTGTCGTGGTGTATCATTTGCAGCTATCCCCTACTTCCAACATACACCCAATATTCCATGTGTCCCACCTGAGGAAAGTTATTGACGACCAAAGTCCATCAGTAATGCTGTCGATGTCCTTGACAAAAGAAATCATAGAGCCAATGGAAGTGAGATGGGTTCGCTCGACAATCGAAGAAGCTACAGAAGTGCTAGGATCTGTCCGACTATGACTTAACATGGGAACCACACCAGATGATTCAACGGTAGTTTTCTTCGTCCACCTTGAGGACAAGGTGGCTCCTTTGGGAGGGGAGTATTGATGGACCGACTGAGCTGGTCTAGCTAATCAACCCGACCCCAGCAAGGGGGGCCGGTCTAATTGGCGGACATAAGAGCCCTGTGGGCCCCACTAGTATGGGCGATGTGCAAGGAGAAAGGGGGGCTCAAAGGGGATTAATTCTACCTTTAATTACTTACCATAGAAAATCAAAATTGAGAGAGAATTAGGAAGGTTTATTTAGAGAAAGAGGACAGATTTAAATTTAGATTTGGGAGGGAATTAGGAAGATTTATTTAAGGAAAGAGGACTGATTTGAATTCAGATTTGGGAGGAAATTATGGAGGTTTACTTAGGATTAATTGGGTTGTTTCATTTTCATTATGTGATTTTGTGTTTGGAGTAATTTTCTTTAAAGTTGTTTCTAGTGGTGCCTAGGATTTGTGGAGAGTCAATCTACCTCTCGAATAGTAGATTAACTTGTATCTTGGTTTATTGTGCCGATATCAATAAAATTAGCTCATAATCTCATTCTTTCTCGCTGATTTCGGTTGTGTTTTCTCTTTGTTATTGATTTTTTTTTTTCTTTTCTTTGTTGTGTGGAGATCGGATTCCTATCAAAATCTAAAAAAAGAATTACAAGTCAGAACTCAAAAATAAAAGTGGAAGAAAGGGTCCTATATTTAATCAGGGAAGGACTGAAGTCAATATATGAATGAAATAAAAGGATGACTTTCTAGAGCTATGTTACAATCACAAACACATGGCAAAAAGGGACATTGCATTAAGAAGATATCATATTGATACCATACAGAATCAGTAAGCTCAACTGATACGAGGATATCAAGTAACAAGATATGCAGACCTCAAAATGTTTAGTTTATCCACAAAAATTACAACAGGCATAACCACTAAGCAAACATTCTACTCCAGACAGGTATTTCAATGCGATGCTAAGCTCATAAAAAACCTCAATTAATAAAAAACTGAGCATTCAAAAGATCACAAACCCTTTTATAACTAGAGTCGAGAGCAATAGCAAGACTGCAATCTGCAATTGCATCTGCAATTTGGCCCAGAGCTTGGTATGCAGCAGCCCGGTTACAGAAACATATTGCTGTAAAAGGACGAGATTCTGTATTCAATGCTAAAGCAGCAGTATAAAGTTCCACAGCTTCCAGATGCTTTCCTGCTTGAAATGCTTCATTGCCTGCAGTCTTCAGTACAAGATACACAAAGAAATCATTTTAGATAATTTTTTTTAATGGAAGTAAGATCCATGGCATACAAAAACGGACAACTAAGGTAATTTATAAACAAGCACAAGACTTGAATGCCGTAGAAATTCTTTTTAAGAAACCATCAAGCATATAAAGAACTGCTACCTCAAAACATGTGATCTGCAATTGCATTAACAACTAAAAATGGAGCAATTCCCAGAATAAATAACTGCTCTCAGAGGAACCACATTAGATTTGGAGTCACAACAAACAATAATCAGTCGAACCAACTTAAGAGACTGGAATGGTTTCAAATATCATCTAATTCATGACAAGAAGGCACCATCGCAAACTGTTTTCTTTTTCACTTACACTGTTGCGCCGCATGATTTGCTAGTTTAAAGAAAATCTATGATATGATCTCACTCCTAGGTTTGTTCTTGCTAACTTTGTGCTACTTATCTGCCATGTGAGCACTGTTCATCACATAAATCTTCTAGTCTATTTACATTTCTTCATTGCCAATAAAAGCTGATTAAAATACAATTTATACAGCCTTTTGATATGGATAGAAGTCTAACTCACAAAAAATATAGTTCTATCAAAAAAAATCCAACAATGTGTATTGATCTTAGCTATGACAAACCGCTTTAATTCCACTGATCCATTACGATAAGGTTCCGCATCTGCCTTATGAAAGGCCGTTCACTGACTTTTTGGTTAAATCCAAATAATGTACAATGGAAGTTACGGAGGCAGTAAAAATTTGTACTTCTCTGCTAGATACAGTAGTAAGATTAGTTACTGAACTCAAAAAATCAAATACAAGAGTTATTATGAATGATAATAACAAATAATCAAAGATTTACATTCGTGAGTTTCTTGCAACAAAAAATTGAAGCATCTTCAACAATCTAAATACAGTTCTAATATATATAATTTTATCAACTCTAATTGCTATAAAAAATAGTTAATTTCCATGTAATTGGTTGTGCAATACAGCATCACTTACTGTTTTTTTTTTCTCTACTTAAGTTAAAACTAAAATAAATTCACCAAGAAGTAAAATAACAACCATCAATACAAAATGGAGAGAGAAGAATAGAGAGAGCAACAACAAGAAACCTTTAACCCACTATGTGGGATCGGCTATATGAACCAGTTTTCTCCTTTGTGCCATTAAGAGTCTAATTCTTATTTAAATCTAATGAAAAAAAAAGTCATTTTTATTGCTTTCTAATCAAATCTTTTTGGTTCTACCTCTACCTTTCTTAACATAGGCCGGATCTAATACATCTACTCTCCTAATAGGGTCGTTGGAAGGTCGACGTTTTCTATCACCAAATCATCTAAGGTGACTCTCGCAAATCTTATACGCCACTGGAACTACTACAACTTTTTCACATATATGATCATTTCTCATTTTGTTTCTAAGTGTAAAGCCACTCATCTAGCTAAGCATCCTCATCTCTACAATGCTTAACTTAGTTTTATTCTTCTCTTTTAATGGTCAACAAAAAAAGAGATATAATGATGAAAATATAATTACCTTTAGGTGTAGAAGCTCGCATACAGTGGCAGGAAATGTGGAAGATTCTGGATACTTGTTCCAAAATCTAAGAAGCAAATAATAGCATTAAGGAAAAAAAAGAGGAGAAATTCATTGAGTATATATATATATATATATATATATATATATATATATATATATATATATATATATATATATATATATATATATATATATATATATATATATATATAATGCATCTGGGCTCAGGTAATACTTGTCTATGACAGGTTTCACTTTCTCGTGTTTCTGAAGTAGCTCATTAGCCTCCTCGAGTTTTCCTAAATAAAAATAGGACTTCGAGATGACGCGCCATCGCCAAAAACTTGAATTGGCTTCCATGGACTTGGAACAATCGGTTTCCTTTGACTGACAAGCAGTTTCAGTAATACTAGCATTCTTTTCAGCAAACTCCAGTGTCTGTTCACATATCCGAATCGCTTCATCAAAGTTCCGCAGCTGTCAGATTGCCACACTATAATCAGATTCCCACACTAAGGCTTGGTGAAACAGAATTAGGGCCATCTATTTAGCAAAACCATCAATATAATTCATAACTTCCAAAGCTTTTGGTATCAATCACTAAAGCTTGTGTAGATGACTGAAGATTTAAAAAAGGATTAACTTTAAGTTACGATAAATCACAGAATAGTGTAAAAACGTAACAGACCTTCACTAGAGCCTCAGCTTTCATTTCTAACAAGATTTCTGAATAAGGAGCAATGGAGAATGCCTCAGAGATAATCTCCAAAACTTTCGTTGCATCATCTGGAGTTCTTTTTGTCAATAATGTAGAAGACTGATTTATTAAATCATTCAACTTCTGCCGCAAGAAATAATACCAGAAAACATCAGAAGAATTCTACTAAAATAGAACAAAACATGACATTTTTCTTGTATAGAGGAATGTACAAAATGTGTGATAAAATCAACTCTCGATATTAAATGGTTTAAATTTTGGGTGAGTCCATAACTCTAAAATGCATACCACATGAACAATCTATTCTATCCATAGTCCACAACGGTGAATGCACATCATAAATGTCATGACACAACATAAATCATTTGAAAACCAGCGCTAAAATCACATAAAAATGAAGAATGCACTAATAATTCAGTAAGTATATCATAAAATATGCACTTGATCCAATAAATTAGAGCAAATGACACTCATAATCAATTAATAGGTTATGAAAAATAACAAATTAGATTCAATTCATCTAAATAAAAAAAGGGGGATTTACATACATACCACTTTATTTTATGCTATTTACATATCTAATACCTAAAATTTTAATATTACATGCCTATCACCCATAGAAGAAATATGGCCGCATGGAATGAAATATTAAAGTTTATAGGGTGGTATGGGTGGTAAGAATGAAATATAGAAGTGATACATTTGATATTAAAATTTTATGTTAGCGGCAAGAATGTAATATTAATATTTTGGGTGTTATATATGTAAATAGTAAGAAATAAAGTGGTATGTATGTAAATCCCCTAAAAAAATACTAAATTGCAAATTCACACAGATTAATTATGAAAAATCATGATAGATACTATAGGGGCAAATGCACCTACGGTTAACTCCCTCAAAAAGCTACAGCATGCCACGTGAAACTTACCAATTCATCATACAACCTAGATGGCCTGCTCCAACATCAATGCAAAGATTCTCCTAGCCGGCCTATTAGTGAACCCATTTCTTGCCAAAAAAAGGCTTCCCTAATTACTCCAGCTGCCATGCCTTTCAGCTGGCTCCACATGCCATCCAACTCTACATGCAAAAAACTCCATGTTCAAGTTTCAACCCTACGCATGCAAAACATTCAGTAACCCCAGTCACCCCTCAATCTCTCTTACTTCGCACTTCTTTTCTTGAACACACCTGCTCACCCACCTCAATTATGTTTTGGCTCGCATGCAGTACCAATGATCACATTGTCCCCTACAAAAACACACCGCTACTTGTCACCCGCTACTCTCAAGCTCCATCTTGAGCGCCTTGCTAGAGGTGAGCTACCGCTTGTCTTAATCTCTCTCTCTCTCTCTCTCTCTCTCTCTCTCTCTCTCTCTCTCTCTCTCTCTCTCTCTCTCTCTCTCCCCCCACCCCCTTCACTCTCTCTATCCCTCTCTGATCCTCTTTCAGAACTCCAACACTCTCTATGTCCCTCTTTGGCTTTCTATCTCAACTTACCTCTCTTTTCTCCCTCACTAGGAGTGTAAATGCATTCTCTCGAGCCGAGGTTGAGTCACCCCTACTTTGAGCTTGAGCTTGATTAATTAATCGAGTTCGAGCTTAAACTCGAGTTTTTATTCTACGAGTTTGAGCCAGCTTGTTTACTATGAAAGAGATAAAATGATTATGATTTAAGTAATCATTATAATAAAATGGTAAAAAAAGAATGAGAAGTTAAAAGAAAAAAATAATAAAGACTAACTTAATATAAGGTAATAAGATATAAATTTTAAACATTTTTAATAATTTTGTACTTAAAATCTTGAATGCTAATATATTTTAAGTACATGATATATTAATATTTTAAAACAATCTGGCTCGCGAGCTAAAGAGTCGAGTCGAGACTAGCTCAAGCTTAACTCGTTAGTTCATCGATCTCGCTCACGAGCCATTTATCAAGCTGAGCCTGAGCCGGCTCACGAGTCGGCTTGACTCACTTGAACCCCTATCCCTCACATCACACTCTTTTTTGTACCCCTTTATTTATCCTCCCCACTCAACCCTCCCTCTCTCTCTCTCTCTCTCTCTCTCTCTCTCTCCCCATTATTGATGTGATGGGGTGGAATTCATGTCACAGTGCCCCATGCATTTTTGGTCTGCTTTTGCTACCTCTTGAGGGGGTGACATAGGAGCGCTACCAAGATTTCTAACAAATTTTAGCACTACTTTTACGAAATGAGGGCTCACGGTGGAGTAGAATTTACACAATTTCTACATTATGAGAGCTCGTGAAATGACCCAGGATTTAGCCATTAGGATTTATTTAAGCTCTCTTTTATGGAAAAAAATTATTTTATTTTAGCAATTAAAAGCTTAGTTTAGTAAGTTCTAGGTTAAATGAGATGTATTTAATAACTCACAAGATGACGCAAATGACGTGTGCCATAATCAAATAGCGCGTGCCATTTCGAAGATGTGCATCACACCATCATTATGGTGCAATTAGTGAGCCTCACTGCATCATGTGTCATTTTTTCCAATAACAACTATGGTTCATCAAATGCAAATATATATTCATCGATCATTTTCTTATAGAATTTAAATATGTTTAATTATAATTATCCCTTGAATTATTTTTTTGGCTAAAATTTTTCAAACTTCTATAACAGGAGGTTTATTCCTGTACTAACCATATTAAAATGGGGTTGAATCATGAAAATTAAAAGTGTTTCAAGTGAGCGGAATGGAAGGCATAATAGCAATAATGTCTACAAGCCTCCTAAAAATATTTTGTTGTTTGTCCCCATTATGAGAATTTCCTAACATGTCCCTACTTGGATTTGGCTTTACACCTCTCAATACCAGGTTATTAGAAAAAAATAGTATAGAGAGAAAATTAGGTGGCAGTTTTCAACTAGCATGAAAAAGTTTCTTCTTAAAATTTTGTGGTTCGAATAAAAAAAAAAGCTGATGTCATAGTTATAATAAAAATTCAAAACCCGTCATGTTGCCACATTTAGTTGAAAGAGATGTTGGGATGGAGGTTTGTGATATGTGGTAAGGAATGGGTTTTTTTGTTAGAGTACATTACTTCACAGGTCACAATCACTATTCAAGTTGTGAGTGTAACGAACAAATTAACCTCTCTTTAGTCGAGCAAAAAATTGATAAACAATTAAGGTGTAAGTCCATTGGATAACTTTCAGCTGTTCAACAGAAAAATAAAAAGCTCAAATAATTTGGTATGCCATCTGGATTAAAGGCTTAATTCATTAAGATGTCCCCCTTTGACAATCATTGACGGGGTTTCATAAATTAATGTTGTGATTAGTGCTCCAACTCCTTTTTGTATGATAAGGACACGACATTAGAAGACAGCTTTTACGTACAAAGTGACCATTCACAGACCAACTAAAAGAACAATATACCTTTGTTTTTTCGAGGCCATCCACAGCCTCTAATAGAATTTTCTGGTCAGAATTTGTCTCCTTGCTTAATTGCAAAACCTTCTCAAAATGTTGCAGTGCATCTGCAGGCTCTCCAAGAGATAGATGGATACTGTGATAACAGAAAACCATTAAGATTTCTTGGTAAAATATATGCTATAAAAATGAATGAAAAAGAGAAAGCAGATTTTCAGGATAAATCTTTTTTTTTTCGTTTAAAGCATCATTTAAATAATTTTCTATAAGGGTAAAAAATAAACTTGCATGATGAACCTCATGCATGAGGTCTGGTGGAAGTACTACATAACTGAATGAATTGGCATGAATATTATACACCAAAGAATACAGTTCACATCAGTCTTTAAACAATGTTTTGAAATCCATATAGGACATTGAATCAATTTAACTACAAAGTTATGGGTTGATTTGTTTGATCAATCAAATCAATTGGATGAAGTGGTCAGTCCATCAAACCAATCATATGGATAACTGCATCACAATTATATAACATATTTAAATATTAAAAGATGCTCATTATATATTTAAACATTATAATCTTAACATTTAAGAATAATCTCTTATTAATTATATATTGAA
Organism: Dendrobium officinale; assembly: GCA_019514585.1. Lineage (NCBI taxonomy): Eukaryota > Viridiplantae > Streptophyta > Magnoliopsida > Asparagales > Orchidaceae > Dendrobium > Dendrobium officinale. The sequence goes on along the minus strand of CM033690.1, from coordinate 51,562,093 downwards.
ACATTATAATATCCTCTACGTTTTATTTTAATTTTCTCTCAATGCCAATAAAGACACGATAAGATTCGACCACCTAAATCGGGTCACACAGGTTCACCGATTTTAAAAGGCCGGTAAGTATTATACAAATTCAATCAAATTGATAGCCAGACAACCAGTGTCTGATTCAATTGGCCAAACTAGAGGGTCTGAGTCAATTTTAAAAATATTTTTTAACAAATTTTCAAATATGACATAGCTCCTAAGGCGGTCATTAGCTAAATGTTGCATGATCTAGACATGCATATACCCTCATAATTTCATATATTTCCTGAACAAAATCCTTAACGACATCCACTGACATCACCTGACCTTTATGCAAACCAAGTTGAGTAGATAAAAGTTCTTTGAATGTGCATTCCGACCTCTATAAAGCAACTAAAGTTAAACTCTACGCTGTGATCGTCTCAGTCATGACAAAATTTGAACTAGGTTTAGTAGACTGGAAAGGCTCCTTGACACTTCCTTGTATAAATCACCTATTATCACTGCCTAGGCTAAACATTGATAATTACTAATAAAGGATTATATATCGAAAAAAATGAAATTGAATAAAATTTAATCGGTATATTATATTATAATGATAACAACATCTATCTTTTTTTTCTGCATCACTTGGGCCATGTATGCTTGAGATCAAGATAATTTAATAACACAATCTTGAGGCATACGAGGGCTTTGGTTTAATACCTCATAGGATATCTGAAAAATATTTTAGTGTTTAAATACTAAAATGTTGGCCCTCACTCATAGGATTAAGTTTTTGAGTTAAAAATTAATTTGACCACCGATGAATCTGGCCCAAATTTTCCACATTTGATTTACTCCCTAACAAGTTGTATAAAAAGTTAAAAACTAGGATAAGCTAAAATGGAGTGATTCAATAGATTATTGGTTCAATCCCACATCAGATAATTAATGAATATATTGGTGTTAAAATACCTAGTGATCGACCCTCAATTGTAGGCTTAAACTTTTTGGGTTGAAAATGGATTTAACCACTGATATTTCTAGCTCAATTTTAATTCCCTTTGGTTAACCCCCAATAATACCATTAATAACCTTGAAGTTTCTTCAACCTAGAAAAGTATCCCCACTTGTACTTCAACCTTATTAAGCTGATCTACTTAGGCTATAGTTCGCATAATCATTATTCAAGTCAGTAATCATGGTATCACTGATCTAGTAGAAGCATGATGCTTTAGGATCAGTTTCAATAAACTTAATACTAATGTGGTTTGTGCCTAACACAGCGACAGAGAAAACAAAATGTTCAAGAGAGATACAATCTTCATCATTCCTTCAATGCTTTGAAGCTTTTAGTATATGAGTTCTTTGTTTAACTTCCATATTTTTAACATAAGCTCTGATCTCAAGAAAATAGAACTGCCAAAACATGTCTGGAAGTTAGCTTCGAAATTTGGGGTTCAGTTGTTTCAAGGCGGCCTAAATCTACAATGATATATACTTTTATTTGGTAAAAGTATTCCAAGATAAAAATTGTTGCCCTTGTGATAGGAAATACTTGATTTCAAGTATTTCCTAATCACTTTGGCAACAAATCTCAAGAACAACTGCTGTCCACAGCAGTTAAACAGCCCAAAACTGAGGAAAAACAAAAAAAAACTGCAGGAAACACGGATAAAAGACTTGTATTTTACTAATAGATGCAAGGAAAATAGCAAAGATACAAGGATCCTCTATTCGAGAGGAGGATCGCACTCTCCCAATCTCTAGAATACGATCTAGAGCCCAAATCAACAAGAAGAACAAGAGAAACTTCAAGACAATAACACATAACCCTCCTCCTCCCCTTTACTCTCTACTTAATGCATACAATTCAAAATTGATACAAAAGGACTTAATTACCCTCACTTCCCCTCCTTTTGGCTCCAAGAACAATTTGAATTTCAATGGACCCCACCTATTTTCCTCCCCGCCGCTTCCGCCTCCTGTTCCGCTCGTTTCCGCCTTCGGTAAACGAGAGCCGGCCCGCTGGTTTGGGCCGGCTGGACCGGTGCTCTCTGGACCGGTCTAACATTACCGCCCTCCCAAAGAACCACCTTGTTCTCAAGGTGGAAGTCAGGAAACTGTTGCTTCATCTGCTCGTATGGCTCCCACGTGGCCTCGTAGTCAGGAAGATTCTTCCATTTGATCAGGACTTCTGTGGCTCCATCTGTTTTCTGGCGAACCTCCATGAGCTCCAGAGGTTCCAATATCATTTCCATTTCAACTGTTAATGTTCCTGGTAACTCAGAACTGGTGGCATAATTTCCAATGGCTCTCCTTAATTGAGATACATGGAAAACTGGATGGATCGTCGCTGTCGGTGGTAACTTCAGACGATATGCCACGGCTCCAATTTTCTCCAGTACTTCATAAGGACCGAAGTACCTTGGAGCAAGCTTCTCATTCCTCCGATTGGCGATCGTTTTCTGTCGATATGGGCGGAGTTTCAAAAATACCTTCTCGCCCACCTCAAACTGAATATCCTTCCGATGCCCATCAGCTTATTTCTTCATAATCTGTTGAGCCCTCAACAGATGTCTTTTTAATTCTTCCAGTGTCTTATCCCTCTCCTCCAAATACTCCTCTACCGAAGACACGGGTGTGCTGCTACTCCCGAAATGCACCAAGTGGGGTGGATCCCTTCCGTACAACACCTTAAAAGGGGTCATCTAAGAGGCTGAATGAAAAGAGGTGTTGTACCAGTACTCGGCCCATGATAGCCATTTAGCCCATAGCTTGGGTGTTTCTGATGCGAAGCATCTCAGATAAGTTTCCAAGCTCCTATTGACTACTTCTGTTTGACCATCTGTCTGTGGGTGGTAAGCCGTACTTCTCTTTAGCACCATTCCTTGCAGTCTGAATAATTCTTTCCAGAAATGGATGAGGAACACTTTATCCCTGTCTGATACTATCGCCTCTGGCACTCCATGTAGTCTGACTATTTCCTTGATGAAGGCGGATGCTACTGTCACCGCGGTGTAAGGATGACGTAGGGGAATAAAGTGAGCATATTTGCTCAATCTATCCACTAACACCAAAATCACAGTGAATCCCTCAGAGCGGGGTAGCCCATCAATGAAGTCCATAGATATTTCCTCCCAAACTCGTCCTGGTAATGCCAATGGCTGCAGTAACCCCCCTGGTGACATAGCTAGATACTTATTTCTTTGGCAAATCTCGCACCTGGATACCATTTCTTCCACATCTCTGTGCATACCTTTCCAATACAACTCTGCCGCTAGTCTCCTATAGGTCTTTAACACTCCTGAATGACCTCCCACTGCAGTTTCATGGAACTCCTGTAGCAATTGTGGGATGTGTACTGACTTTCTGGGCAACACAAACCTTCCTTGATACAACAATCTCTCCCCCTGCAACGAGTACCCTGGATGGCCTCCCTCTTCCTTCACTAAGCCAGCTCTGATCTTGCTTAATTCCTCATCTTTAGCACTCTCCTCTTTTATGGCTTCCCAATCTAGCATCATTGGGACTGACACAGTCACTGTTTGCAATTCACCCATGCACCTGGACAAGAGCATCTGCTGCCTTATTTTCCACCCCTGGCCTGTACTGAATCTCAAAATCATACCCGAGCAGTTTGGATAGCCACCTCTGATGTTCCTCTGTCACCATGCGCTGCTCCAGTAAGTATTTCAGGCTCCTTTGGTCGGTACGCATGATGAAATGCCTTCCCAGTAGGTAGGGACGCCACTTTTGGATGGCCAAAACAATTGCCATCAACTCCCTCTCATAGACAGATTTCAGACGGGCTCTGGCAGTCAACACCTGGCTGAAATATGCAATGGGCTTGTGACTCTGCATCAACACTGCTCCTAACCCGTATCCTGATGCATCTGTCTCCACTATAAAGGCCTGAGTAAAATCCGGTAAAGCTAAGACCGGAACTGTGGTCATAGCTTTCTTCAACTGCTCAAATGCTGTCGTTGCTGCCTCCCCCCATAAGAATCCATCTTTCTTCAACTGCTCAGTGAGTGGCCAAGCTATAGTGCTGTATCCATTCACAAATCTTCTGTAGTACCCTGTAAGCCCTAGGAATCCCCTCAGCTCCTTTAGATTTTTGGGCAATGGCCACTTAAGCATGGCTTCGATCTTGGACTGGTCTGCTGCTACCCCTTCCTTGGATACCACATGACCCAGGTACTCCACACTGGCTTGTGCAAAGCAGCACTTCTTCAAGTTAGCTCTCAGCTGGTGCTCCTGGAGAACCTCTAACACCTTCTTCAAGTGCCCCCAGTGCTCTTCATCTGTTCTGCTATACACTAAGATGTCATCGAAGAATACCAAAACAAATCACCTCAGATACTGTTTGAAAATCGTATTCATGAGTGCCTGGAAAGTGGCTGGAGCATTGGTGAGGCCAAAGGGCATCACCAGGAACTCATAGTGGCCCTCATGAGTTCTAAAGGCGGTCTTGGGCACATCTTCTTTCTTCATTCGAATCTGATGGTATCCAAATTTCAGGTCGATCTTGCTAAAAATCACCGTTTCACTCAATTCATCCAACAATTCGTCAATCACTGGTATGGGAAACTTATCTGGTACCGTTTCCTTGTTGAGTGCGCGGTAGTCTACACAAAACCGCCAACTGCCATCCTTCTTTTTTACCAATAGAACAGGACTAGAGAACGGGCTGGTGCTGGGTTTGATGATCCCTGCTTCCAGCATTTCTCTGATCAACTTTTCTATTTCATCCTTCTGAAACTGAGGGTAACGGTAGGGTCGCACGCTGACCGGCGACACTCCCTCTCTTAATATGATGGCGTGCCCTTGCTCCCTGGGTGGTGGCAACCCTAGAGGGGGTTGAAAAACCTCCTCGAACTCCTGGATCAAAGGCTGCACAGAGAGAGGTATGTCTCCCCCTTCCTCCCTACTCACTCCCTCTAAGCTGTGTAATTCCACCAAGTATCCTTCTCCTTCCTACTGAATTGTCTTGATTAGGGATTTCAGAGAAACCCCTGCCTTGGTCAGCCCTGCATCCCCTTGAATCACCATTTTCCTTCCACCCTTCACCAACTCCATCCGCAGTGTGCCCCAATTTATTTTAGTTTCCCCCAAAGTCTGCAACCACTTCATCCCTAGGATGACATCCGTACTCCCCAGTTCCAGGGGAAGGAATTCTTCCTTCACTTGTATGCCTTGAATTTTTAACACCACTCCTTTGCAGATTCCTCTCCCCATTTCTACCTTCCCAGTGCCCATCATCACCCCATAACCCCCAGTATCCACTAACTTCATCCCCAACAGCTCCACAATTTGGGTGGAAATGAAATTGTGGGTTGCTCCACTATCAATCAACACCACGACGCCACGGTCAGCTATCTCTCCCTTCACCTTCATAGTGTGACTCGGAGTGAATCCCACTACAGAGTTGAGAGAGACTTCTGCCACATCCAGATGCATCTTTTCCGCCTCCACCTCTGAATTGCTTCCCCCACCCTCTTCGTCTTCCTCGTCTTCGCAAACGAGGAGAACTTGAAGAGTTCGATCCTTGCACTCATGCCCCGGCATGCATTTTTCATCACATCGGAAACACAACCCTTTCGTTCTCTTCTCTTGCATTTCCTTGTCAGTGAGCCTCTTAAATTGTCCCCCATTTCCTCCTCCTGTTGCTTTTTCCTTTGGAACTTCTTTTTCCCCCCTCCTGGGGAAGCTCCCTTGGTGGATAAGGTGGGTAGTTGTCCACCTATAAGTGCCTCCTGAGCTACTACTACTCCTCGCTCCTTTTTCCAGGTTCTTTTGATTTTCGACCAACTGTGCAAGCTTCATGGCCTCCCCTAGGTCCCTGGGCATCAGGACCTTCACCGCTGCTCGCACCTCGGCCTTTAACCCCTTCATAAAATTTCCCTCCAGCACCGTTTAGGACAAGCGCTCCACCCTGCTGGCCAGATGCTCAAACCTCTCTCGATAGTCTGCCACAGACCCCTCCTGTACTAGGGCAAAGAACTGCTCGTAGAAGTCTCCTTCCCTATCGGTTTGGAAACGCTCTAACAAACTGTCCTTGAATTCTCCCCAGCTCCGGATAGGTCTCCTCTGATCTCTCCACTGGTACCAAGAGAGTGCCTTCCCTTCCAGACACAACCCTGCTGCCGATAACTTCTCCTCCTCCGTCAATCCGTTAACAGCAAAGTACCTCTCCACTTTGTAGATCCACCCATAGGCATCCTCCCCTTCAAAAATTGGCATTTTCAATTTTCTCACCTTCCGATCCCCGCCATTCCCCCTTAATCCTCCATAGTTTCCCCTCTCCCATGTGCCTGGACCCCCCCACGTATCCCGATCTTCCCTTGCTCTGCCCTGTCCCAATCCCAAGGATCCTCTATTCGATAATAGATGCAAGGAAAATAGTAAAGATACAAGGATCCTCTATTCGAGAGGAGGATCGCACTCTCCCAATCTCTAGAATACGATCTAGAGCCCAAATCAACAAGAAGAACAAGAGAAACTTCAAGACAATAACACATAACCCTCCTCCTCCCCTTTACTCTCTACTTAATGCATACAATTCAAAATTGATACAAAAGGACTTAATTACCCTCACTTCCCCTACTTTTGGCTCCAAGAACAATTTGAATTTCAATGGACCCCACCTATTTTCCTCCCTGCCGCTTCCGCCTCCTATTCCGCTCGTTTCCGCCTTCGGTAAACGAGAGCCGGCCCGCTGGTTTGGGCCGTCTGGACCAGTGCTCTCTGGACCGGTCTAACACCTTGTTATTCCATTATCAGCAAAGTTTAGCTAAAGTGTAAAATCTTGCTCTTTCTTCTTCAAACAAATTGACCTAAAAAATGTAAAAGAGCCCTTAACATCTTTATTAAGCTCTATGACAAGAAATTCCATAATATGGTCAAACCTGTTATCATTATATTTTGCACATACAACAACAACAACATCAAGCTTTTGTCCCACTACGTGTGGTCGGCTACATGAATCATTTTTCGTCATTGTGTCCTGTTAAAAGTCAAATGCTCATTTAAATCTAATAAAGAAAGATAATTTCTAATATTTTCTAATCAAGTCTTTTTAGGTCTACCTCTACCTTTCTCAACATAAGTCAAATCTAATACCTCAACTTTTCTAACCGGCTCATCAAAAAGCCTCCATTTAATGTGATCAAATCATCAAAGGCGACTCTCTCTAATCTTATCTTCCACTGGAGCTACTCCAACCTTTTCACGCATATACTCATTTCGTATCCTATCTCTAAGGGTAAACCCACTCATCCACCTAAGCATCCTCATCTCTGCAACACTTAACTTAGTATTATGCTTCTCTTTTAATGGCCAACATTCGGCACCATAAAGCATTGCAGGTCTCACCACCATCTTATAGAATTTTCCCTTAAGTTTGAGGGGGGCTTTTCTATCGCACAACAAGCCCGATGCATTCCTCCACTTCAACCAACCAACTTGAATTATGCTGATAATATCCTCATCTATTTCACCATCACTCTGAACAATAGATCCAAGATATCTAAAACGTGTACTCTTATTAATAACTTGATCGCCCAAAGTCACAATCCCCTCACTAGGTCTATTGCAACTAAAATTATACTCCATATATTCAGTTTTAGATCTACTCAAGCGAAAACCTTTAGACTCTAAGGTTGACCTCCATAATTCAAGTTTACCTTCAACTCCCTCTCTAGTCTTATCAACAAGAAGAATATCATTAGCAAAAAGCATACACCAAGGTACATCCTCTTATAAATGTCTAGTGAGAACATCCATGACTAAAAAGATATGGACTTAATGCTAATCCTTGATGTAATCCAACAGAAATAGGAAAATACTTGGTCAAACCACCTTGTGTTTGAACACAAGTAATAACTCCTGCATACATATCTTTAATGATTTGAATATAAGTGTTATTAACTCCTTTCTTTTCAAGAACTCTCCATAGCACTTCTCTTGGAACTTTATCATATGCTTTCTCTAAATCAATAAATAGCATATGCAGATCTCCTTATTCTCTCTATATTTCTCCATCAAACCTCTCAATAAATGTATGGCTTCCATAGTAGACCTACCCGGCATGAATCCAAATTGATTTTGAGAAACATTAGTATCACGCCGCAACCTAAGCTCCATAACTCGCCCCATAATTTTAAAGTATGATACATTAACTTAATTCATCTATAATTCGCACTCCTGTGCATCACCTTTATTCTTAAAAATAGGAATTAACACACTCATTCTCCAGTGATCTGGCATCTTTTTAATCTTCAAAACAGTATTAAAAAGTTTAGTAAGCCAAGAAATTCCTTCATCTCCTAAGCATTTTCACATCTCTATTGGAATATCATCAAGTCCAACAGCTTTTCCACACTTCATTTTTTTAAAGCCTCTCTAACTTCGGTTTACTAATACGCCGATAAAAAAAAATCTTTATTTTTATTTAGGGTGCTAAAGTCAATCATATTTTCACATTCTTCATTAAAAAGTTTAGCAAAATATCTCATCCACCTTTATTGAATATCATCTTCTAAGAAAAGTAATTTTTGATCTTCATCCTTAATACACTTCACTTGAACTAAATTCTAACTACTTTTATCGCTTTGTTTGGCTAACTTATACATATATCTTTCTCTCTCCTTAGTATCTAATCTATTATATAAATAATTAAAAGCTAAGCTCTTTGTATCGAAAATAGCTTTTTTAGATTCCTTACGAGCCTCTTTATAGCTTTCTCAATTATCAGAATTTTTACATCTAAACAAATTTTTATAACAAATCTTCTTATTTTTTATCTTCTCTTGCACATTTGGATTCCAACACCAACTATTTTTATTATTAGGAGCTTTTCCCTTCTAAACTCCAAGCACATCTTTTGTAATATTCTTAATATCACTAACCACTTTTTCCCACATAATATTAGCATCCTCATGCACAGACAAAATATTAAAATCTAAAATCTTATTCGCAAAAATACTTTTGTTAATGTTATTTAAATATCCTCATCTAATCCTAAAAAATTATTTAATTTATTTTTTTATTTTTTACCCCTTTATCTTAAAGTCCAATACACATAATGAGAATAAAACTATTGTTTGATTTCACCGATCTTTTCATCATGTAGCATTTGATAATAAAGATGAACTTAAACACATGTTAACGGCCTTGTAGAAACAGAAGAGCTGCTTCACATTGACATCAATAAGTGCAAGGTAAGAAAGGGCAGACTATACCTTCTCCAAGCATTTTATTTTATGAACCTCACAACTATCTCTAGATTCTTTTTCGTCCTGTCATTTATTGTTATAATAAATGTGATGTCTTCTAAAGTGGACAGTAAAGAACCAGTAAAACACATGAAAGGCAACAATGCACATGTCCTAAGCTGAGGCATACGTGTGTTAAGACGATCACAATTAAAAAAAAAAAAAAGAAACACAAATCACGTACTTCCCAGCCCTTACTCGGGCTCGAAGAAAGCTTGGATCAATTGCAACAGCAATCTTGCAGTCACCAAGTGCTTCCCTCAATCTTCCGAGAGACATTCGTGTAGCTGCGCGATTACTGTAACATAACATCAAGGCCCTACTGCAACTTCTAGAAATTTCCTTCAAAGAGAGAGAATCCACTCCACGACTATAGTATTCTTCAGCTTTAGATAGATTTCCATCTGCATAAGCCTGATTACCCCTGACCATAGAATGAAAATCTAGTAAATAATTATCTCACATAGTATAATAAATAAAGGCTTGGCGCAAATGGATGCTTTTAGCAAAGGTAAAAACAACATGAACAGTGTTACAAACTAGAAAGAATATGGAGAGAACCTAAGTCGCCACTTTTCGCAGGCTTCTTCTGCATACTCCTGATTTTGTTTTGTACCATTAACTTTTGCTGCTCTTTCACCATCATCACAGCCATTTTGGTTGTGTTTGGGACTAGTAGGCGCATGAGCATTTGGAAATAGAAACAAAGTACGATGTGAATCCTGACCACCTTTTGGCTTGCTTTTCCTTCGGTTGCATTTTGATGCTGTTGATGGTCCCTGAACAGATGATGTAATAGATGTAGCAGCAAACAGAAAATTGGATTGACCAACATCTTGTGAGCAAGAATTAAATGTAAATTCACTACCACCCTCATAAGTGGGCTGCTTGATGCTTGAGTCATAGCTGAATGATTCTGATTCCGTAGAAGAAGATTTTGCCTGGATAACAGACTCAACATTCTCATTTACGGCTTCAAAACTTCCTTTACGGAGTCCAGAAGTCATTTCATCTGTAGAAGTAAAATGTCTGGCAGAAGGAACTCTAGAACAACAATCTGCTTCTTCATTATCTTGAAGAATTTCATTGGAATGAAAATGCACTGTTGCTGAGAATACTTCTCCCTCCTTTGTGTCTACAAAACCTGATTTCTTTGCATCAATTGATTCACATCTTGAATCAAAGTGGATGGATTCAGCGGATGCAAAAGGTACTTCTCTCGGGCACTGGTTAGATACTAGAGTCTCCTGATAAGGTGAGTAATCCATAGGTGAATCCCCACCAGCAGAATCTTGCCCTTGATTTTCCTCAGGACCCTTATCCACGGAAACAAACTGTTTATCCATGCTCGTGTGTATTGGAGTAGATTGCCTAGATTTACCTTTTTTATTCTTTGTCCGTACACCTTTAGAATCTTCTTTCTTCATACCAGAAGTCATTTTTTTATGTGGTTTAGTGAAGACATTCTCCTTGGTCAACAAACAAGGAGCTTGCTTTTGACTTCTAAACTCCATTGTTGGTGTTTCTGATCCTGTATGCATGCTGGTGAAACAGAAATGATTCACAGAAGTTTGGAAGCCAGGTAGTGGAGAAGGGAAGGATGTAGTATCTGCGCTTAGCCCACATGAGTTATGTGCCTGCAAAGGCGTGGCTCTTGAATCATAATCTTCTTTTCCTGAATGCGAAGTAAAGTTGGAAGCTGCATTGTTGTCATGATGTTTCCACATATTCCCTGCCTTACTTTTCAGAGAATCATCCTCATTACCTGAGCTATTCAGATTTATATTCTTTATTTCATCGGGAAGTTCAGAAATTGAACTCTCATCAAAACTGAGGGTCGATGACTCGCCTGAATTAACATTTTTGCTCACATGGCTACCAAATATAAAAACAACAGCATTATCATTTCCATGTTCCTCATTACCTGAGCCCTGCAAATTTTGTTTTTTCAAATCTCCAGAAAACATAGAGCCGACGCCCACATCATGGCCTGAAGAAAAGGTCTGGCTGGATTGAGCAGGTTTCTTTAAACTGCTCTCATTACCTGTTTCACTATCTCCATTAACCCTACCAACAGAACTCTGTAAGTTCAACTTCTCCATTTTCTGAGGTAGCTTTGATATTGAACTCTCATCAAAACTGAGGGCCGTTGATTTGCCTGCATTTGCATTTTTGCTCACATAGCTGCCAAATACAAAAACACCATGATTATCATTCCCATGTTCCTCATTACCCGAGCCCTGCAAATTTTGTTTTTTCAAATCTCCAGAAAACATAGAGCAGACGCCCACATCATGGCCTGAAGAAAAGGTCTGGCTGGATTGAGCAGGTTTCTTTAAACTGCTCTCATTACCCGTTTCACTATCTCCATGAACCCTACCAACAGAACCCTGTAAGTTCAGCTTCTCCATTTTCTGAGGTAGCTTTTTGATATTGAACTCTCATCAAAACTGAGGGTCGTTGATTTGCCTGAATTTGCATTTTTGCTCACATAGCTGCCAAATACAAAAACACCATGATTGTTATTCCAATGTTCCCCATTATTCGAGCTCTGCAAATTTTGTTTTTTCAACTCCCCCGGAAAAGTAGAGAATCCGCCCACATCATGACCTGCAGAAAAAGTTTGACTCAACTGAGCATGTTTCTTTAAATTGCTCTCAGTACCTGTTTCAGTATCGCCATGGACACCAACAGAACTCTGTAAGTTCAGCTTCTCCATTTTCTGCGGTAGCTTTGAGAATGAGCTGTCAAAAGACTCAAATGATGAACTCTTGCTTGAACAGCTGCTCTTATTTACACCACTCCCAAAAACAAAAACACCTTGGTCCTTGTTCCCATCCTCACCGTTCTCAGAAGTTTCAATCTTGAGCTTCCTTAGGTCTTCGGGTAACTTAGAAACTGAGGAAAATGAACTACCATTGGAGCACAAGGTTGAGGTCTGATCTATATTAAATTTTGTCTCCACAAAGCCTCCAAACAAATAAGCATTCGTGTTTGCCTTCTGATGGTCCACATTAACAGAATTCTCCTGATCATTCTTCCTGCTTCTGTCAGGTATTTCAATAAATAAACCATCATCGGAAGCAAAAGAAAAATCCTTACTGGAATGGGTACTTTTCTTCTCTCCATTCCTGTGCACAAAAAAACCAGAATGCGGCATCCTACTTTTCTCCTTAACATTTTTGCTCGAGTTTAATTTATATGATGAATCGTTATCAGATCCCAATGACGAACTGTGACAAAAGTTACCATCGTTCTTGCCTTTGCTCCCAAAAACAAATGCATCCTTATCAGAAAACACATTACCTCCACCGATAGAGCAATCCGAACCACCCGCTGGTATTCCTGTTTCAACACTCACGGATTTAGCGGAGTTTGCACAGTCCAAGTTCTGCCCACTCGAGGTCTGCAAAGAACTGCTAAACCAGCTAGAAACTTTCCCCATTCCAGTCCCAAATACGAAAACTCCCTTGCCAATATCGCTGCTACCTCCGTTACAAATATCAAATGCAGTGCCCCCTTTAACAGAGCCCACCCCAATATTGCTCGAACTCGTATTCGATCCTGACGAACCAGCACTAAACATAAATCCTGTTCCAGAACTCGAATAATTTGATGCGTCTTGTACAAAGGGCTTCCATCCATAGAGCTGCTCCCGTAAAAACTGCGTTCCACTATCGTCTCCATGATCGAAAGGAGCCGCGTAAAGCATTTCCGACTTAGACGGGCCGAATCCAAGACCTGCGCCACTATCCGATGCAATGGTAGCAGGCATCTCCCGAGAAGTACCAGACCGCTTCCTATGCTTCCGGAAACGAGGAACCGAAAGCTTCTCCTTAGAAGCTGAAGCCCCTTGCCCTAGGTTCGATCGATTCATTGACAGAGTAGGATCGTGAATGCCGCTTGATCCAAAGTTGTGATGAGAAGAGGGTGAAGGGATTCCACCTGTAACGATGCTCTGGGATCCGTGAAGATTGGATTGAACCTTGGAAGAGGAGGAAGAAGCAGGTGACCGGAAATCTACCATAGCAGGTGACATTAGCGGTCGGAAGACATCAACATTCCCGCGGCCGGCGGCGGTTTTCCGGTGAATTGAAGCCCGGCGGTGGTGAAAATCGAAGCGGTTCGACGCGTCGATTGGTTCTCCAATTTGCGTTTGCTTGCCCTCCCTTCCTGGTGATGATCACTGCGTGGCTGCGTCGACGTCGGTTTTTCTTCTACATTCGCCGTGCGGTTTAAAAATGGGATTGTTATTTTTATATTTTATTCTTTTTGGGCTAATTGGTTTGAAAAAAAAAAAGAATGCTGAAGATTAAAAGTAAAATAAAATAGTGTGAAAAAAGTTGAAGTGTATTTGAAATATTTTAAGTTATTTATATGAATATTGTTGTGTTTTAGAATATTCATGGCGGCAGATAAATATAAAGTTTAGTGTATTGACTTTGTATGAATATCCAATACAAAATCAGAAAAAATAGATGGTGTACTGCTCATAGGAGACATCAAAGTTTTTAATGGAAACCCTTTAAAATGAGAAAAATCATAGGATTTGGCTCAATTTGAATGAATCCACTAATGTTTGCAGTTTATTACAAATGAGATCTTTCATTGGAGAAAGACCTAGGTTTGATATAGCAAATATACATCATATAAAATGCATTATATAGTGGAAATTGGAAGAATCAATATTAACATGTTTATTTAGTCGATAGGATCATAGTCGGTGGGCGATGAAGGTCGGAAAGAACTTAGTTGGGTGGCGAAAGTCGGAATGATAGTAATCTTCGGGCAATGGAGGTCGAAAAGATCGTAGTCTAGCGATGGAGGTCAGAAGGATTGTAGTTGACGGACGATATTGGTCAGAAATACCGTTGTCTGCCTATGGAGGTCAGAAGAATTGTAGTCGGCAGGCGACAATGGTTAGAAAAATCATTTTCTGGCAACAGAGGTCAGAAGGATTGTTGTCGGTAGATGACATTGGTTAGAAAGGCTATTGTTTGATGACAAAGGTTAGAAAGACCGTAGTCAGGGGCAATAGTGGTCAAAAAGATAATTTTTTGGAGACGGATGTCGAAAGGACAATAGTCGACAAGCGACGGAGGTCAGAAAGATCGTTGTATGATAACGAAAATTGGAAGGATCATGGTCGGCAGATGACAGCGGCCAGAAAGATCATTGTTAGTGATGGAGGTTAGAAGAACCATAGTCAGCGGGGATAGAAGTAAAAAAGACTGCTATCTGGCGATGGAGGTTGGAAGGATCGTAGTCTGCAGGCGATAGTGGATAGGACTGTTGTTGGTTATGGAGGTTAGAAGGATAATAGTTGGTTGGTGACAGTTGTCAAAAAGATTGTTATATGACGACGGAGGTCGGAAGGACCATAGTTGGTGGCTAGGTGGAAATCTTGAGTCTATCAGTGGCCGAGAAAAAGTTCGGCTTCAGTTGGTGGCCGGTTGTAAGTCTGCTGTCAGTTAGTGGCCAGGTAGAAGCCCTGTGTCAATTGGCGGTTGGGTAGAAGTCCAATGTCAGTTTGTCACTAGACAAAAGTTGGCGTTAGTCGGCGACCGGGCAGAGGTCCAATGATAGTCCGACGATTGTCGGTGGTCTGATGCTGGTCGATGAGGAGTAAGGTGGAAAGATAGCTCAAAATTTTCTCTTTTCTTTCTTTTCCTTGCTTCCCTCCTCTAATCCTCCTTTTTCAATGAAGAATGAGAGGTCATTTTATATTTTTTTTAGAGTGACATGGACAGTAAATAGGAGAAATATCAAGGGTAAGTTATGAGTGGTTTGAATGAACAACCGCTATTGATTTTCTTGATCGTGGACCATTTATTAAGCATTTGAATGTCTTAATGATATCAAAATTTGATGATTTTAGGCTCGTTGAATTTGTCTCATCGAGCCGCTCGATTCGATTATGAGCATGTCACGTTTGGAAACCATTTGGTCATCCAAATTTTGATTTGAACCTTCCAAATGTGCTTCAACTCTTTGATTTGGACCCATTTGGGCTCTGATTGAGTTGAATTGGTGTCACTGGGTTCGTCTTTTTGAGATGTTCAGTTCAACTATACGTTTGTTAAAATCGAAGTTCGGATAGTCCATGATTTAATTTTGGAAGTTTCCAACTTGATTTTGCTTTGAGATTCATGCCCAATCAAGATAAGTTTTTGAGGATATATCAAATATGAAGACTATATTTTTTATTAAAGTATAATGAATGTAATGTAAACTAAAATGATGGTAGGAGATGACGGTGGTGATCAATGGTGGAGATTTGATAGTAGACATCGATGGTGGCAGTAATTCAGTGGCTGACAGCGAAAAAAAAAGTTCAATTATAATTGGATGGTTTAAAAAAATAAAAAAACTATGGGATGAAAAATACATTCACTAAAATTATACGCTAAATTCTTTTTTCATCTAACCAAACACCTAAATTTAATTTTACAATGTATTTTGTTTACTGTATACTCAAATTTACCCCTGATAAAGTGTTGATCCACATGTAGTGACTTGAATTTGTAAGTATATTTGATATTATTGATATTTTGAAAAAAATATTTAAATCATGTTTATGTTTAAATGAGTTGAAAGAGGAGCTTGTCACTTGAATTTAGAATGAAATATTCAAGTTGAGAGGTGCTCTTAAGGGTGTCGCAGCACTATAAAAGTGGCACTATGGCATTGCCCCTTTGTGTTTGTCAACGCAGTGGCACTATAAATGGGCGCTGCGGCATGGGAAATGTGGCACCGCGATGCTTGTTCAATATTTTATTCCATTTTCTCAGCCATTAAATACTCAAATCATTTTATTTTCCTCATTTTTATCGGGAGAGAAGCCAACTTTTATTACTTCCGGTGTAAGGACGTAGAGGAACGTTCGGTTGGAGGCAAAATCAGGCAAAAAAAACTCGGTATTTGCTTGGTACAACTAGGTATTATTTGTTATTAACAAGAAATACACTCTTTGAAGACCAATACCGAGTTATACCGAGGAATAGACTAATGTTTCACTTTTATATGAAAAAAGAAAACTTCATTTATATTCATAATCAAACATAACATAAGGAATATTCAATTCAACCCAAAGGAAAAAAAATAATATTCACCTATCATTTTAATTAAGAAAATAAATTAATGAATTTATTTTTATGATCAAACTGAATAGGGAATATTCAGTTCATCCATAAGGATAAAAAGAATATTTACTTATCTTTTGATTATGAAACTAAACTCATGTCTAAAGCTTAGGTCTGCATCCATAGATTTTTATCCTATTTTAGAAATGAACTAAGATATGATTATTTTAATTCTAGGTTATAAACTTCTTATAAGGGCAAGCCTTTATAGTAAATTACATCTCAGAATAGGATGCTATTGATTCAAGTGAAGACTAGTATTTTCAAATTCATATAGATTTAAATAAAAGTTTGGGTTATCAAAATTTCAATGCAAAGATTTTGGATTGTAAATTCTGAAGTTGATTTAGATTTCTTGGAAGGATAGAGCAAGAAAGATGTGCAGAGATTGAGGATGTATACAATTTGGACTTATACCTATCTAGAGTGAGTTGTAAGCTAATAATCCTAAGCACAAATAATCATCGTATGAATGAAGGATTTGATAAGCTTTGTCCTATGAATCAATGAGTTATAATTTAGAAAATTTTATAAGAAGAAATCTACAACATATATATGATTGTGCAATGAAATGATATGCAAACAATAATGTATAAATAAAACTTTTATTCAATGATAATTTTTAGAGTACAACCCAGTGTCTACTATAAAGTAAATGTGATTAAGCTCCACCAACAACAAGCCTGAATTTCTATTTCTTTGAAAATAATAATCGTTAAAAGAAGAAGAATCATTTTCTTTTAGAATTTATATATGTATATAAACACATATTTTTAAATCTTTTACAATTCTTGACATTGTATAACTCAATCTAGTTATACAAATACCTAAAATATTTATATTTACCATTATATTTATATTATTGCCTAAGTTTTGCAGGTATATAAAGAGCAATATATAAAAATGCAATGTATAATATTCTACAAGTGTATATAGGAAAGTAAAGCGGTCTAAGAGCCAACTCTAAATGTGTGCCAACATAAAGTAAATATGACATCCAGAGTAAATAAAGTAAACATACCAAACATGAATACCCTCTAGGCAAGGCACTCCCCAAGCAAACTAAACCAAACCACCAGCTTAGCCTAGGCTAAAATTACTTGTCATAGCAAATTATTTATAGTTTGTGAAAAATGTTGTGTGGCTTTGATATGTCAAAGGGGATTTATTATTTATGTTATTTTATTTGAAGGGCATTGTTTATTATAGGTCAAATAGAATTTTTAATTTAAATTCAAGTGTTAATGATTTAATATTTTATTATTTATATTTAAAAAAATGAAATTTATTATTTAATTTTAAAAATTTATGTAAATTGGTGAGTTTAAAGTGTAAAAACCACTTATAAGTCCTAAAGCTCATAATTATAATGCAACCATTTTCCCATAAAGGATAGAATTGGTTGCATAGAGTCCTTGCATTTTATTAATGATTTATTAGGAGAGGGGAGAGAAAATCTTATGAATCTAATACATACATGCTCTCCAAAAGGAACTATGCATGATGTATAAAGGTTTTTTGATTTATTAATAATTTATTAATGGTTTATTAAACATCATCGAATATAATGTGTTAGTGTCTTCCTAAAAAGAGTTGTACACAACACATGAGGGTCTTTTGGTTACTTAAAATTATGTATAGACCTCTTAAATCCAATGTTAATATGTCCTCCCAAGGAATCAGACATAAAGTATGAAAGATCTTTTAATTATTTATTTAATATTTATTATGCAATCCATTTAATAAAAATAAATTTAATCAAATGAATTATCAAATTAATTTACTTTAAATGTATTAAAATTTAATTATTTTTCACTAATTGTTATTCAAATTATTTAAATTTTTTAATGATTCATTGAACTTTTAATTAATTTTATTTAATTATTCTTGTTTTATTATTTATTTTTATTTGAAATTTTAATTAATTACTTTTTATTTCTTTATTTATTTTATAATTATTAAATTTTATTTGATTTTTTTTAATTTTAAAGCATTTATTTAATTATTTAAAACCTCTTTCTTGCATAGGAACTTAAGGTAGATAATCAATTAACCAAATTAAAATAAATGAACAAGTGATTAAGGTCATCAGTTAGGATTAACCAATTAATGGATAAATCCCTAAAAAATTGGGGTTACTATCATTAATATTTTATTTTATATGATTTTATTTAATTATTAATTAATTAAGGGTTTAATGAAATAATAATTAAATTTTAATTAAAATTGAAGTGATATTTTTATTTTCATGGATTTGTAGAATTTATTTAAGGTTGATTGCAATTTATTTTAAATTTTTAGGATTTTTGTATGAATTATTACAAATTTTAGAAAAATCACTCCCAATGTAGACGCTAATTTTAGGTTTGTTTAATTAATCATCTTAGTGAATTCAAATTGCTATGGAATTAATTTTTAGGGTGCAAAATGTAACTGTGCTATATTTGAGTTTCATCCTTATTGGATGTGAGAAGATTTTCCTATAATTATCCTATGTTATCTAAACAAAACCCTAAATAGTTTTTCCTAGGTGTCTCTAGTGTTCATCATGATTTGCAAATCAATGTATCTAACCCTTGCAATAATGTAAACATAGTACAATAATATGATGCCCTAAATCTATATGGAATGATCAACATAAATTTTGAAACATTAGAGACTTAGAATGCTCTATCGTTTCTCCCACTCCACTAGGGCTTTGCCCTAGCTTCCTCTGGCGCGTTCTACTTTGTTGGGCTGCTCACCTCGGTTGCTTCGGTCATCTCCGTATTTTCCAGGGAAGTTTCCTTACTTTTCTGGTTTTGCTTTTGGTTTGTTAGTTTTTTTCCCTTTCCGGCGCATGCCGGAATGACGCTGAAGCTTTGCGACCCTGGTTTTTAGGGTATTCGTCTTCTTCGCGTTCAATTTTGGATGTTCTTGTGGTCTCTTCTTTAGTCACTGATTTTCTTGAGCTTTGGGCATCCTCCTTTCGTGGCTTGCCTTCCCTTAGGTTCTCGGATCAGGAAATACAGGCCTTAGCTGTTCCATTTCAGTTCTTGTTAGTTGATTTTTTTCATACCAAATGACCCTCTCTTGATACCATTCATAGATTTTTTTTTTTTCAACCTCAAGCTGAATGGGGAGGTTTTGGTCACCCTGTTGGATTCGTCGCATATTCTTATCAAGCTGGAAAAAGACCTTGATTACTGTAGGGTCTTCTATCATATATTGTATTTGATTTATAATTGCTACATGAAGCTTACCAAGTGGTCTCCCATTGTAGATGTCGGTGTTGAGTTGTCGATGATCACGATTTGGGTATCCTTTTCGCAATTGCGTCCTCACATCTTTTCCCCTCGCATTCTTTATGGTTTGGCCTCTCTTTTTGACAAACCTTTGAAAATTGATTCTGCCACTTCTATTGGATTCAGATCATCCTTAGCTCGTGTTTTAGTGGATATGGATATCACTAAATCCTATCCAGACAATGTGTGGTTAGGCTCTGAGAAGTTCGGCTATGTCCAACAAGTGGTTATGGATGAGTTCCCTCCTTTTTGTGCTTCTTGTAAAAATATTGGACATGTGGTTGGGAATTGTCGTCCTCCTCCTATGGCTGATCTACCTAATTCTAACAAGGTCTCTAACAAGGTTTTTGATAATCCTATTTAATTCATCCTTCCCACCCTTCCCCTGTTGTGCCGATCCCTATTGTGGGGGATTCTGCGAATGCTGTGGTTACTATCCCTTTAGAATTAGTCCCTGTTGTGAATATTGCTGAGAATGCTGTGATTTTTGAGGGAGTTAATCCTGTTATTTCTAATTCTAATTTAGTACAACTGGACTCTGTAGTGGTTTTAGAGGGGGTGGCTCATGTTGCCCAGGTTCTGCGGTTATGTTCGAGTGAGGTTGGTGTATTGAATTATGGTTTGAATTCTAAACCTACTTTATCTTCTATGGATAATGTGTCTGCCCCATGCGATTTGGCTGTGAATGATGTGCCTTGTATGGGCACTGAGCCTTCTGGTTCTCCTATTTCTCCTAGTCGAAAATTGATTGGTTGTGTGGAATCCTCTCCGCTGGTTGTCGTGATTCTGGATGTTGTTTCTTCTTTTATTAACCTGGCATCCAATATGCAGGTTCATGATCAATCGAATTTAACTCCTAATGATGGCTTTGAGGGCAATGCTAATTTTTTTAATAGCCATATTTCAGTTATGTCTAATGTTGAAATGAAAGCTCATATGGCTAAGTCTGGGAAAAACTCTGTTTTGCTTCAAATTAATTTGTTGATTTTGGAGGATTCCTTTTCTTCTCCTTCTGACAGAGAAGAAACGGATTTTTAGGATTATGAGGAGGAATAATAGAACACTCTATCGATCGTGATTTTCCAAATGCGGGTGGAATGAAGCATAAAAGTAAAGGCAAGAAGAAATAGGGTGTAGTTTTTTGGTTTTAATATTTTTTCAGTGGTTTTAGAATGTTGCTGGACAATAACAAGGAGGCCCACTGCTTTCCCTTGCTGGCTGGCCTGGTTGGCAACCTGGGTGCCTCAATTTGTTGCTTGGTGGATTTTGGATTGTGTTTGTATAGCTGACACCTAAGGATGGTCCGTGTTTGGCTGCGAGGTTGGTGTAAGGGGGCCTCCATTCCTGAGTCCTTATTCGCTACTTCTCCTTCTCTGTCTGATTTTATAGGTTTTTTTACTATTTTGTACCATGGGCTATTGGTCTATCGTTGTTGTAACCCTCTCTTTTTTATTGAATAAATATTGTGCTTAAAAAATAATAAATAAATAAATTTTAAAACATTTAGGTCAAAACTGGACCTATGAATTTGAAAATTCAAGACAGAGGGATAGGGGCTCCAAATGGTCTCAAGCAACTTATGGTTTAAATAGATTTAATCAATAACTTAGGATAATTCTAGCTAGTGGCTGTGCTAAATGTTTTGGATTTTTACATGGGATAGTGCGCGATTGGCATGCTCAAACGACAACGATCAGCTGATTGTATCACTTAAATGAGTCACAGGAAGACAAACATCGTTCGATCAAACACGGTTTTGATCCGACGGTCGGGATTAGATCCCGTGGTTTGGATTATTATGGTGGGTCAGATAGACTCAATAATCAACAAAATCACAACCGTTTAATGCAAATAAAAGGAATAAATAGCTGTGATTTTATCTTTTTTGCTAGAAAATAAAAAACCCTAGATTTAGGAAAGCTTTAAGCTTGCTATATAATGGACCAAATGGATTAAACTTTTAAACAGAGGAAGGGACGAGTGGGATTGAAGAAGGAATGGGGAATACTTTTTAGTGCATTTAATGTAATGGCAGGTGAGTTATTTGAAATCCTTGATAAACTCTTAGGGTTTAAGAAATACCTCCACACAAGCTATCTCAAAGGGAGTTTGATGACTCTTTTCCTCCTTGTGAACTACATAATAACTTTGATGAAAGATTGAAGCTTGGAGGAGGCTTGTAAAGGAGTTAGGACAAACTTGCAGCTACCTTTAATCCTTGTTGCTGACAGCTTCCAATTGACCAAAGGAAGGCTTAGAAATCTGAAGGAACCCTTGAGAAGGCAAAATGAAATGAGAGCTAGCTTGGAGGCACATTGGAAAGGAAAAAAAAAAAATAGAATAAAGGTTTCAATGTCTCTACCCTATTCCATGCAATAGGGCTCAATTTAATGGCTGGGATTGCTCAGGGGGGTCCATTGGATGACCAATAGGTGTCCTAACTAGTTTGTTAGGAGCCATAAGAGGTGATTGCACAACCTAGGAAAACCTTTGGGTGAGTTCACATTGGAGGGGACCACCTTGACATTTCAGGTCAAACCAAGGGTTGTGATGGGCTGATAGGGTGTTTAGAGAAGTTTTACACTACATAAATTCATGAATTACCGGCAGTTAATGATTGATTTGCGGTGATTTTGTAAAAAATCGGCGGCTTTCCGAAGGCATAAAAACAGCCTGTAAAAACCGCTTAGGAAACAATTTCCGGCGGCTATTTTTTAGCGGCTTTAATAACCGGCGGCATTCCGGCGGCGGGGATGGCTGGTGATTTTTGGTGGTGGTAATGCTGGTGACCGCTGGTTAGTTACCGGCGGTGTACCGGCTATCAAAACTATCGGTAAAACCGGCGGCTAAATCGCCGGTAATTACCGACGGCTTTAGTGAAATTCTGACGGCTTTAAAAAGCCATATGGTATCGAGTTTTCCAGTAGCCTAACTGCCAGTTGGCCGCCGGAAATCTGTAGCATCTGAAAAAAAAGTTTGACAGCCTCCCCTCTAATTTTTTGAATTTTACCCTAAAGTCTAAACCTGCACATAATAGACAACAAAGCTCTGACAAATATGGGCAACATGCCACTATAATCAATCACAACTATTATAAATTTTATAATGTTCATCAAAACAAATAAACTCATCAAATAAAAGAAACAAATAAGTCATTAATTTCACATAACAAGTTCATCAAACCATATGTTTAAACCAAATAAGTTGACACATAAGTTCATCAAAAAAATAAGAGTATTAATCATCCTCCATGTCCTCGCTGTCAGGTGATACATGTGGCTTCTCTTGCTCTTTCTTCTTTTGATTTTCATCTCTATAGGATCACAACTTTGCTTGCATCTCATTTTAAACCTTCATTTAAATAAAAGAAAAAAGATATGGGCTTAAGAATGATCTTTGATGTAATCTAATTGAAATAAGGAAATACTAGGTCATTCTATCTTGCATTTAAACACAAGTAATAGCTCCTACATACATAGCTGTTGCAAATGCACTCGAAATGTTATCATTCTAACACAAGTAATCTATCTCTAGCCTTATCAACAAGAAGAATACATCAACAAAAAGCATACACCAGGTTGCAACATTTTCAAATGTCTAGTGAGAACATTCATGACTAAAATAAAAAAGATATGGGCTTAAGGTTGATCTTTGATGTAATCCAATTGAAATAAGGAAATACTTGGTCAAACTACCTAGCATTTGAACACACAGATTTTACCTACAATAGAGATGAGAGCCGGCGACTAGGGTAGAGGGGGTGGACAAGTCCGATGGTTGGAGAAGAAGTTCATGGCGTGCGACTCAAGGAGTCCGGAGAGGAGAGGGGTTCGATTGGGGGCAAGATCTTCGGCCGGAGGGAGGTTGTTGGCGCCGAATTCCTGCGCAGGAGGCGCGATCGCGAAAGGGGGGCGAGCATCTGTAGCAGCAAGAGAAAATGCAAAGAAGTGAGGAGGAAGGCTCGGGATGGGTAAATTTAGGGTTTTTTCCGGTGGCTTAGACTGCCAAAAATTAAATACTTAATACTGGCGGCCTTAGACGCCACTTAAGGCGTCGGTATTAAGTTAAACCGGCACCACAGTCGCGGTTATTAAACTGCTGCTAATTCTGGCAGTGATTTATTAAAAACCGTCGATTAATAGCTATAAGACCGCCAGTTATAGCTGCCGGTAATAGCTGAATTTCCTATAGTGTTAGGGTTAATTTGAATGGCTTAAGCAAGAGGATTTGGAGGAAAAATGCAAGTTTAATGCTACATGAAGGTATTTTTGGGTTTTTTTGGCTATTCTGACCAGTCAATTGGTCAAGGCTGGTTGGGATAGACTTTTGGGGAGGTTTGCATGCTATTGAGATTAACATCTTGAGGTTTGGAGGAATGTAGATGTTTGTATGAAGGGCCAAGTGTATGTTTTTGACCATTCTTGATGAGTTGACTAAGTCAACCTCATCAAAGTTTAACTGATGAAGAGAGCAAACCTATTTAAGCATGCAATGGGATAGGTTTGAATGTTTATAGGAGGTTGATTTGATTGTAGATGTAAGTTTGACCCAGATTGGCCTAGGTTTAATCATACTCGGGTTCAATTGACCAAGTCAATTATTGACTGGGTTGAGGTGACCATCCATGTCCAAATCATTAAGAGTTGAGTCTAGAGGAGTTTGGTAAAGTTCAGATGCAAACTGAGGTTTAATTGTAGATAGAGAAGGTGCTTGATCAATCAGGTTAGGTTGGGCTAGCTCAACTGGGTCAAACAGGCCAATCACTAGCTGAAGGGTCCAATGATGAAAACTTTGATATATGAAGCTCCCAACGAAGTGATTTGGACAATGATTGAAGTCGATTGGGGCGGGGGGGGGGGGGGGGGGGGGGGGTCCGGTAAGTGCACTGAAAGAGAGTGCACTTGGTTAGTTGATTGTAGTCTAGGGTTGTGCTAAATATGTTTATTGTAGTCTAGGATTTTTGGTGTTTAGATGATTGTACTTCAGGGTCTCTATAATTTAGATGACCTCGGCTAGAAATTAGTTCAATAGCTGTCACCAAACCTTTCATGAAATAAGGGTTGCTTTAAAAATCTAATGTTTGTATTAGGACTAATTTATAGTAATTATTTAATTGCGTCGCTCGATGAGTTTTCAGGTTGAGTTGGGCTGAGCTCAAACTCGAGTTCAAATTGAAGCTCAATAGGCTCGACTCGCGAGCTCATTAACAAGTATTGTCCTAGCTGGCTTGTGAGCCGATTTGGCTCACTTACACCACTACCTAAGATCAGTCAATTCCGACATCAGTAAGGCACTTAAATAGTGAAAAAATTGATTTTTGATCAAATCAATCGATATGAATCGTATGAGGGAATGTTTTGAATTCTGCTTCAATTTATCAAAATTTTCATCCAAAAAGCCTATAAATAGAACTACATTCTCCACATAAGGGGAGGAAAAAGGAGAAAACTAGAGAGCTCTTTTGCATTTTCCAGCTATTACTGTCGACGACCACCACCCAATATCACCACCGACGACCATTACTAGCAATCGCCGCCATCTCCAGATTTCTGTCAAGATTAAATCCTAATGTTAGGTATTAACTATCTTTATGTGGACATCAAACTTCTATAATCCCTATAAATAAAATCAAGCTCTGTTGTTAGGTATTAACTATCCATCTGTGAATACTTGATTTTTGTAATCTCTCTCCAAAAAATCCAAACATTTGTTTTCAAATAATACACTCTTCTTTAATTATGAGGAATGGAAGATTCTTGTATCATCTAATATATAATGGATTTTTTTCAACTGTGTTAGGGCTCGACTTTTTTCCTCTTTTTAAGTTTTTCATATAAAAATTTCTGATCTTACAACTTTCTCTGTATGTGGCTATGTGCTGAATTTTTGTACAATATTGAGCCATAAAATATACACTCTATAAATTCAAATTTTCTAGCACGTAACAATAAGAAAGACTTTACTATTCTTTCTTCCCTTATCTCCATTCCTAGTCAAAGTTTTGTGTATCGACTCATCTCATTGTTGAGGTTTGTATGATACTTCAGGCAAAATCTGATTAAATTAAAATTAATCCATCTCATGAAGCTCTGAATCATAACTTAGAAGGTGAGATTTTATGATATTTTTCTTGACTGAACATATTAATATTTCTAAACGCTTCTATGCCAAAATGGATCTTCAAATTGCTTTTGATAATGTGAATCTATACTTCTTATACAAAAGACTCATTAATCCAAGTTTTTTCTACCATCTTTATCAATTGGATTGTTAAATGCACCAACAATGTTCATTTCTCAATTATCATATATGTGGAGCTGAAGGGCTTCTTCAATCTAAAAATGCGCTCATGCAAAGGAGCCCCTTATCCCCATTCCTATTCTTTTATTATTGATGCCTACTATAAAAAAGTAATATTTTTTTTTTCTTTGATCCATGGCTCAATGGCACAACACTTACAGAAACTTTTTGACGTCGTATGGTCGATTGGTTTGGTTGCAATTTTGATGAACAATGAGTGATTTTGATTTCGTTTGGGATGACTTTCTTGCTGCTTCTTAAAACAGTTTTCTAGTTCAATAATTAAAAATTTTCTACTAGAAAGCTGCTTTAAAAAGCAACAACTAAGTCGTCCCAAATGAAATCTTTTTTGATAATTTGATTTAATCCTCGCCTCACTGTGCTAACCATTCCTGTGTGGCTCAAATTCTTGGCATCTACATCCATCAACCAGCTTTCTCTACTTGTCTAAGGATGGTTAAAATATTTTCTCCAGTAAGCTCTTCTATTTGACTCTTCACTCTCACCTTCCCCTTGCATTTTGGAAGAAGCTTGTTTGGTTCAAATGAATTTGTGTTGCTTCTGTTTCTGTGTATTTTCACTTGCTAATTGCTGGAGGCTTCTGTTGTTATTTATCACAATTTGGAAACTTTATGAGTTCAACCTTCAGCTACTATATATTTATGGGTTCACAAGTGGATTTTTTTTTTTTTTTGGATTGTTTCTCTTACAATTCTTTCTGATTTATATCTCGATACTGCAATTACTTCATTGTTTTTGTTTGGCTTTGTTGTTACTTAAATGCTTATCTCGCTGGATGCTATAATTCGCCTGAGTTTACAAATTAGCTTGGTGATTTTTGTCGCTGCCATTTCATGAAAATTCTCTATTATGTGCATCGTGTATATATATATATATATAAAGGACAGTTTATTTCATCAAAAGAAAGGAGGATACAATTAAGGTCAAATAAGAACAAAGTAAGATTACAATAAATCAAACAATGAAGAAGGTGAAGAAGTCAGCCAGGCTGAGTAATTGGCACAAGATTCTGACAATCACCTGGACGCCAGGCACGAACCATTCAGAGGAGGAAGTAAGAAACAATCCACATAAATGAAAACTCAGTTGGGACAAGCAACATCCATCATCCCAAATAAGGCCATCGAATAGAACAAGAGGAAGCACCACCAACGATTGCCAACATACTTGGTGATTCTGTGTTATGATACAATCAACTGTAATACTTTTAGTGCTTAATCTTGCAATCAACTGTAGTCGTGAGCCGGCTCGAACCAGTTGAATATTGCTTGAGTTCAAATTTGATTTATTAGTCAAGCTCAAACTCAAGTCAGGGATGACTCAGAACTCGGCTCAACTTGTTTACACCTCCAACTTAAATATTATCATGTCCCATTTTTTATTTTTCCTATTCTAAGGCAGGGCGAAAATTCTTTTACTGTAAAGGTCAAGATTTTATTGAAGAGATCTTTCTGAAATGGAGTGATTTATTTGCAATAAATCAAAATTAGGCCACAAAAGAGCTGACTGCTTGGGTGTTTCTAAGAGATCTTCTGCAAAAGAAAATTTGTCTCTTATGAGACATGGTAGATTGTGTGATAGAAAAGTTAGAAAGAGTAACTAAGTTAATTTTTTGCCTTCTTTAAGTTTTAATGATCTTGGGATGACATTAAGGTTAAGGAAAGTATAACTTAAAAGAAAATTCCTAACCATGGCTCTGGCCTTCTAGATGTGATCCATACAGATACTTGTAGAGCATACTCTGATTCTATGATAAAAAGTATATTCTTACTTTAATTAATAATGATTATGATCTCCTTTATTTGATTAAAGAGAAGTGTGAAATATTATCTGAGTTTAAAATTTTTCAAATTAGGAATTGAGAAATAATTAGATAAATTTTGGGAAGTAAATCATGCAATAAAAAACAAACAAGGAAAAATAAGCTGAAAAGTACATCAAGATTTAATGTGAAAAAATAAAAAATATGGATAAAAACTATGGAGCCATACTTTATAAAGAAATCTACTATAAACACTAGGAGAAATTGTACATATCGTTTTCTTTCTCACTCTTTCCTTGTCTCACTCCACTCTTTACACCATTTTGTACTCAAAACTAACAAAGAGACGCACTTCTGCATCACCAAGGTATGCAACCCTTTAAGTTAAGCATGAAAAACGAGAAAGAGAACTAACTCTCCAGTGCGACTTGCAGAGCTGCAATGTTGGCTTAGGAGCGCCGCAATGCTCCACTCACTACCTCTAAGTCAAAACTGTAGCACCGTTGTGCTGCATTCTATGAAACTGCAACACTCGAGTGTACAGTGTTGCAATGCCTTAGTGTATGAAACCGTAGCGCTATACGACTGTACAAACATCAAATTTTTTTTTTTTCGAGTTTTCACCCCCAAACCGTCGAACTGGGGGCGCCCTACCCCTTATGCAACCCCCAAGCGAGCTACTCCTTGAACTTGACCGACGGAATTGAGGTTTGAGTTGACACTACAATATAATTGATCGACACAATCATATTCCACAAAAAAACTAACAATAAAGTCATCAAGGTTATTGGATCAAATCATGGTGCTGATTATTAAGATAAACATAACAGGCCATTTGCTAAATACTTACAAAGAGTGTGGAAATGTTTGACAATATACTATGCTTGGCAGTCCTGAGAAAAATGGTGTTGCCGAAAATCATAATCATACAGTTAGGGGAATTATGATAAGGAGTACGATGAGTGGGACAAACTTACTTGAACATTTATGGGGCAAAACCATCAAAACAAATAATTTTTCATTGGTCATCCTGATCAGAATTCTAAAGGATCAAGGTTCTGATGCTCTATTTGTCGTCCTAAAATTGTGAAGTACTAAACGAAAATTTTTTGAATTGGATGTTGGTGATGTGGAACATAAGCATTTTGAAGTCTCTAATGAGCATGTTGAGACAAAGGTTGTTCCTAATGAACAATTTGAGACAGTTAAAATTCTTTCATCAATTACAAAATAGATTGTTGTACTGACTCCTATGTTGGGGATGGGGTGTAAAACATCACAACGAAACAAATAAGAAAATAGAAAAGCATCATAAAGTAAAAGGACACCCGGATTAAACGTGGAAAAATTCGAAACTGTAAAAAAATCACAGAGCCACACTACACCTAGAAATCCACTATGAAAATGGGGATAAATAAGTACAAATCTCTTTTCTCTCTCACTCTCTACTTACTTCTTTTCTCTCTTACACTGTTCTCACACTCAAAACACAAGAGAAAGTCAAGTTAATAACACAAAGGGACATAACCCTTTGAAAAAATGAGAAAGAAAATTGTATAGTTCGCCCTGCAGCGCTACGGCACTCAAGCCTCTGCCATCATGATGCTGCGATATTCAAACCAACAACGTTGTGGCGTCACACAACATTGTGGTGCTTGGAAACACAGTGCTGAAGCGTTTGGGTACACAACGCCGGGGTGTGCGGGTACACTGCGACGGGGTGCTCGGGTACACAACGCCAAGACTTTATATGAAAAAAAAAAAAATTTGCAACCCGCACCCCTTAGCAAGCACGATAATTTGAACTGAGGTCCGAGGTAACGGAACAATCTGATTAATCAACACAATCAAATTCCACATAGAAATAACATCCTACAGTACCATTAGTTCTTGAGTATCATCATAATGTGGAAGACGAAATTTATATAGATAATCCTCCAACAATAACTGATTTGCCACCGAGAAGATCCATAGGCAAAGTTCTGCTATTTCATATTATTATCTTGTTTATTTGGGTGTGTGATTTTGATCGTGGATAAGTTATTGACTTAGGTTTCGTTTGGGACGACTTTCTTGCTGCTTTTTGAAGCAGCTTTCTAGCACAAAAAATTTAATTTTTGAACTAAAAAGTTGTTTTAAGAAGCATCAACAAAGCCGTCCCAAACGAAGCCTTAGTGACATATTGTGAAGCTATATCTAGTTTTAGTCTTAGATGTGGTTTAGCTCCATTAAAGATGAAATTCTGTCAATCTCATAATAATGTATGTGACATTGTTGAACTTCTGTGTGTGGGACATTGTTAAACTTCTGCAAGTTATATGGCTGTTAGATGTAATTGGGTTTTCAAGGCTAAGAACGACTCTAATTGAACGATTGAATGTTTCAAAGTTAGATTGGCTGCAAAAAAATTTAACAGAAGAGCGAATACTTTTATTCAATAAGATATTTTCTTTTGCATCTTCCATGGATTCCTTCAAAATTGTTTGGCATTTATAGCTCATTTTGATTTATAGCTGTTCAAATGTTTGGTACGTATTAGTTTAATCAAGGACAAGATGATTAAGTTGCTGACATGCTTGTCTATATGAGAGTGGATACTTTGCAGGGATTTAGCATGCTGACTCTGATTTTGCCGGGTATAATAGTGATTTGAATCTGTATCAGTATATATCTTAATGGGGAAATTATTATGTGCGGACACCGGACGGTGAGAACCGTATGAATTTGTTGCACTTTTATTGAGTATTTGCTGCGCTTTTGCAAAAACTCAGTGAAAATACACAAATATTCAATTATGAATGAGCTTTTACGGAGTATTTGTTGTGCTTTTGTAAATACTCGGTAAAAGCGCAACAAATATTTAATTATTTAGTAAATATTCAGTAAAAGCATAGCAAATACTTAATAAATACTCATTAAATATTCATAATTAAATATTTGCTACACTTTTATCGATTATTTGCAAAAACACAGCAAAAGCGTAGCAAATCCGGAAGGTTCTCACCGTCCGGTGTCCGCACAGAAAAATTTTTCATCTTAATGATGGCTACATGAACTGTATATTCGAAGAGTGAAGCAATAGGTTTCATTTGGGACGGTTTTTTTATTACTTCTTAAAGTAGCCTTTTAGCAGGAAAATTAAAATTGTTTACTAAAAAACTATTTTAAGAATGAAACAATAAAAAAACCGCCCCAAATGAAGCCTTAGTTCATGAACTTCTATGAAGCTTCTACTCTAGCTATGTGGCTGAGGAACTTGATCTCTAGATTGCGAATTGCTGATTTCATTGTGACAGTACTGCTACAATATTCTTTCATAAAAACAACAGAAGCTCAAGCAATTATAAACATACTGAAATAAAGTTTCTTTCTATTAGACTTAGGTAGAGCTGGTGATATTGAGATCATCCATGTCGATACCAACAATATGTTTGCTGACCACCTTATAAATCTCATTGTTTTTAATCATAAAGTTAGTTCTATGAGATTTGGTAAACTATAATTACTCCTGCATGTAATGGGATTTGATCTTATAGGTTGCAACACCCCAAGTTTGAATTGAATTGAGATCGGATCGAGCTAGTCGAATCAAGCTCATCTGGTGATTGGATCTAATGACTTTGAGTTGATCATGAGTCGACACTGAACCGCTTGGGCCAAGTCAATCTAGTGGTACTGTTTGAATCACTTTGTCAAATGCTTTATGTTGTCCGGCAAACATTCTCCTCAAGGAAAAATTATTCCGTCAGGTTACCTGTAGAGCTACATCAGGTAGCTTATAATATGTCGCCACGTGAACTTATTCTTTACCGCGCGGCCCGATGACCCGACTCAGACCGAATCCGGGATTACTATGTTCGCGTATTGCTCGATATTTGCTCGGTATTGCTAGGTATTACTCGGTATTGCTTGGCAATAACGAGAAATACCGCTATGTGAAGACCAATACCGAGTAATACCGAGCAATACCGAGTAATACTTAAAAGAACTCGGTATTGCTCGGTATTGCTCAGTATTGAACTCGGTATTGCTCGTTATTGCTTGGTATTGGTCTTCACATAATAGTATTTTTCGTTTTTGTCTAGCAAAATCGACCAATACCTAGCAATACCGACACTACCAAAAAATAGGGTTTTCGCAGCATAAAATTTCACTTTTCCCGGCGGTTATAACCGCTACAATTTATTTTGCAGCGGTCCGAGAACCGCTGCATAACCGCTGTTTTTGCCATCCACTGCAACGGCCTTCCGCAGGGGTTTAAAGACCGGCGGGGTAGCGTTTATTTCTAGCAATTTTTTGCAGCGGTCTTAACCGCTGCAAATATACAGAATTGTGGCGGTTTTAACCGCGATAAAAGCTAGCGAAATCGACCTGATATCCGATTTGTGGCGGTTATCTGGGATCTAGTGGCGGTTATAACCGCCACTAATGTCCAGAATTTTTTTTTTTAAATTCTGAAACCTTGCCGTTCACCCTACAGTACTACACCTGCAATAAATAACAAATAAAGCACACCCTACACCTGCAGCAAACAACAAATAGACCACAAATCATGACATAGGGATTCTTTCATCGATCCAAATAGAAATTCATATACATATTCTAAGTCACAAATCAATTACATATCTAAATACAAATATACATATTCGCGCACGATGATCTACAAAACTTGATGTTTTATATGTAGTTTCTTTATCATATAGATAAAGAAACTACAATTAAAACATCAAGTTAGCATTTTAGATTGATAGTGCAAATTTTAATCAAAATACAAAAAAAAGGTAAACAGAATACTAATTATAATAACTACTTACCTCTTGAATTTCTCTTGAGCTATCTTGATGCTTGATTGTAGCTAGATGCAGTGAAATCTATTTTAATATAATATTTTCCTTACTTTTTAGCTGCCACATTCAATTAGTATCGGACTGTTCTAGCACATAAGCATCTAATAATAACAGAATTGTGAAGTGAAGGCCTAAATTATAGAAGCTAAGAAGCGCGCCGTGTAAGACATTTCAAGCTCTGATTATTCATGCACGTCTTATTCTTTGATTGAGATTATAAGAAAAATAAGATAACTATTGTCAAACTTATGGCCACCATGATGACAAGAATGGCCACAATCATTTTTGCACATTGAGATGGAAATTAACAAAAAGGAAAATAAGCCTACAAACCAAAATAAGCTTAGTTGTTCTATGCATAGTCGATGATTTATAACAAGGAGAAAATTACTATTTCATTCATTTTATCCTATTGCTGGAAAAGATTTCTATTTGGAGCTTTTCTTATACATTATTGTACAAGTAATAAAACAATTAGAAATCACAAAATGCCAAGTCAAACTCAAAAAAAAAATTAGTAGGGAACACTATTTCTTATATAACAAGGAAATGAGCACAAAATAACAATCTTACATTTCAAAATCAAAACAACAAAAGTTTGAAATTACATAAAATATTCACATCACCAAAAGCATCACATCTAATGCTAGTGCTCATCAGCAGACTGTCAGGCATCAGATAAATTGTCATTTCCACCCTGAAAATAATATAAAGAGAATGAATGAGATAATAATAATCAAGCAATTTACATTTAACTTAAAAAAAATTATACCATTTCTGATCCTCCATGGGGTGGCTGATTCCTTTGAATTTCTTGCACAAACTGTCTCATCTCATCACGAAATGAGCCAAATTCTCTCGCCTGATTATCACGAAATGATATGAACTCCTCTCTAAGACTAGCTATCTGTCCAAAACTGCTGCCGCTACCACTATCTTCTTCATTTTTGCTTTGAGGAAAGAATCTAGTCGGCGTAACACCAAATCCCTGGGTACGAACTCTACCTGAATGTTCTGGTCCCATAACTATAGCAAAAACTCTCTCATTAGCTTCAATATTTCCTTCTTCAGGTGTAAGCCCTTCTTGGGCAAGAAGTTTGCATGCCTGCGTCTACAGTTCAAAAACATATAGTTAAATATATTGAAGAATGAATTTATAAAAAAAAATTGTAATAATATATATATATATGTACCCATCGCTGCATAGCGTCCTCAGATGACCATGTCCCATCTTTATGCATCCTATTAATTTTCCATAATTGTAATCTGTCCGTAATAGACTACAAAAAAATATAATAACAATGTAAGCTTGAAAATAAAGTACTTAGTAGTTATAAATAAATGTTTAATTTTATACCGTTTCCTTTTGTCTTCGAACTGAACTCACACGACCCATTGTGTGAGGACAAGTTTGTTTCTTGGCATTGACAGAATTTTTTGCAGCCCTTTCCTGTAATACATGATAATGTTAATTACATTCCAAATTTTAAAATATGTAAAAAAAAAACTTAATCACAATATTTACCTGGTCCTCTGGCTTTGACCACTTGTTAACAAGTTGACACCATTGCAACTGATCTACTCCAGCTGGAACTGTCTCTAAAATTTCCTGAATTGGTCTACTGTCCCAATGCTCAGCCTTTAAGGTGGTTTTATAATTACGCCATTTAACACCAAGGGATTGAAGAATCCAATGGCGCATATGACCAGGAAACTCAAATTTAGACTGCAATTACAAATATTATATGGTTAATAATATAAAACATAAAAAAAATTCAAATTTGCTATGAAATAAATATACCTCAACTTCAGCTAACATTTTTTTCTTATATGGCTCCATACCCTTATTTCTCCAATCAGGGAATGATATTGGAGCCAAAACAAGGTCTCTTGCAACAACACCAAGATATGTTCCTAGCAAAATCGACTCAGTTATGTTACAAGGGATGTTGTTTTCATTTACTTCTATATGAATTCGTGTCCCTGGCGGCATATTCTGTATATCAGCACATGTTGTTCTCCCCCTACGCCTTAAAGGATTTCCTTGCTCATCTACATAATTCAAAATAAATTAATAAGCATGATAGGTCCTTGCTCACAAAAAAAAAACTTAATCACATAAAATAAAATGAATGTTATAAAAAGAAAACCATACCTACGAGCCATACCCCCTCTTGTCGGGCTGGAGCTGCACCACAAAATGAATGTCGTGAAGCCTGTTGTGTCTCACTGCACTCATTCTGTTCTTGTGAATCTGGGTCTACTGGAGTACTAGCAGAAGGTATGATTGATTCAGTCTCCCTACTACTTTCACCTCTACTTGATCCTCCTCTACTTGATCCACCTCTGCAAACTACCTTCTTTGCTTGTCTAAAACGACTACCTCTTGTCATTTCCTGCAATGAAAAAACATTAGAAGTGTTTGTTATATATTGAATTGCATATAATCATTTATGAGAACAACATATAAATGTAGAAAACAACAGTGTTGTTGGAAGAAAACAACAACATATAAATGTAGAACAACACTCAATCTCTTTTTTAAAGCAAATATAATTTTGAGCAATTTATAAAATCTTCACAAATTTCAAAGCAAATATAATTATAGAAATTCATGATAGTAGATCTCAAACTTAGAAATTTCAAGAAAAAAATCATTGCTAATACCTTAGAAATTTTATAGCCATGAGCAGTTGTGAATAGAAATACTTGGAATGATCACATAAATTTGACAGCCATGATCACCAGTGAGAAGTTTTTTACCATTGCCTACATGAATTCTTTTTCTCCTTTCCTGTCCAAGTGAAATTTCTAGAATTGCATCTCAAAATGAATGGTTCAGTTAGTTCCTCAATAGATTTTGCAGAAAAGCAGGCTCTTTGATACAGGTTTTGCTCAATAGATTTGACCATAAAGTTAAATAGAATGGCTAAATTGGAAACATGCAAATTCCACAAACTGAAACTAAATCGAAGCATTTTTTGTAACATCAAAATATTATGTAAACAAACGCTCATACAAAAAAAAAAACTAAGTACCTTACAATATAAAAACTACAATCATCAAAATAATAGAAACACTACAATCATCAAAAAATCTAAGTACCTTACAATTAATGAAGGTCTATGGCACATCTGGTGATAAGGAAATATTACAATCAAATGCATCTCGTGGTTTAACTCTCACAACAAAATTCCAATTCAGATTTTTAGCATCTTCAATGTAGAATACAGGCTCCACTTGTGAAGAGAGAAAACAAAAGGATCATCCTGGATTTTCTGACCTGTATGAATAAGCCTTGAGAAGTTCACAAGTGTGTAACCAAATTCATCTTGTTTTATGCCTGTTGAACTTGTGTTTGCCCAATCACATTTGAATAATATCACCTTGAATATGTTAGAGTAATTTATTTCAATAATATCATTAATTTTTCCATAATAACTAAAATTTCCAATCTCTGTTGTATTAACAACACCAAAATTCTGGGTTTTTTTGCCTTCATCTCGTTCTTTAGTATGAAAAATATAACTATTAATGAGCAGACCCTTATATCTGTTTGCAATTTTGTTGGGGCCCTTAGCCAGTGCTTTGATTTCTTCTGAGATTTCCAAATCATTAGAACTTGAAACCTAACAAGGATATAATTCTGCTCCTGCTTCTAGCAATAAATCACCATATTTCATTGCTTCATCATTTGTCAAATCTATGTTATTTTCATTACGTTCATCATCTAAATTGGCATTGCCTGAGCAGAATGTGTCCCTTAACAATCCTTCTATATCATTTGTTCTGTGCAGCTCGCCTTGACTTTGTACTTCAACAACATTACTAGTATCAGTACATGTATCTGATCTTGTAACTTCAGCTAAAAAAGTATGTTCCTCTCCATGTCGATTCCAAACAACATATCCAGGGAAAATTCCTTTGGAGAGTAAATGCAACTTGACTTCTTTTACATAATGAAAATATCTGTTAATGCATACTTTGCATGGACATAAAATTTTTTGTGTTGAACTTTGACTTTGTGTTGCAAATTCTAAAAAATTATCTACACCTTCAATATAATCACTACTCCATTTTGCTTTTAACATCCAACTCTTATCCATCAAGCCTGTAAAGCACTCAAAAAATACACATTTAATAAGCATACACAAAATATGTCTGAAACGATGCTGATGTAAAAGGAATTGAAAAGTTTTTTTATTTTTTTTTACCTATTAAACAACCTGGTACACACAATTGAAAAAGATTTGAATCTATGGGAAGTCCAGTGAATGGTATTGAGCCTAAGATAGGAGAGGAGAGGTGGCTATGAGGAGTACCTATGTGATTTATGAGAGTACAAAGTACCGAGTAATAGAACGATAACTTGTGTCCGGTGTCCGAATCCAATAATATCTCCTTTACGATAGCTTCCTTTGTGATTTATGAGAGCTCTTGAGATTGATTTTTTGAGAGCTTAGAATTATTATGAATATTGTCGTGCAAGCTACTTCAGTAGGGATTGATGAGTGGGAGTGACTGTCACCTACATTGCGTCTCTATTGGAAATGAAAGCTTTTGCTGTGTAGAGTTTGGATTATTGAGTGGTCCGGGTCCTAGTTTTTTTTTTTTTTTTTTTTTTTTTTTTTGAGCAAATCTGTTAGAATATGATAGGTATAATAATTATTGCCTGATTTTAAATAAAAATGACTTTAATGCTCACAATTGTTCATAAAAACCTATTTTACACATAAGAGATATACATCAACACAATCAGCCCAAAAAAATTCTAAAATGCTAAGATATTTTAAAATTTAATAACACACAATTTGGTAATATCTATTGTTCTTTTATACAAAAAATATTAAGAACTAAAAAATACAATTTGATCATATATGAATTAATACAATCCAATTTTTTTGTCTTCAGTTAAAAAGCTCTAACATTGTAATTTAGAGGAATTTACATATATATTGAAATTTTACATATCTAACTCTTAAAATTGAAATTTATCTAAGAATATAAAATTTTATGGATAATCTACTATAAATTTTATTATAGGATTCAAGGTAGCTATGAAATTCCATATGATTTTATAGGTCATAAGATACTACGTGTTATCAGTGATATTTAAGATTTCTACTTGAAAGTGATCTCTATATTATTTTCATTAAGAAAAAAAAGATTAGAAGGAAGTTTATATTGAAATTCGTAGCTTCGAATTCCCATAAAAAAAGCCCACATTATCTTAATTTTTCTACATTAAATAACAAGAGGAGAGTCATGAAACTTTGCATTTTCATCAATATGTCATTAAAGATGCACTCTTCCGTAGGTTGAAGGAGATTACCTTCACAACATCATATTTGCTTTTTTTTTTGTAATAATTTGGACCATGCCCTTTCATTTAACTATAATAAATTTACAATAAAATAGAAAATACAAGTAATTGAAAAATTGTAAACCCGACAAAAATTGGAGTTAGCTCAAGAAGAGCCAAAAAAGCACTTCTATAAAAAGATTGAAGAGACAAAAATTGGAGTTAGCTCAGGCAATGTTTCTGAAGGATTTCACAACCCATCCGTGAATTTTAAGTATTTGTGCGGCTAGGGAAAGTTTCGTATATTTGTTTTTTTTTTAAAAGATTGCATCCAAAATGTTTAAGGAAGATTTGCAATGCATTTCATTTTTAAAAACCAACGGCTAAGCTACGATTGTGCTTAACCGAAACCCTAAGAATGCGAAATCTTCGGAATATGAAGCAAAGGGAGAAGAACATGAAGAAAAATAATGATAAGAAACAGAGAAGAAGAAGATGAAGGGGAAGACACTCACAGTGATGAGGATCGAAGGCACGGTCGGCCGAGATTCGCAAGGGAAGAAGATTTTCGTCGCAGCTATCTGCAGGATTCGATCCCGTTCGCGCGAGCAAAAGTGAAGAGAGGAATTAGGGCTTCGGGTATCTTAAATTAACGAATGGGATTTGCCGGCGGTTTTAACCGGTGCAATTTGCAGCGGTTAAAACCGCTGCAACTGTGATTAATTTTCTGATGCAAAACGAAGTTTTCGCAGCGGTTTTTAAAACCGGTGCAAGGAACCGCTGCGATAGGTCGCATTTTTTGGTAGTGCGAGCTATGCAAACTCCCGGGTCCGTTCCGGGTCGGGTCGTCTGGCCGCGCGGTAAAGAGTAAGTGCACGTGGCGACATATTATAGGCTACCTGATGTAGCTCTAAGTCAGGTAACCTGACGGAATAATTTTTCCTCCTCAAGTCACTTATCAGCTTGCCTTGGAGTATATTGAAGTCGCCTAAGGCTTCGTTTGGGACAACTTTTTTGTTGCTTTCTAAAATAATTTTCCAGTGCAAAAATTTTTGACTAGGAAGCTGTTTTAGAAAAAAATACGAAAGCTATCCCAAACTCCTAATACATGAAGTTTTTTAGAGAGGAGAATTCACAAGGAAAAGGTCTTCAAGAACACGTTTCGTTTAGGATGACTTTTTTACTTTTTCTTAAAGTAGCATTTTAGTACAAAATTTTTAATTTTTTACTAAAAAATTGATTTAAGAAATAGTAATAAAACCGTCCCAAACGAAGCTTTACCCTGAACTTTGATTTTCTGAAGAATTGCTATATTTCAAGACCGCTAATAGAAATTGCTCTCATACATTTTTCAACATAGACCTAAATTATATTAAAAAAATTATTATTATTGATTTATTTAAAATATAAATATATATAAATGAGTTGGATTTGGATTGACTCGTAAAATCATTTTTGACCAAAAAATGATCATATTAATATTTTTTTTACTTTGTGGGTATATATATATATATATATATATATATATATATATATATATATATATATATATATATATATATATATATATATATATATATATATATGATAAATATCCCAAACTTTATAGTTAATAAGTTATAAATTCTTTTTAACAAAACGAGTGAACTCATCAAGCTAGGGTCATTCGGGTTGCTAGCGGGCCAGGTTTGGGTTGAAGTTTTTGACCCGTTTATTGAATGAGTCGGGTTCAAATTGACTAGATTCTAGTCGGGTCAGTTTCGTGCTAGACCCGAACCCTACATATTAACCCATTTTACACCCCCCATTTTCAGCAAACTATACACTCACAATTTGAAATTCCCTATACGTGGAATACTTTGCATTCATTTTTCAGTAAATCAAAAAGCCCCTTATTCTTTTTGAGTCATAACAATTTTTTAAACTTTTTTAAATTTATGGATTAATTTAATCCTTATCTCCCACTAATACACTACAAGAAATCCATTATCGACGAATTTTTCAGGCAGAAATAAGTTATTTTACTACGAAAATTATAATTTCCGGTGATTTTCCGATGAAATTTATAAATCGCGTATGAAACACATACCAACGGATTTTTTTCCGCCAAAAATAATTTCCGGCGGCTTGCTAGCAGTTTTCCGACATATTTACATTGTGTTTCTAGTGGTGGTTGAGGAGCGGCTTATGTAGGAATTGCCCCTAGAACTTACCAGCAGTTTAACCGCCAGTAAATTCAGGCGCATAAACCACCGAAGAACTGCTAAAATTTTTCGACTGTTTACCTATTTATTCTGGCGGCTTAAGATATCATCTAATATTGACGTTTCCGACGGCTAGGCAGCCGATAAGTTGCCCTAAAACCTGTAGGAATATTAAAAAAATTGACAGCTAGCTCTCTGTCCACACACATTTCTATATTTTGTACCTGCAACGGCTGAATAAAAAGCTCAAAATAAATTGCATTACCACAATATTCATAATCAACATATACTAAAACATTTGAAAACATAAAATAAATGAAATAAAGAAACTTTCAAAAATAATAAAATATAAATATTAATATAAAGAACTTTTAAAACATAAAATTCAACTACAAGAAAGAGTTCACATCAATGTTCTCAAATAAAAATTTGTTCTTCAAACACCAACAACAACTTCAACATTATCTAATCATCTTCCGTGTCCTTATTGCCCTGTGATTCATGCACATGCTTATGCACTTTTTTCTACTGATTTTCAGCTCGATATGATCACAGTTCCACTTGCATCTCAGCCTGAATCCGTCTCATATCTTCTATCTCGCTTGTCAGAACAGCAATCCTATGACTGATGGTTTCTTCAACTCCAGTAGCATCATAAAACAGTGAGGTGGATGCACTACTCTCAATAGCATATCCTTGAGAATCTAAGCTATATATAAACCCTCCCCTTC
Source organism: Dendrobium officinale (assembly GCA_019514585.1). Taxonomy (NCBI): domain Eukaryota; kingdom Viridiplantae; phylum Streptophyta; class Magnoliopsida; order Asparagales; family Orchidaceae; genus Dendrobium; species Dendrobium officinale. The sequence continues at coordinate 51,521,216 of CM033690.1, read as the reverse complement.
TAGATGCACCTTAGGTGTTTAGGCTTTTTAAGTGAACACTCTCTTGAGAGCTTAATGATCATATGTTATTAAGATAAAAGACTAGGCATGCAAAGTGGAGTCACTAGTTGGTATAACTACACAAGCAGATAGGATTGCCTACAACATGCCATTTATCCAAGTCTAACTTATAAAAAATGTATAGTTGATGGTAATATTTTTTATAACTTGAATGTCTTCCAATATTTTAAAGAACTAAAAAGGCATAAATTTTAAAAAAAATGTAGTAAGGAAGAATAGGAAGGAAGGAGAGGAGATCATCTGCGACGGCTAGGGAGATGAGGTGGATTAATGGTGTCGGCGATGGTAGAAGGATGGCAGGAGGCGACGAGAGGGGTCTCGGCTTTCTCTAAGTCGAAGATGTGATAAAATGAGGAAAAAAGAACAAGTCGGGTGAAATAAGGGCTCCTACCAACGATTTTTCCTGCTACCAAAGATGCTGAAAAAATTACTTAAAGCTTGCAGTCAAGCCACCAGAAGTTGTGTCGAACTTAAGTTTAACTAGCGGACTTTCCGACGGGTATGGGACCACTGTAAATTCCGGCGGCTATACCGCCGGTATAAATGCAGCTGGTAAATAACAGTGGTTAATCTGCCGGTTTATTGCCAGAATTTATGGCGGTCTCATAGCTGCATGAAATTCCGCCTTATTTCATGATTTTTCTGTAACGATAAAATTAGGTTGGGTTTTGTCAAACTTAATTAAAAATAATCTAAACCTTCAATCTACTCTTCTGATCAATTAATGCTTGACTTCATTAAGTCTTGTGATCATTAACCTTAGATGATTTCTTGTGGAATCAGCAGCTTAAACACTCCAATACTTTGAACAAATCTCATATACATAATTTATTTTTTCCCTATTTTTTAATGAAAGTTTAATATTTACACTGAAGAAAATTCCGAAAAAAGTGGCAAAACTGGGATTTATTATAGTATCCATTGCTTAACAAAAGGCTATTTGGAATTCTGTACAACTGATTATTTCTTGTCGTGAAAGCTAAGACTTTAGGATTAATTTGGCTAATTAATAAAGTTTGGGCTTAATATTTGTTAATTAGAGTCGGCTCAAAGAGGTTTAATATAATAATTAATGAGGAAGCATTTGCTTAATTAATTTGCATGACGATTAATTATGTTAATAATGATTAATTATTACATAATAAAGTAATCAATTTTATTTAATATAGTTAATAACAATCTTTATTATTATTATTTTTTCTAATACAGTTGCCTTTATTGACTTTGTAAACAACTGCTTGCAGAAATGGAATGTTTTTCTTATATTCAACAATTGGATGTATTTTTTCTATTGAAGAAGAAGACTTAGAAGTTATTTGAGAAATTAATAAATAATTGAAATTTATTTCATTAACTTGTTATTAAATCCTTAAATCCTTAAATCATATATATATATATATATATATATATATATATATATATATATATATATATATATATATATATATATATATATATATATATATATATATATATATATATATATATATATATATATATACATATGATTAGAATATTATAAGCTTATGTAATTTTTTAATTTATTTTTATTTTTTTATTTTTAATTTTTTTTTAATATTTAGCATTATAAGCATTGAACATTTAGGCTTTGTTTAGAACATTTTTGTGATTGATTTCGTGATAAGAAAAATAGTTAACAAAAAAAAAAAATTTGGAAGATAGTTTTTTTTTTTTGTATTTAAAAAAATGCTTTTGAAAAATTATTTTTGAAACTTTGATTAAGGTCTTGTTTGGGACGACTATTTTACCTTTTCTTAAAATAATTTTTTAGTACAAAATTATAATTTTTGTACTAGAAAGCAGCTTTAAGAAGCAATAAGAAAGCCGCACCAAACGAAGCCTAAGACTTTGTTAGGGGCAACTTTCTTGTTGCTTCTTAAAGCAGATTTATAGTATAAAAATTTTAATTTTATACTAAAAAGCTTCGTTAAGAAGCAACAAAAAACCCGCCCCAAATGAAACCTAAGAAATGAGTTACCAAAAGTAAAAACAGAAAAGCTTAAGCTATTCCAAACAAAAACTTAATATGAGGGAGGATATGTTAGACCATTCTACACGAAATTATGGAAAAATTGGATTATTGATAAGTTCTTTGAATTTTCAAGGGAAGCCATCATGGTGGAAAAATCTTACCTTGACCACACCATTTCATAAATGCCACATGCAGCACTTGATCATATTTTTACAAATATTTCTATGTGAAAAATTGACCAAAATTTTTTTTTTAAAAAAAAAAAGAAAAGAAAAAAGAAATAGTCATCAAACGAACTCTATAAAATGAAGTATATTGCTTCTATTCTTTTATCAAAGAAATAGAAAAAAAGTTATAAAATTATTTCTATTCAGAATTTGAAGAGCTAGACATGAAAGGCCCGAACTGTTTCTTCTCCATTCTGGCCATGGGGTTGCTTCTTGGCTTCCTCATTGCAGGTTCGAGTTTCTGTTTGTCTATCTCCGGCTTCTTTTTGTTGTATTATGCTATTTGATGGGAACTGCAATAGCTCAAATTTTTAACCGTCGAGATATTATCTGTTTGGTCTAAAGGACCTCGTGATTTTATCCTATTGGTGTCACCTATCTCTGGATTTATCCAGGATGAACACGCTTAACTGCGGAGTTTCTTAATGAAATTTCAACCATTATACTAAAAGGAATTTCGAAATTTAAGAGTTTAGCTTCTTTTTACTTGAGGGGGGTCATCTATCTCAAGATTTCTCTAGAATGAGCATGCTTAACTGTGAAATTTCTCGATGAAATTGCAACTATTTCATCAAAAAGTGTCTCAATATTTAAGAGTTCAATTTTTTTTATTTACTTGTTTTCAGTTGTAAACATCATATTTATCCCTTTCAAACATCTGATTTAGTTGTCGAGATATTGTCAAATTTAGCCAAAGAGCCCTCATGGTTTTATCCTGAGGGTGTAACTTTCCTGGAAGTCGTTCATCCCAGGATTTCTGCCTCTAGAATGAATACGCTTAACTGCGGAGTTTCTTAATGAAATTTTAACCATCACATCAAAAGGCACCTCAATATTTAAACTTTCATTTTTTTTTAAGTTAAGGGGGTCACATATTTCAAAATTTTTCTGGGATTAACATGCTTAATTGTGAAGTTTCTTAATCAAACATCCTTCTGGAACTGTATGAAGCGCCAATTCATCATAATCCAAAACTCTTACAATTGTTTTTGATTTCACAGGCGTGGAATCCATTGGAGTCTGCTACGGCAGGGATGGGAATAATCTCCCCTCGGCGAGCGAAGTCATTGATCTCTACAAATCCAATAATATTGGAGGCATTCGACTGTACGATGCCAACAACGACGCCCTCCAAGCGCTCAGAGGCTCTAACATTCCGGTCATCATCGACGTCCCCAACTCCGACGTCTCATCTCTCGCCTCCGACTCCTCAGCTGCCACCACCTGGGTTCAAACCAACATTCAAGCTTTCTCTCAAGACGTCGCTTTCCGCTACATTGCAGTCGGCAACGAGCTCATCCCAGGCTCTCAGGCCCAAAACATCCTCCCTGCAATGCAGAACGTGCAAAACGCCTTACAGGCCGCCGGACTTCAGAACCAGATCAAGGTCTCGACTTCCGTCTCCTTCGGCGTCGTTGGCACCTCCTACCCTCCCTCCTCCGGCGCCTTCTCCTCCGATGCGTCGAGCACTCTGCAACCAATTGTCAGTTTTCTCTCCAGCCATGGCGCCCCTCTCCTCGCCAACGTCTACCCTTACTTCAGCTACGTCGGCGACACCGCCGACATCTCCATTGAATATGCGCTCTTTACGTCTCCTGGAACTGTTGTCACAGATCCGAACAGTCAGTTGAGGTATCAAAATCTCTTTGATGCGCTCATGGATGCACTGTACTCTGCTCTTGAGAGGGCAGGGGGGTCTGGAGTAGCGGTGGTGGTGTCAGAGAGTGGGTGGCCGTCGGACGGCGGGACGGCGGCGACTACTCAGAACGCACAAACGTACGTTTCTAACTTGATTAGCCATGTTGGACACGGGACGCCGAAGAGGCCAGGGAGCATTGAAACCTACATATTCGCCATGTTTGATGAGAATCAGAAGCAGCCGCAGGGGACAGAGAATCACTTCGGGCTTTTTACTCCTGATAAGCAGCCGAAGTACTCCATCTCGTTTTAGGAATATGAAATGCTTGTAAGATTGCCGTTGAATGAATTTATGTGAAAGGTATAGGATAACAGGAAGATTATGTGTAGTTCAAAATAAAGCCATGAGGCGCAGCATGTTATCAAGTGGCATTTGTAATGGATAATAAAGATTTCTACTTTATTTTATTTGATAGGATTTTTTAAGTGATTTTTGGATCTTGCGAATCGTCTTATTGAGGTTATCAATTGCAGAACTTTGATTGTTCATCTTAGCAATTCATGTACTTTGATTATATCAATGGTAGAAATCTGATGTCGGTTGGCTGCCAGATGGAAGTCCGACGTTGGACGTGGAGTTTGGTGGCAATAGAAATATCTTCCTTCTCTTTTTGCTTGGATCCCCCCTCATGAGAAATGAGGGGTGTATTTATAGTTTTTTTGATAATGATATGACTAGTAAATAGGAAGAAGATCCCTTGATTATGGAATGTTTATTGGGCATTTGAATGTCTTAATGATATCAGAATTCGACAATCTTGGGCTCATTGGATTTGTCTCGTCGAGCCGCTCGATTTGATAGTAAGCCTATCAGGCTTGAAAATAATTTGGTAATTCAAATTATGGTTTGAATCTTTCAAATGTGCTTCGGGTCTTTGATTTGGACCCAATTGAGCTTGGGATTGGGTCGAATTTGATGTTGTTGGGTTTGTATTTTCGAGACGTTCAGTTCGGGTATAAGTTTGTTGAATCGGAGTTCAGATAGTCCCAAAATTTAAATTTTAAAATTTCCAACTTGATTTTGCCACTAGATTTGTTTCCTGTCAAGATAATTTTTTTGATGATATATCAATTTTTATTAATTAATTATATATTAATCTATTTTAGTACTCATATTGGATTGTGTAGGCATTTCTAAATACATGCCTTTTTCTACCTTTTTTTTTTTGGAAATTTTGGGGCCGAAGCCCATCTATTGAATATGAAAAAAATTACAAGTAAATAAAATCCTGGCCCTTAACAAAAGCAGGGGAGGATAAGAAGCAAAAACAAAGTTACAAAATAAAAGGAAATAACAACTATACCACCCATAACACCCAAAAGGTAACAAAACTGTGGTATACAAAATTGATCAGGATTCAGTTAGAGCTGCAGTGATATTCGAAAGGGACAATATCATCAGATAGATCATAAAAAAAAAACCCCTGGTTGCCTGAGAAGACCCTCCAAGGGGCAGTGCTACAGCGGTCATCGTCGTCCTACAAAATTTGTCTGAAATAATAAAAAAAAACCAGTCTCCCTGGTTGCCAGGAGGCCATCCAGGACGACACCAGTGATAGAGGAAGCTCACAACCAGACTAGCCAATGCTTCCATAATGATTCCAGAACCAGATAACATGAAGCAGTCCGCGAAAATTTCATAAGCAAAACTTTAGAAGACCAAAACCTCCAGAAACAGATACAGTCAACATAGGAGATGAATAAGATTTCTGCCATTTTTCCACTTCTCCAGCTTAGCAGCTATAGAATTTTTAATTTTCCTACTCACAGTAGTTTGACACTCAATGATGTTGCCAAAACACCTATCATTTCTAGCCCTCCAAATGTTGTCAATAGAAGAGTTGATCACAAGGCAATAAAAATTCAACATCTCATTAGAATCAGAAATATCATCAATAAAGTCATAAATCTGGAGAAGGTTGGGCCGAAACAACAGGGTTTGAGACTGAGGTATAAGGAGGTTCAGGATACCAAAAGAGAAATCACACTCAAAGAAGAGATGTGAATGAGATTCTCTATAATCCTGACAGAAAAAACAGCAACTGTTAACCATAATACCACGTTTAAGTAAATTATCCTATGTTTTAAGCCCATTTTTAATAGCCAACCAGCCAAAAGAAGAGAACCTGATAGAAGAATGTTTGTACCAAATAAAACGATGCCAGCCCATCACAGTATGATGTTTAAAAAATTCTTTGCTAAAAAGTTTATTCGAAACTTTCACAGAGTTGTTCCATATAGGTCCACAATCAACATTCCAGATAGGCACGGAGGCCTCCCAATTGCCATTTCTTATGATATAAGTAGTAATTTCCTTTTTAACTGATTCCAGCCAGCTACATTTTGCATTTAAATTAGCAAGTTCAGAAATAGATTTGCCAAAGCACCAAGGATCCCAGATTAGGGAAAAGTTGCAGTTTGTGTGAATCCTAAGCTACAAACAATGATTTAGTTGGTGTGCAATATTGCTGAGGTGTTTCCAGAATTGGGAGCTATGCTTTGGGATTGGGGACCAGAGGGAGTTGTACAAATTACGCCAGCAGTCAAATAGCAAACCATTATTGTTTAGAAATCTCCAAATCATAGAGCAGCTAAAGCTAAAAGATAAGGAACCAAGAGAGGGTAACCCAAGACCACCATTAGCTTTGGGAATACAAGTGTCTTTCCAAGCAATTAACAAAAGCTTTCTCACATTAATGTCACGCCCAAAAAGAAATATGGAACATAATTTGTTAATGATTTTTAAACAGTATTTGGGAAGAATTGATCCCCTAATCCAGTAAGCAATAGAGTTGAAAATGGTATATCTCAGAAATTGAATCCTACCACCAAAGGATAGCAGTTAAGCCTTCCAACCCTCCAAAGCTTTAGTAATTTTTGTGATAAGAGGCTGGTAATCAAGATGGGTAAGTTTCTTCAAAAAGATTGGGAGGCCCAGGTATCTTAAAGGTCTCAAGGTTTGTTGAATGTTAAGCATATTGCAGATAGTCTCAGATAGGTGACAATTCTTAGAAAAAAGGATGGAGCTTTTAGAAGGATTGATGTTCAGCCCAGAAGAAGCCGCAAACCTTCCAAGAATAACCTTGAGACAAGCTGCCTCATCAATATTTGCCTTCGATCAGAACACAGGCAAATCATCAGCATATAAAAGGTGGGTAATAGCAGTGTTACCCAAAGAAATGCCAGAAAAAAGCTTGTTGGTTTTTGCTTCTTCAAAACATTCAGAAAGACCGTCCATGACAATAGTAAAGAGATAGGGGGAAAGAGGACATCCCTGTCTCAGGCCGTTAGAAGACCTGAAAAAACCTTCAAGAGAGCCGTTAATGGCAACAGAGAAATGGATATCAAAGATACAGGATTTAATCCAAGAAATGAAAACAGTAGGGAAGCCTTTGGCTTGCATACGATGGAGCAGAAAATCCCTAGAAACCATATCAAAAGCCTTGTTAATGTCAAATTTTGCACAGAAGAATTTTTCCTTAGGATTGGTGTTGAAGTTACCAAGGATTTCTTTTGCAAGAGTAATATTATCAGTAATGATCCTGTGCTTGATGAACCCAGCTTGTGAAGGATGAACAATGTAGGGCATGACTGTTTTTATCCTATTAGCTAGCAATTTGGCAATAATCTTGTAAAAAGAGTTACACAGTGAGATTGGCCTATAATCATTAACAGAAGTGGCGTGAGGATGCTTGGGAATGAGCGCAATAGCAGTGTTCTTAGCTTGTTTTGGCAAAAAGGAGGTGGAGAAAAAGGAAAGCACGACATTGGAAATTTGGTTACCTAAGGTGTTCCAAGTAGCCTTGTAGAAATCAAAGGTGTAACCATCCGGCCCAGGAGCAGCGTGCGAGGGAGAAGAAAAAATCACATTTTTTATCTCCTCAGAAGTAAAGGGGGCAATCAGACCTGCAAGGAAATCAGTAGGAATAACATTCCCAGTAGGAAGGGAAGCAGGGCCAGTGGGTGCAGGACCATTAAAAAGATGTTTGAAGTGATTTATGAAAGCATAGGAGATCTCATCATTAGAGGAGTACATAATACCATCCACTGTAATGCCTCTAATTTGATTGGTGTTATGCCGAATATTGATGTTGGAATACAGAAACTTCAAATCATCTTCACCAGCTTTAAGCCATTTTGCCTTGCTTCTTTGAGTGATCCACTCAACCAATCTAGCTTTAAGAGCAGAAAGCTCATAATTAATAGAGTTTAGATTAAAATTAAGGATATGGTTGAGGGGATCAAGTTGAAGACTGGAAGTAACTTTAGACCGAGATTCAGAGAGGTTCTCAAGCTCCTCCTTTAGAGAGTTAGACGAGTTCCACTTCATGAGCTTCAAAGAACTCTTTAACTCTCTAAGTTTATGGTAAAAATCACAAATCGGGCTACCAGACGTAGGAAGAGAGAACACCTCCAAGACATCTTTCCAGAAGGCAGGTAGGGAACACCAGTAATTCTTGAACATAAAACGATGGTTTTTCCTATTGTGAGTATCCATATGAAGAATGATAGGGAAATGATCAGAGATGTCAGGATCACTAACAATGTAATCAGAGTTTGGGTAGGTAGATAGCCAAGCCTCGTTGACAAAAACTCTATCCAACTTAATATAGATTGGATTATCCACTCTCTGGTTAAACTAGGTATAGTAATGGCCAATCGAATCCAAATCCGCAACCTTTGCATTAAAGACAAAATTGTTAAGCTATCCCAGCTTACTATGAGAAAGAGGTAACCCTCCAGCTTTATCAGAAGTGAACTTACAACAGTTGAAGTCCCCTAAAATGGCCCAGGGGAGAGGAGTGTTGCCAACAAGGTTAGTGACATTATTCCAGAGTGATTGCCTATCCACAATTGAGTTTGAAGCATAGATGGCAGAAATACAACAAACATCCTGATTCCCGACCTGAATCACCCCATGAATAACCTGGCTAGAAGTGAACAAAGGTCTAAATGAAACCTTTTGGGCATTCCACTTGATCCAAATACGCCCAGGAGAAGAGTAAGAGAAGTTGTCATATCTCCCCTCAACCGGAAAAACCGAATGAGAAGAATTAAATCAGTCATCAGAGACTGAAGAAGCAGAAACCTTAGCTTCCAGAATAATCAGCATATCTAAATTAAATTTAAAAATCAAAGATTTGCAAGACAAAACTTTGGAGGCATTTTTGAACCTTCCAAAACGTGAAAAAAAAAAAAAAACATTCAAAGCTTCTCTTCCATTATCTTTCATTTTCAGATCTTTTCTGTCAAACATTTATGATCGATGGCTGACATGTTCATCAAAATCACTAACATTGAATGCATCAATTAGTACACTAACATTGTAATGATTATACAATTTACTATAATATCTAGTGATTATGATTCTTCATCGGATTAGCTAAAACTAATTATGATATAATAAGAAATTGGGTGAGATATTGATATATTGTAATAAGTTTTTTTTAAGTGCATTTATTAATCTTTAACAATATATTCAACTTCGATTATAAGGATTATCTTTATGGAATTAGATAGTTAAGATTCTTAACTGTACTATGAATTTAAGGCTTATTTTAGGACGATTTTTTTCTGCTTATTAAAGTAGCTTTTTTAGTACACAATTAAAAAGCAGTCTCAAACGAAGCCTAAGTTTACTATGAAATTTAGGGTTTAGAGTTAGCTTTTACCTTTTATTAGTCCTAAAATTTCACTTAATTCTCCTTTTTTATGTAATAAAATGCAATTTATACTATTAATTGTATAATTATATAGTAATTGCTTTAAAATAGTTTATTAGTGTAACTTAATTAGAAGTTTCTTAAGTATGTCTCCACAGGATGCATCTTCCATTGAAGACAAAAAAGTTGGAATCATGACTTTGTGAAAGGCTTTCTGAGCATATCGAAATGTTGATCATTAGTGGAGACAAGGGAGAATATGAGGAAACCATCACCTAACTCATCATTAATAAAGTGGTGGTTAAGTTGGGTGTAATTTCTTTTGCAAAAAATAGGTCGGATTCAAGTTGACTCGAATAGTATCAGATCAGTTTCGGGTTCGATCCGAACCCGGCCCGTGACATGAAATTGACACCCCATAATATTTGACTTCCATAGAGGATCAAACAATATTGCTTTGCTTTGTAGAAAGAACACCATGAAATGGGATTTAATCCTAAGAGATGATATATGATGAGATGGGGAGGGGGGGGGGGGGGGGGGGGGGGGGGGGGGGGGTGAAGTCATAATGATTTAAAGCCCAATCAATATTTAGATTATGCAGTGAGAGTGAGAGATGGATATTGACATAGTAGCAATCAGTGTGATATGAAATTCTTGAGATTTAGTAAAATTTTCAATTTTGTGTGTAATTGAAAAGAGTAATGAATATTTAATGTAGTAATTTATGAAAATAACATAACATCAAAGATCATTCATTGAATCTATTCGAGATGGACCCCAAACATCATAATACACTAAATCTAGTGAATGATAACAAGAAGCTAAATCTCGTAACGGGGCTAATGAATTCATCGGTTACGAAGTTGGTCGGTAGAATCAAGTCAAAAGAGAGGCAATATTTGCACAAATTGAAGACAAAGAAAATTTTTGTATTATGAACATTCCATTGAAGGGATTATTTGCATGATTACAAGCTATTAGAGACTTGTATTTACGAAAGAAACTAATAAAAGCTATCATTTAATGCAAAATATGCAATTAATTATATTATTATACAGTAAACACATTTAACATGATTTATTTTCTTGTATTTTTTATAGTGTTTTTCAATAGGAATCAAATTATGATGAAAAAAAATAATGAGGACTTAGTCAAATTTTTCTGAAGTTTCTGTCTACTCTATATAATCAGGTAGCCTGTTGCTACTCTTTTATCAAAGAGAAAAGAAAAGTTATTTCTGAGATTTTTTTTTTTCAAGAACTAGTAGGCATGACAAGCTACTGTTTCTTCTCCATTGCTATCATAGGGCTGCTTCTCAGCTTCCTCACTGCTGGTTCGAGTTTCTTTTCCATCTCTCTTATGTTAGTTGATGATAAATAAATATTTTGCTCATAAGTATAAAACTATGAGCCGTAAGGGTTCGTTTGGAATGACTTTCTCACTGTTTTGTCAATTTTTTTTTTCACTTTTTTCAATAAATTTTTATGCTGGGAAGGTGCTTTCTATGATTGCATTAAGGCTTCGTTTGGGGTGACTTTTTTTCTGCTTCTTAAAGCAGGTTTTTAGTTTAAAAACTTTCATTTTTGTACTAAAAAATTATTTTAAGAAGCAGTAAGAAAGCCGTCCCAAACGAAGCCTAAGAAAATATGTTTTTTAGCCGTAAGGGTTCGTTTTGATATGAAAATGAACTAAGAGTGGTATATATGTAATATTAAAATTTTAGGTGTTAAATATGTAAATAGAGTATTATATGGTGGTATGTATGTAAATCTCCCTTTCTTTTTTGGAAATTTACATACATACCACTTTATATCATCAAATTTATATATCTAACACCCAAAACTTTAATATTACATACATACTACTTTATATTATTTTAATATCAAATATGCCACTCATATTTCCTTCAAATTACTCATATATTTCATTTTTATCACTCATATTTGATATGAAAATGAACTAAGAGTGGTATGTATGTAATATTAAAATTTTAGGTGTTAAATATGTAAATAGAGTATTATATGGTGGTTGTATGTAAATCTCCCTTTCTTTTGGATAAAATTCACGGAGGTGCCTACAAGTTAATATAAAATGCAAAACAATGTCTTTAAGGGAAAACTTCAGTTCACTACCGCTCTCACTACCGCTCTAAAGAGCTACAAAACAAATCCAAAATAAAAAACCTACAAGCCGATCGAAAAGTCCCCTCTAGAAAAAAATTACAGGAAAACCTAGAAACTTGCTATGTCGGCTAGGAGCCAGCACCCAAACAAGAAAGATCCAGATAAAAGCAATCAGCACCATCTTTCTCGCTAAAAAATTCAGCTTGCAACCAGCATCAACAAGCCAAAAAACCTGAAGACAGGGAAAACTACAAACAAAAACGGGCACAAAGAAAATAGTATTGAGATTAGCAATCAATTTAAAAAGAATGTACATATCATAACATATATGATCAGAAAAACTAAGAAGCCAGATATGAAGAAAAATGACATCAATGAACATCATCTTCTCCTTTCTACAAGCGCTACAAAGGATATCGACAGCCAACCCAGAGATCATACACGGGTTACAACAATCTTTATTAAAAGCTGCAGCTATTTGATTCCTAAATAACATTTACTTCTTTTTTTACATACAAAAATCATAGAATCTCAATCAATAAAAACTGACTTTTTCTTCAGGGGTTGAATCTATTGGTGTTTGCTATGGCATGAACGGCGACCATCTTCCTCCACCAAGTGAAGTCATTGATCTCTACCAATCTTCTAATATTGAAAGGATTAGACTTTACGACCCCAACCAAGAGGCATTGGAAGCCCTTAAATGCTCTGGCATTGCTGTCCTTCTCGGCATTCCCAACTCCGATTTATATTCTCTCGCTAATGATTCCTCTGCAGCCTCCACTTGGATTCAAAACAATATCCAATCTTTCTCATCAGAAGTCCATTTCCGCTATATAGCCGTTGGAAACGAGCTCATCCCTGACTGTGAAGCCCAATATATCCTCCCTGCAATGCAGAACTTGCAGAACGCCTTACAGTTCGCCGGCCTTCAAGATCAGATCAAGGTCTCCACAGCAGTCTCCATGGGGCGTTCTTGCCACCACCTCCTACCCTCCCTCAAACTGGCGCCTTCTCCTCTGATGTCATCGACATTCTCCAACCAATTATCAGCTTTCTCGCCATTAATGGCGCCCCTCTGCTCGCGAACATCTACCCTTACTTCAGCTACGTTGATGACACACAAGATATCTCCATCGAATACGCGCTCTTCACTTCTCCTGGAACGGTGGTCACAGATCCCAACAGTCAGTTGAGTTATCAAAATCTCTTCGACGCGTCCCTTGATGCGCTCTACTCGGCGCTGGAGAAGGCGGGTGGCGCAGATGTTGCGGTGGTGGTGTCGGAGACTGGCTGGCCGTCAGATGGAGGGACGGCGGCGACGGCGGAGAATGCACAAACGTATATCTCGAATCTGGTTCACCATGTTGGGCAGGGGACGCCCAAAAGGCCGGGGTGGATTGAAGCTTACATATTTGCCATGTTTGATGAGAATCAGAAGCAGCCGCAGGGGATACAGAATCACTTTGGGCTGTTTACTGCTGATAAGCAGCCTAAGTACACTATCATGTCTTACAAATAGATGCCAATGCTTCTTCTTGAAAGAATAAGTTGTGGGGTGGTTAATATATTGATAAGATTTTCTTTTTAGAATTTATATTTGTAAGGAAATATTATTTGAGAGGTATAAGACATAATGATTAATTATATGTAATCGATAATAAGGGCGTAAATGAGTCGAGTTGAGCTCACAGACACGTGCATATGGAATACTCGAATATTTAAGCTAATTAAGACAAATTCACACGCATAACACATATGCAAGACTCGAGCTTAAGTAGTTGGTAGCCAAATCTCCCAACCAATAGATCAACTAAGGTGAGATGCAGCCCGAGTTTGAATAATTAATAGAATTTGAGCTAGACCTTGAGAGCTTAATTGTATGTGTTCAAGTTAGTTCATGAAAATGCTCATTTGGTATAGAAGAGAGGGTATATATCGTTTTTATTTAAGCAGCTATTATGATAAAATGATAAAGTATAAGAGATTATATTAGAAATAATAAGGTTTCATTTAACATAAGGAAGAGTAATATAATTTTAAAATATTTATGCCATTAATTTGTACGATATTCATTGTAATTAGCCGACAATAATTGTATCATCGATTATTCTTTATGTCAAAGTTGTATGTCCACACATTCAATGCGCAAGCATTGCCTTGGGGGATAGTCGTCAGTACCAGTCTACAAGCAAGTAGTTATCCAACCCAACAAAGCTCGCAACACCTGATTTTGACTATCGAGGATCAGATTAAGGATGCACTCAACTGGCGAGTTCGTCTTTAGTTCTGCCCATAGTCATGGCTTTATTTTATGAATTTAGTTGAATGTTTTTCATATTTATTTCATAGTTTTAATTTTTAAATATATACTAATATTATCTCTAATATATTATCATATTCAATAGTCTTAAAAAAAATTAAATCTAATGAATATTGTGTAGCATATGTCATTTCATGTATTCTTAATTAGAAAGAGATATTTATGGTTTAGGCAAATAAGACATTGAAAACGATGAAAAGAAAAAGGTACCTCTTTTTTATTTATATAATATAGCGAGCAATAAAAATAAAACATATGTTGAGCATAGCTCAACAATATGAGGTATGCATTCCCATAATTACAATAGGAATCAAGTTTATTTATTTGAAGTACACACACAGATAAAATGAGAAGAAATTCATGAGATATAAGAGTTTTTACATTAAAATTTTTAAAAAGAAAAAAAATTATAAGATCTGATTCAATTGAAATAATACATACATTATATATTTGAAGTTTTAGAAGTCCGCTGCTCTCTACAGGCATGTAAGATTTATGCTTCGTTTGGAATGACTTTCTTACTATTTTTTAAAGCAGTTTATTAGTACAAAAATTTAAATATTTGTACTAAAAATTTGCTTTAAAAAGCATTATGAAAGCCCTCCCAAATGAAGCCTTAGAGATCATTTGGTCTTTTAATTAATATCATGAAACTTTTAGACATTTTTCAAGTGTTTAATTTATCTTCATTTGGACTCATATTTGATTATCTTTTGTTTCATTGAATTTTTTTATCAAGATGTTTTATTTGGGGCATATAGAATAATGCATCAAACTTTATGTTGGTCAAGTAAAATTTTTAGAGACATATTGTTCATCCCTAATTTTAGATTTTGAAACTTATGTTATTCAAAAAAAGAATTAATGAAAGTTGTTGACCCAAAGTGACACCCCTATACACAGCTATCGACCTATTATTATATAATATAATGGAAGTCATCCTGCCTATATTATTTGTTAATATATTTGAAGAATTGAATATTCTATTTTGCTTCAGTATTTAGGCAGTGAGGTTCTCTCTTCTTGGCATTAATTAACATATTGTTAATATACTTTTTTTTTTAAATAAACATTAATTAATATTATTTAGAAAATAATTAAACCTTTATTTTTTTTTTTCCTTTAATAATTTTTCTCCCATACAAGATACAACAAGCTTTTCTTCTTGACAGCTAATTTATTCAGGCAGGCAAATGGCCGCACCACCCTTCTGATTCTGCATAATCAGAAGTGGAGAGAATATTTTGGGCTCTTGTTGGCGTTAAACAGCCCATAATGGTTCTCTGTTCCCCCTGGCTGCTTCATGTTCTCATCAAAAATGGCGAATATGTAGGTCTCAATGTTAACTCCCGGCTTCTTGGGCGTCCCTTGATTCACATGGTTTATCAGATTTGACAGATAAGTCTGCGCGTTCTGCTGTGTGGCCACACCGCCACCATCCGACGGCCAGCCGGTCTCCGACACCACCAGGTTGACATTACCACCCCCCATCTTCTCCAGCGCCGAGAAAAATGCGTCAACCATCGCATCAAACAGATTCTGATACTGCAACGGCCCGTCGGTGACCACCGTCCCCGGCGAAGTGAAGAGTGCGTAGTTGAGGTTGATGTTGGGGTTTCCGAGGTAACTGAAGTAAGGATAAACATTAGCGAGGAGGGGGGCACCGTTGCTGGCGAGGAAGGAGACGATGGGTTGCAGAGTGTCGTGGACGTTGGAGGAGAAGGCGCCGGCGGAGGGAGGGTAGGACGCGCCGAAGACGCCGGTGGATACCGAAGTTGAGACCTTTATCCTGCCTTGCAGTTCGGCAGCCTGCAAGGCGTTTTGTATATTCTTCATTGCAGGGAGTACGATCTCCGGATGAGCGCCGGGGATACGCTCGTTGCCGACAGCTATGTAACGAAAGTTCACGTCTTGGGCAAAAGCTTGAATATTATTTTGAACCCATCCGGTGGCGGCGGAGGGATTAGCTGCAATCGCTGAGAGATCAGAATCAACGACGTCGTCGAGGATGACCGGAATGTTAGAGCCTCTAAGCGCTTGGAGGATATCGTGGTTGGTATCGTAGAGTCGAATGCCTCCTATCCTGTTGGATTTGTAGAGGTCGACGACTTCATTTGGCGGAGGGAGATTATTCCCTCGCCGACCATAGCAGACACCAACGGATTCTACAGCGATGAAGCTAAGAAGAAATCCGACTGCTACAATAGAGAAGAAAGTACTGGTAGACATGGCTGGCTAGCTTGCTCTCTGTAATGATCTTTTCTACGATAAAAATACAGTGAGCTCTGCCTCATTATATTGAGCGAGTTGGTTGATTGATTCCAGATTTTTCATTGAATGCGCAATGCGCATTTATGAAATGCGACAAAATTCCTCTTAGAACATCGAATGGGACATACAGTGAGTGTATTGTAAGCATTAAGAGAGATCCCTTCGGATTTTTCTGCATTTGTGTATTAACTAAGCACAATGGTTGAGTTATTTATGAATAGTTTTCTGCATATCTAAATCATGCGGAAACTTCAATGATTAGCTTTTGGCCCTTTCCATCTATTGGCAGACTGCAAAGTTTCACACACTTTTAGACAGATATTCATTGTATATGATCTCATTTCTATAAATAATTTTGTTTATATTTTTTTTTTTTTAATTCAAAAAAATGTAAATAGTCAAATAAAAAACACATCATTAATGTATGAAAACCAAGATAAAAAACAATTTTATTCCCGAATTTTTTTTTATATTTGACAGTTCGATCCGCTCATCCATGACGCAAGAGATATTGTTATGTTCTTTTGTCATAAACCTCTATTCATACATTTGCCACATAATTAGATAGTAGCCTACATATTCTATAAAAAAGGGCTGTTGTCTTGTAATGAGGAGATGGATAAGATTTGACACCGGGTGGACCTATCCAACCCTATTCAACCAACCAAATCCGCCTCCTTATTTTTGCCAACTTGTCATCTCACTGCGAACATGAAGTTCCTCTTTACCCCAATAGAATGACGCCAGAGCTATTGCTACGTTATTTTGTAATAAACTTCAGTCCATGTATTAGCTACATAATTAGATAGTTTGGCTTTTATATTTTCTTTAGGCCTATTTCCTTTTAAGTAGCCTACATATTCTATAAATAAGGGATGTTGTCTTGTAATAGCCAAAGCTCTCAACCAACAGATTAGCATGATCGAGCACTAATCTAGATGCATATGACTAAGAAACTTCTATAATTTATTTCAGGACCATCCATACATCGGTTTCAACAAACTTCACCCTAGTACAGTTCGTAGACAGCATTCGCTTGATTATGATTTTTTTAGCCATAATTATCTAACTACAATCCTCCAACCTTTATTACTCGAATATGTTTATCTAACCATCGTTACTCGAATACGATCTTTTGACCACTTTCACATGACTATAGTCCTTCGACAATTGTTGTTCGGCTTTGATTCGATCCAACCATTTCGATTGACTACAATCCTTCGACCATTGTCACTAGAATGCGGTTGCTTGATCGTCATCGCATGACTAGAATCCTCTAATCACCGTCATCTGATTATGGTCCTCTGACCACCATCACCCACTACGATCCTTATATCAACTTCGCTTAACTTTGGTCCTCTAACCATTATCCATCGACTATGATCCTCCAACCATTATTAATAAATATGATCCTTTTATCATTATGCCCTCGTTATAGTATTGCAAATTGAGCACCTCCAACCGTTGCTAACAACATCAATGCACACTAATATTAAAAAACTCAAACATCTTCAATATTTTAGTAACAAATCTTTACTTTTTCTTCATAATACAAATTTATATAATCCTTTAAGTGACAAATCACTGAAAACCTAAAAGATTTGGAATTTATGAGAATAGGATTTCTAAAATTTTACATAATAAATTTAAGTTTTAAATTTTATATCAATATTATTTTTAACTATCAGAGTAAAAAAATGAATGATGATAATTTAATACTAAAGTGAAACTGATAATTTAACTAAACTTCAACCAGTTCATCAATTTGACGTTTAGACTGTCTGTCTATCTCAATCCTTTATAGCTTTAGATAAAATGATTTAATAGTACATCAAATCAGTCCACAAACTAGTTCATGGTTGAACCAATTGAGCTGGCCTTTGTATCTTATTTTCTAACCTTTAATGATTAAGGTATTGTCACAGTCCAACCCGATATTACCCACTAAACAGACGAATTATATCGTGTTAAATTGGGATAGGCTAGTTCAAAATCTAAATTTAGGGGGCTACTCAGATATTTTCTAGTAATTTACCCACATACCACATAGCCTCTAATTAACTTTAGTAAACTACATAAAGTAAAACTCATCCACAAATTTTTTTTTCCTTTCATTAAAATATGTATACAGTATTTTTTCTACAGTACATGGTTACGTAGGCTGATCAAAACTGAGAATTACAATAAATAGTCATGATTGTACAAAATAAATAAAAAAAAAAAAACTTATATAGACTCAGATAAATTAGATCTTGAACTCAACTACTCAACTACTCAGCATGCTCTTTTCCTTTCCCCTAACCTTAAATAGAAGGAACAAGTGTGAGCAAAACACAACTCAATAGAGTAAGCTGTAACAGAAGTAAAACAGTCTGTGCACTGAAAAGTAAAACAGTCTGTGCACTGAAAGTTAAAAAACAAGAACTTCATATATCAGAATAAAAATAATAAAAGATTTCTTTCATACATATATACCTTCTATCAGAAACAGACCCTTGTGAATCTTTGTAGCATATTATAAAACAGACCCTTATGACTCACAATGCTCCGCACATATCATATATTAAAAAATTTCGGCCATATGATTCCCTGTGCATTTATCACCTTAATATATCATTGCATTTCAGAAAAAGAATAAAATTAAACAAATTGTAGAATTTCACAGAATACTTCAATAATAAGCAATAAAATTTTGTACTGAGCAGAATTTTTATAATTTCATAATAAACCAGATTATTAGGGTTCATTCAGATCATTATTTGAAGCTTTAATTGCATTAGAACATTTTTTTTTTATCAAAATTATTTCTAAATAACTAAAATAGCATTTTCTTAAATAACCCAAGCAAAATATTTTTATAAAATATTGAAATGTCCAAGACTGTCAGATATATAACATATGAAAAGTTATACGGCAAAAGTTTTACGGGTACAATATAATTCTAATATTTTTCTTAACATAATTATAATTTAAATCAGGAAATTCCCAAAATTCTCGTATTTTTGAATACTAAGATAACCACATGCAACATATCTCGAGCTCAATAACTTTCAAAATTGGGATGACAATAAAAAATAGACCTAATTTAATTTAAACCTTAGCTTTCTCTTACTAGAATCTTTCTCTCTCTCTCTAGTGGGCAGCCTAAATAGAAATATGTGAGAAAATTACTTTAAATTAGATTATGTATTGCATATAGAAAATTTGATTTAATCAAATTAATATGTTTTGGATCTTATTGCAATGTTATTAATAGACCGAAGCTTGCTATGACAAGTTCAAATAGGAGACCCAGTAAATTATTAACATATAAAAATAAATAAATTTTTATATTTCACTCCTCAGTAATTGATTGATTTATAATCTTTCTGCAAAGACATGTTACTATAACATAAATTTAACATTATTAAATTACAAGAAAATAATATATTTGCACTCTTAGCACAGACATGTGAGATGTAATTATGAAATTAATGTCACACTAGAAAGGAACATCTATGTGTTTTGAAACTAAATCAAATTCCAGCTGCTAATTTTAATCTCTAGCGATGGCATATTATTTTTGGACAGCTTTTTTGTTGCTTTATTTTTTAATACAATTTTATTTTTTTGAATTTAAAATTTTGATAATGAAAAGCTGCTTCATAAATAGTAAGAAAGTTGTTTCAAATAAAACCTTAGTATTTTGTTCAATTGTTAGATTCCCCTTTGTTTGTATCCTCTAAATCAAATATCTTAATGTAATTAAGGGATTAAATTGTCTACAAATGATGCTCCAAGTAGGGCCGTAAACGAACCGAGCCGAGCCGAGTATGTGAGTGTTCATGTTTGTGTTCATTTAATATCAGCTTGTTCAAGTTTGGTTCATGTTTGTTCGAGCTTTATTGTTTGTGTTCATGTTTGGTTCATTTAAATTTATGAGTGTTCATGTTCGGTTCATGTTCAGTTTATGTTCGTTCGTTTAGTGCTTATCGAGCTTGTTCGCGAACATATTTAACGAATTTTTTTAACTATCAAACAAGCACGTTCATAAACATATCTATGAACAAATATATTTATAATAAAAGCAATTGTCTATGTAACAAAAGCAATGATTATTTATATTTATTAATTTTATAGTCAAATATTAATTATTTTTATCGATCTTATTCACGAGTTCAAAATCGAACATGAATTGAACTTCTTATCGAGCTTAATGTCGAGCTTGTTCATGAACTTCAAATGATGTTGTTCGCGAACATAAATGAGCTGAACACATTAGTGTTCAAGTTTGTTTATTTAAGAATCGAGTATTTAAAATATTGTTCAAGTTTGTTTGTTTAGTTAATTAAACGATCACAAACGAGCTTTAATCGAACCGAACAACGAGTAGCTCGTCGAACGTTTGGTTCACTTGCAGCCCTAGCTCCAAGCTATTTTGTTTTAAAGTCTATTTAAATTGCAATGAAATTAAAGATCAATTGTTATTTAACTTTTAAGATATCTCATTAATTTGTATATAATTTATTATATAGAAATCATATATTTTATTTTCTTTTTATGATGGACTGAAAATAAAATAAATACACTCATATAAAAATATAATTTTGAAGCCCAATCTAAAAGGTTAGTCCATTTTGTTTTGCTTAGATCTCATCTTGAGTGAAAAGAAGACTATTCTTAAAGAATGTTCCTTCAGACATGGAAGCTCTAAAGCGACTATGATTTAATGAATTCAAATATATTTTCGATAAATTACTTGATGATTTGAGCTATGGATTATGATGAATATTAATTTTTCTTAGTATTTTTTTTCGATGACGCTCCCTTATTATGAATAACCAATAAATTTTTTTATTTCACTTAACTTAGAATAAATTATTAGTTTATAAATTTTCTCTTGATTAAGTTATTAGTTTATCTCACCACGCTACAAGAGAGTGTATAGAGCTTATCCACCTCGTGTATAAGTGGTTCTCGGGTCCACCACAAATGCCAAAAATGGGATTTTAGGAGACTACCCGTCTCTTCGTAGGCGCCGCACCGAGTTTCAGGAGATCAGGTATAAGGTGATGATAAAGATTTCTACTATAAAGTAGTGGAAGATTTTGTAGAATAAATGCCCGACAAAGAGTGTGGAGAATCATTTTCTTATGAAATGTCGGCTTTATAGGTTTCAGATAAGACATGGGGTTACCATTAATGAACATCTAAATTACTTCACCAAGCTATTGCAGATCTTTTGAATCTGAATGAGGATGTTGGAGATGAATACAAGGTGCTCCTTTTGTCAAACTCGCTCCTAGATGAGTATGAAAACTTCATAATGACACTCATTCATGAGAAGAAGGTCTTGAACTATGGTGAGAAGACTACTACATTACTAAATCACACATTCCATCATCGAGATAAGGAATCAACAAAGAAGGATTCAGCTGAGGTTCTCACACTCCAACGAGGAAGATATGTGAAGAAGAATAAAAAGGTTAAAAATAAAAACAATAAGCAGGGTAAGATTCGTGAGTGCAGTCTTGAAAATAATTATTATACTTTCTATTTAGAGACTAGTAATTAAAAGAAAGATTATCTGAAATTGAAGGAGAAGTGAAATGGAGTTTCTACGGAGGCAAAGACAAACCTTAATATGGAAGAGTGTAATAAAAATTTAAATGTATTACTATATGGAGTTTCTCAGAGTTTGAATACAAATAATTTATTCTGAATTTTTGATATTGGTGATATCGATCTTATTTACTCATTAGAAAGTGGTTTTATACCTACAAGGAGCTTGATAGTGGTGTAATGACCATGTAAAAAGATAAAGCTTGTCATACTGTTGGCGTAGGGAGCATCATCATAAGAATGCATGATGATACTGTGAGAGAGCTGACTGATATGAGACACATTCCAAATATTAAAAAAAAACTTATTGTATGTTAGGGCTTTGGAGTTCTAAAAATACATCATAGAGCGTTGGTTTTTTTTTTTAAAGAGAGTTCATCACCATAACCTTTGCTATCTTCAGGGAAGAAAAATAATTATAATGGATGTTATTGTTGATGATTCTTTTGATGCCACTCCATTATGGTGTATGCTGCCAGCTCAAGCTAGAGAGGCTTCTATTATGATTTTGATAAATAAATGGTTGATTAAAGGAGTACGCACTTGCAAGCTCAATTTTTAGGAATATTATGTATTTGGCAAGAAGACACAGGTATCCTTTGGTACTGCCATCAATAATAAAAAGGGTATCCTAGAGTATGTCACACATATGTTTAGGGCCTAACAAAAATTGTATCATTCGACAGACAGTGATACTTTATCTCTTCTATTGATGATAACTCCAAATATTTTTGGGTGTACACCATGAGGCACAAAAGCGAGGTATTGGAGATTTTTAGAACTTGGAAGAAGTGGATTGAGACTTAGAAAGGAAAAATGTTTTGATGTATCAGATCATATAATGAGGGCAAATACACCTTGGATGTATTCTTATAGAAGTGTCAGAGATCTATGATAGAGTGCCACTTCAGTGTTAGAGAGACATTACAGTAGAATGGGGTGACAGAGAAGATGTTCTAAAACTAGGTCAAGGCACTATAATGATCTAAAATCAGCTTGGTTGAGGGACTACATTGCATTTAAAATTTTAACCGCATAGGCTAAAATTTCACTACAACGAGGCATTAAATAGTTCTGGTGATGATCTTTGAAAGAGGGCTATAGATGAAGATTGAGTCTCTCCAGAAGAATGTTACTTGGAGATTGGTAAAACTTCCTATAGTAAGGAAACTTATTGAGTGCAAATGGGTGTTAAGAAGAAGTGATCTCATGGAGCTGATGTGCAGTATAAGACTAGGTTGGTGGAAAAGACTCTATGTAGTGGGAAGGGATTGATTATAATGAGGTGTTCTCCCCAGTGGTTAAGCATCATTTGAACTATATTCACTTTGCACTTGTAGCACATTATGGTTTAATTTTGGAGCAACTCAATCAAGTCGTTGCACAAGTAATTAGCATTATGAGCAAGTTCATACATGATCTAGGAAAGAGTGATCATTGGTAAGCTGCGAAGATTATCCTAAGGCATTTGAAGGGTACAATGATATAGGCTTGGGGTTTGAGAGGCATGCATCTGCTGTTGATTTGTGTGTAGGCTACACTAACTCAGATTACATTGATGATATTGATAGGCCTAGGTGTACGACTAGTTACTTATTTATATTAGTAGGAGGTCTAGTAAGTTGGAGATCAGTTCTTCAGTTTATTATTGCTTTGTCTATTATGGAGGTTAAGTACATGACAGTCACGGAGGTGACGAAGGAAGTAATATGGATGCATGGTTTACTGGATAATTTAAAAGTTGATCAAAAGTCTCTGACGGTATTTTTTGACAGTTACAGTGCGATATTTTTTGCTACAAATATAGTTCATCATGCTCGTACCAAGAACATTGATGTAACATACAATTTTGTTCGGGACTTGATTGTTGAAGGCTATATCTAGTTGAAGAACATAGATACCAAGGATAATCCAACATACATGCTCACAAAGGTACTGTCAGTTTAGAAGTTCATCTACTATAGAAGTTTGATGAACATTCTGGCTCATGACTGATTGTCTACTTGTTTTAAAGAACTACGCTTGGCTTAATCCCTTGGGAGGGGGTACATAGGTAACTATCTGAGTGCAGCCATTTTGATATTGGAGTTTGGTTTTTCATCTTTCATTTTCTGAAGTGGAAGATGAGATGAAGATTGTTGATTTGAGAATCTTTTCAAATAGTGGAGAGCATTGATTTGGAAATAATTTAGTGACTAATTAGTGCTTTGATTAGGAGATTATATTATTACATTAAATGAAAAAATTGAATTATGCACTAATTAGGGGATCTAATTATTACGTAAATTGGGAGATTTAATTAGCATGATTGAGTTTTGACATGATTAAATTTTGTCATATTATATCATTAATTGGAGTTTTTTTGTAGCTTTGTTTCAAATCTATAAATAGTGATGTAAGGGTTGTTGTAAGGAAGGAGAGTGAGAGCCAAATTGTAATCATATTATTCTTAAATATAGTGAAATCATCATCCTCTCCTAGTGGACGTAGGCATCTTTGTCGAATCGTGAAAATTGATGTGTTATTTGTGTTGATTGTGCTTTGATTCTGATTTTCTTTCCGACGTATTTTCACAACAATATGATTAGCATGAATGATGAAATCATCACTAGCCAAAAATATATGAAACTAACTAAATTAAATTAGTTCATGGCCATTAATCCTTTTCTAAATTTCTCTTTAATCTAGTTTATCTTTTGAGGCGCAAATTATGAGTCATTCATGTATTGACACCGGATAAGAAGGGGATTCGACAACTTCTCGTCGACGATCCGGTGACCAAAGCCTAGCACAACTCCAAGAACGCCTTCTTGGAAAGAAACCACCACCTGAATACTCTTCAGGATACATAAATAGAAGCCAAACTAAACTCAAATCTTATTCATCTTCTCATTACAAGACAACAACTCTTATTGATAGAATATGTATGCTACTTAAAAGGCAATAGGCTTAAATAAAATATAAAAGTCAAGCTATCTAATTATATATGTGGCTAATACATGGATTGAAGTTTATAACAAAAGAACTTAGCAATAGCTCCATCGTCATTCTACCAGGGTAGGAGGACCTTCATGCTCTTAGTGAGATGACAGGTTGGCAAATTTGGTTGGCTGAATAGAGATGGATAGGTTCACCCGGCATCAAATCTTATTCATCTCCTCATTTCAAGATAACAACCCTTATTTATAGAATATGTAGGCTACTTAAAAGACAATATGCATGCCTAAAGAAAATATAAAAGCCAAACTGTTTAATTATGTGGCAAATGAATGGATTTAGGTTTATAACAAAAGAACCTAACAATAGCTCTGACATCATGTATGAGCGGTATTGTCAAATCTAAAATTTTTTTCTAGTAAAAAAATTATTTTTTATCTTTGTTTGCATACATTGATGTGTTTTTTATTTGACTATTTATATTTTTTTGAATTATAAAATATAAACATAATGATCGATAGAAATGAGATCATATACGATGAATATCTATACTACTATATAAAAGTGGCTTGGGACTTCACCCATAGTAAATCCAGATCGTTCATCTATAAATTTTAAATTAATCTACAACGTTCATATATAACTCTTCAAATTCTATCATTTATCATTTTCCATAAAACATTTAAAACTTCACCCATAGTAAATCCGGATCGTTCATCTATAAATTTTAAATTAATCTACAACGTTCATATATAACTCTTCAAATTCTATCATTTTCCATAAAACATTTATTTATATTAATTAAGCAGTTTCAAATTATTAATGCTTTAATTATAAAAATGCAGTACCAAACCATCTCATACGCCCACTTTACTTCCTATTTTTTAAAACCGCTTTTCAAATAATTAATTAAGCTGTTTACAACATTATTAAAATTGCTTTAATTCGAAAACTGCTATCAATCCAAAAACCGCTTTCAACTAATCAATTAATTTCCAAAATTATTATAAATTCAACATTTCATTTCATATTGGCTACAATTATTAATGTATTCTCTAAATTGCATTAAATTAAGAGAATTGCAATGGTTATTACAGAATTCACAAAAAAGACTTTTTAGATAACCCGTTGCATTAAATAGTATTAATGATTAATAAATTTAAGCTAATTATTATAGTAAACGTATCTCAACCTTTCATTTCATATTGACTTTATTATTGTATTCTCTTAATTGGATTTAATTAAAAGAATTAAAATAGTTATGACCCGTTATATTAAATAATATTAATGATCAATAAATTTAAACTAATTATTAAAATTAAACGTACAAAATTCGTAGCCATTCATTTTAATTAATTATAATTATTTAATTCAAATCTTAACCTTTCATTTCATACTCCTCGCTGCTCCGATACCACCTCAATTAGCTAAACATTATTCTAAAGAGTTATTTCATGAATTCTAAGCTTTGAGAATAACATTTTAATATAAATTCAATTATTTTACTTATAATTGATTAATAACTGTAAAAGTATTCATTTCAAACAACTGTATTAATTGCCATTACTCCTATTTGCTTATTTTCGAATTCATTTCGTATTCCGATTTGGGAGAAGTGGCCATTCGTTTCCTATTCGAATGAAGAAGATATATAATAAGCATTCGCTTTCATATTCCATGCCACTGCTAAATTAATGAAATAAATTTTCGCATAGGCCCGAATTCGCCAAGCTTCTCATTCACTTCTTTTTTTTTTAGGTAATAAAGCTTATGCTTTTGTCTTCGCATCTGTTCGGCATCCCCTAGATTTTCTTCTTCTTTTCTGTCGTCTTCTCCAGTCGGATATCTTCTCTAATTATGGTTACATCTTCCTACTTTTTAATGGATTATCTCATATATTTGTTTGCTCATAACTTTTTAAAATTAGTTTCTTACTAAATTGTTGTAAATGTTATCAGGCTATCCACCTGTCATCCGTGTGGCTTTAGGTCGGACAACTTGGTTTACAGTTTTGTGCAGGAAGACAAAAGATTGGTGGCATTGGGTATGCTACCCTAAGCTAATGGGCTTAATTGCTTACACTTAGAGAAAGTGATGATCTTTATGATTAATTAGCATTATTTGTATAAATTTGCTAGCTAAGATCTAATTATTATTGTAGGTAACAAATGGGGAGATACCAATAGTTGCATCACATAGGTACTTTTTGCTAACTCATGAATCTTTTTTGAATTAATGGTAAATACAATTCAGGTTGATATATGAGTTATGAATATGTTTAGTGTCGAGGTTGAGATGTACAAGAATCTTGAACAACTGACATGTGTGTTGATTTTAAAAGCATTATGCGATATTCGTACGGAGGTAGCTATATATTCCTTGTTATTTTTCTCTTGTCAGAACTATTTGAATTATTGTAATTTTCAAAACATACAAAAAATTTATTTATTTATTTTATTATTTATTTTAGTGTTTTGTGATTTTAAGGCCATATGAGATTATTTATTTATTTAAACAGAAAACTTCAAGGTATCTCTTATCATTGGAATTGGCTCAGCTTTATTTTCCTGAAAACTTTGGACTATTGAACTGCTCAGTAAGTGTTCTTCTTCCCTCTTTGGCATATTTATTGCCCTTATATGTCACCCTTGCATTATTTATTTTGCATTTAGACTTTTTTAGATCTCTGACCTCTCAGCTGGTGTGTGTGGAAAAGAGGGAGGAAGCTCCATATAATTTTTCAACCACTTCATTTTAAGTTCTCTAAATTTTCAGTTTGTGTGAAGATATGCACATTTGCTCATTCTCGGGGTTTCCTTCTCTTATTGAGTGAATACGGTGATTTCACTGTCAGATCTATCAAGTATTTTACAATAAATATATATCTTATGAGTTTATTGTGGCTCATTAAAAAAAATCACAACTTTCACTACGTAAAGAGTAATTTTGAAAGTTTATTTTATTGTTAGATGGATATTAAATCGTGTTTTCTTAGCTGAGGAAAAGATCATTTACAATGATACTGCATCACAAAAATTATCTTGATCGAGCACGAATCTCGAGGCAAAAGCTAGTTGTAAACTTCAAAAATTAATTTTGGGAGCACCCAAACTCCGATTTCAGCAAGCTTATAGTCGAACTTTGCGTCTCGGAAATACGAACTCAACGACACCAAGATCAACCCAATCCGAGCCCAAATGGGTCCAAATCATGGATCCAAAGCGCTGTTGGAAGGTTCAAACCGCAATTTGAGTTACCAAACGGACTCCGATTTTGACGAGCTTATACTCGAATCGAAGGGCTCGACGAGACAAATCCAATAAACCCAAGATCACAGAATTCCGACATCACTAAGGCCTTCAAATGTCCAATAAACGGTGCACGATCGTAGGATTCAATATCATCCGTCCATTTGACCACTCCCTATTCGCCCCTGATCTCACACCTATTTACGGGCCATGCCACTCCAGAAAATCTATAAATAGAGCCCTCATTTCTCATGAGAGGGGATCCAAGCAAGAGAGAGAAGAAGAGAAGAGAAGGAAGGAGTTCCTCCTCGACAGCCGCCGGACCACCGCCGGACCACCGCAGAACCTCGTCGGACCACCGCCGGACCACCGTAGGAATCTCGTCGGACCACCGCCGGACCATCGCAGGAACCTCGCCGGACCACCACAAAACCTCGCCGGACCACCACCTTAAGGCCCGACGTTCATCCTCGGCGTCCTGCCAAAGACCCGACGTCTTGTTCAAGGCCCGACACTCAGTCCTTACGTCCTGCCAAAGACCCGACGTCTTGTTCAAGGCCTGACACTCAGTCCCTACTTCCTGCCAAAGACCCGACGTCTTGTTCAAGGCCCGACGTTAAGTCCCGACGTCCTGCTGAAGACCCGACGTCCTGCTGAAGACCTGACGTCCTGCTTAAGACCCGACGTCCTACTCAAGGCCAGACCATCAACATCCGATCTTCCAAGTGACACTGGGACTAACACCTGACTCCTTATCTCCTACCGCCTACGGTCCTTCTGACCACTGTCGCCTACTACGGTCCGTCCGACCTCCATCACCAAACAACGGTATTTCTGACTACGGTCTCCGGCCGACTACGGTCTCCAGCCGACTACGGTCTCCTTCCGACTACAGTTCTTCAGGCCTTGTCGCCTACTATGGTCCTTCCGACCTCCATCAACAGACAACGGTCTTTCTGACTCCGGTCTCCTGCCGACCACGGTCCTTCAGGCCAAACAAACATGTATATGTAACTCTTACCATGTAATGCAATCTATATGATGTACATTTGCTGCATCAATCCAAGGCCTTCTCCTAAGGAAGGGCCTCATTTGTAACCGACTACAAATACTAGTGGATTCATTCAAACTGGGCTAGGCCCCATGGTTTTTCCCCCTTTTTCAGGGGTTTTCCACGTAAAAACTTTGGTGTCTCTTATGAACGCTACACCCTCTCACTTATCTGATTGTGTGCTGGATCTTCGTACAACGCTAAGACGTTAAACTATATATTTTTCTACCGCCGCGAATATTCCAGGACGCAACAGTTTGGCGCCGTCTGTGGGAAAGTGATTCCCGACTGGGGGGCAAATTTTTGCTCCAACCTCATAAAGAAGTTCATGTCCACTTACTGACATCAGTCATTACTTCACCAATTTCATAGGAATTAGATCCGGACCGGGGGGCAACCTTGACTCCGACTATTGTCAAAAAGACCCTCCAATACTTCCAACATCAAGATGATATTTCAGAAAAATCCAAGCAAATGCAAGGATACTTTCTATCACTTATAAGTTTCATACAGTCCCCTACAGGACTCATACTCCTTGGGCAAGGTCTTGATCTCGATCTCAAAATGGTAGTAACAGTCTAAAGGTAGACTCTTCTTCACCTTTGATTCGGGATATACGCGGCGTTTGCCCCTCCTAATCAAAGCAAAATCAATCCCAGGGGGATTCGATTTGACCTCTTCCACACAGGTTAACGTCGTCGAGCAAAGGCTCCGACATACAACCTAGGAAAGGTCTTACATCCTTGGTGGATTCTCTCGACCTCTTCCACACAGGTTAACGTCGTCGAGCAAAGGCTCCGACATACAACCTCGGAAAGGTCCTACATCCTTGGTGGATTCTCCCGACCTCTTCCACACAGGTTAACGTCGTCGAGCAAAGGCTCCGACATACAACCTCGGAAAGGTCCTACATCCTTGGTGGATTCTCCCGACCTCTTCCACACAGGTTAACGTCGTCGAGTAAAGGCTCCGACATACAACCTCGGAAAGGTCTCACATCCTTGGTGGATTCTCCTGACCTCTTCCACACAGGTTAACGTCGTCGAGCAGGGCTCCGGCATACAACCTCGGAAAGGTCTCACATCCTTAGTGGATTCTCCCGACCTCTTCCACACAGGTTAACGTCATCGAGCAGGGCTCCGGCATACAACCTCGGAAAGGTCTCACATCCTTAGTGGATTCTCCTGACCTCTTCCACACAGGTTAACGTCGTCGAGCAAAGGCTCCGACATACAACCTCGGAAAGGTCTCACATCCTTGGTGGATTCTCCCGACCTCTTCCACACAGGTTAACGTCGTCGGGCAGGGCTCCGGCATACAACCTCGGAAAGGTCTCACATCCTTAGTGGATTCTCCCGACCTCTTCCACACAGGTTAATGTCGTCGAGCAGGGCTCCGACTTACAACCTCGAAAAAGTCTCACGTCCTTGGTTAACGTCGCTAGAATGTCGTCAATAGACTTCTATCTGACTTCTCCATAATGTTAAAAATTCTTCCCAATTTTGAATTTCCTCCTATGCTAAACTTTTGCCTTGCAGGACTTTCGACGGACTAATACACAACGCCGAAATCCTTCCTGTTATCGGACTAATACCCGACGTCGGACTTCTGCTCGTCAGCAGACTTATACTCGACGTCGGACTTCTGCTGGTCAACGGACTTCTACACGACGTCGGACTTCTGCTCGTCAACGGACCTTCGTCGGTCTTCTACTTGACGCTGCATCCCTACCCGACTACGGACTTCTGCATGTCGTTGGACTTTTACCCGACATCAGACTTCTCCATGTCGACAGACTTCTGCTCATTAGCGGACTTCTACCCGACGTCGGACTTCTGCTCGTCAACGGACCTTCGTCGGTCTTCTACTTGACGCTGCATCCCTACCCGACTACGGACTTCTGCCTGTCGTTGGACTTTTACCCGACATCGGACTTCTCCATGTCGACAGACTTCTGCTCGTTAGCGGACTTCTACCCGACGTCGGACTTCTGCTCGTCAACGGACCTTCGTCGGTCTTCTACTTGACGCTGCATCCCTACCCGACTACGGACTTCTGCCTGTCGTTGGACTTCTACCCGACATCGGACTTCTCCATGTCGACAGACTTCTGCTCGTTAGCGGACTTCTACCCGACGTCGGACTTCTGCTCGTCAACGGACCTTCGTCGGTCTTCTACTTGACGCTGCATCCCTACCCGACTACGGACTTCTGCCTATCGTTGGACTTCTACCCGACATCGGACTTCTCCATGTCGACAGACTTCTGCTCGTTAGCGGACATCTACTCGTCGTCGAACTTCTGCCCGTCGACGAACTTTCATCGGTGTTCTGCCCCAGGCCGTACTTCTACATGACGTCGGACTTCTCCCTGTTTCGGACTTCTGCTCGTCAGCGGACTTCTACTTGTCGTCGGACTTCTGCCCGTCGTCGACAAAACCTTTGGCGGTATTCTACCTGAAGCTGCACCTCTACCCGACTTCGTACTTCTACCGGGGGGTGTCGGACTTCTACCAGTTAATAGACTTTTTTGTCGGTCTTCTGCCCGATCCTGTATGACTACCCGACGTTGAATTCCTGCCTGTCATCATACTTCTCCCCGATGCTGGAAGTATGCCCGTCATTTCAACCTCTCTCCTTACAACGGTCTATCCGACCTCCATTGCCAACCACCAAACATCGGAACTCCACAAGATCTCTCAAAGAAAAGAGGAATAAGGGAAAATCTCCGAACTTCCTTGCAAAGAGAGGGGCCTTGGAAGACCAAGGAAACACCTCAAGGACAGAGGGAGAAGAAAGAATCTCCGGACTTCCTTGCAGAGAGAGGGGCCTTGGAGGACCAAGGAAACACCTCAATCAGAAGGACAGAGGGAGAAGAGGGAGAAGAAAGAATCTCCAGACTTCCTTGCAGAAAGAGGGGCCTTGGAAGACCAAGGAAACACCTCAATCAGAAGGACAGAGGGAGAAGAGGGAGAAGAAAGAATCTCCGGAATTTCTTGTAGAAAGAGGGGCCTTGGAAGACCAAGGAAACACCTCAATCAGAAGGACAGAGGGAGAAGAGGGAGAAGAAAGAATCTCCGGACTTCCTTGCAGAGAGAGGGGCCTTGGAAGACCAAGGAAACACCTCAATCAGAAGGACAGAGGGAGAAGAGGAAGAAGAAAGAATCTCCGGACTTCCTTGCAGAGAGAGGGGCCTTGGAAGACCAAGGAAACACCTCAATCAGAAGGACAGAGGGAGAAAAAGAGAAGAAAAGAGGAGAAGAAGAGAAGGTGCAAGTTTTCTCAAGGCCTAGGAGGCCTATTTATAGATTTTAGAGAGAAAGGGGAGAAGTTATTGCAAATTCTAGAATTACCTATTTTTAGAATTTTTTTTACGAAATTTTTAGGAATTTTTTGGACCCAAAAATAGCAAAAAAATAACTATTTTCGGGCATGTGGGGCCCACAAGGTCGGTGGGCCGAACCAACACGTCTTTTTTCCTCAAAATCTAGCGGACAGCGCACTGATCCGCGTGATTTTTTTCACGCGGATCATGGCCAGCCAAAGGCTGGCCGCCGGCAGCAACCGCAACACTGCAGCGGAGCAGCCCAGCTCGCGGTCCAGGTGATGCGGAACGGTCCAGGCGCCGGTCCAGGCGGACCGCGGACCGGTCCAGCCAGCCCGCGGCAAAACGAGCGCGGCAGGCGGTCAAGTTGCGTCCCGCGCGGTTCCTTAGCGCGGTCAAGTCGCGCCCCGCGCGGTTCCTCCCGCGCGGTTCCGCGGGAGCCGCCGCCGGCGAGCGGCGGCAGGCGGCGGCCGGACGGCTAGCCGGCCGGTTCAGCCGCTTACACGTGTCCGGGCCCAATTTTCGGCCCGGACGGTCCGATTTGGACATTTTTGGGGTCCCCGGACACGTTTTTCGACATTTCGGACTCGATTTCGACACTTTCGGAGCTCAACGGGGCCTCTACAATCCAGTTTGAGCAAGTGTTCAACTTTCAGAACGCAATTTTTTGCGATTCGGCGAATGTAAAATTTTGGAACAAGTATTTTCGGACTTCTGGAGCATCGACGTCCGAAAATAGGGGGGCAACTGATACTGCATCACAAAAATTATCTTGATCGAGCACGAATCTCGAGGCAAAAGCTAGTTGGAAACTTCAAAAATTAATTTTGGGAGCACCCAAACTCCGATTTCAGCAAGCTTATAGTCGAACTTTGCGTCTCGGAAATACGAACTCAACGACACCAAGATCAACCCAATCCGAGCCCAAATGGGTCCAAATCATGGATCCAAAGCGCTGTTGGAAGGTTCAAACCGCAATTTGAGTTACCAAACGGACTCCGATTTTGACGAGCTTATACTCGAATCGAAGGGCTCAACGAGACGAATCCAGCGAACCCAAGATCACAGAATTCCGACATCACTAAGGCCTTCAAATGTCCAATAAACGGTGCACGATCGTAGGATTCAATATCATCCGTCCATTTGACCACTCCCTATTCGCCCCTGATCTCACACCTATTTACGGGCCATGCCACTCCAGAAAATCTATAAATAGAGCCCTCATTTCTCATGAGAGGGGATCCAAGCAAGAGAGAGAAGAAGAGAAGAGAAGGAAGGAGTTCCTCCTCGACAGCCGCCGGACCACCGCCGGACCACCGCAGAACCTCGTCGGACCACCGCCGGACCACCGTAGGAATCTCGTCGGACCACCGCCGGACCATCGCAGGAACCTCGCCGGACCACCACAAAACCTCGCCGGACCACCACCTTAAGGCCCGACGTTCATCCTCGGCGTCCTGCCAAAGACCCGACGTCTTGTTCAAGGCCCGACACTCAGTCCTTACGTCCTGCCAAAGACCCGACGTCTTGTTCAAGGCCTGACACTCAGTCCCTACTTCCTGCCAAAGACTCGACGTCTTGTTCAAGGCCCGACGTTAAGTCCCGACGTCCTGCTGAAGACCCGACGTCCTGCTGAAGACCTGACGTCCTGCTTAAGACCCGACGTCCTACTCAAGGCCAGACCATCAACATCCGATCTTCCAAGTGACACTGGGACTAACACCTGACTCCTTATCTCCTACCGCCTACGGTCCTTCTGACCACTGTCGCCTACTACGGTCCGTCCGACCTCCATCACCAAACAACGGTATTTCTGACTACGGTCTCCGGCCGACTACGGTCTCCTGCCGACTACGGTCTCCAGCCGACTACGGTCTCCTGCCGACTACAGTTCTTCAGGCCTTGTCGCCTACTATGGTCCTTCCGACCTCCATCAACAGACAACGGTCTTTCTGACTCCGGTCTCCTGCCGACCACAGTCCTTCAAGCCAAACAAACATGTATATGTAACTCTTACCATGTAATGCAATCTATATGATGTACATTTGCTGCATCAATCCAAGGCCTTCTCCTAAGGAAGGGCCTCATTTGTAACCGACTACAAATACTAGTGGATTCATTCAAACTGGGCTAGGCCCCGTGGTTTTTCCCCCTTTTTCAGGGGTTTTCCACGTAAAAACTTTGGTGTCTCTTATGAACGCTACACCCTCTCACTTATCTGATTGTGTGCTGGATCTTCGTACAACGCTAAGACGTTAAACTATATATTTTTCTACCTCCGCGAATATTCCAGGACGCAACAGTTATTAATCAATTATAAGATGCTATTTCCTTTAAATTAATCATGTCATTATTTTATTCTCTAAGAAGCTAAAATGTTATTCTCAGAAATTTTAAACGAGGATTCTCTAATAGGCTAAAATTATGCTAATATACAAATTTAATAAATATATATATGTTTGCATATATGCATTGATTTCTTTTATATATTAGGATAAGATTTTTATAATTTTTAATAAGCATCTTCTTAGACTATTCATAATTTGCATATGTACGTGCTTGAATATATTAGTGTTTTCAATTCACGTGCTTTCATATATTTAAATAAGAGATGTTGTATTTTATATATTTATTATAAATTTTCATTGAGATGTTGTATTTTTTCTATGTTATAAATATTTTTAATGTTTTACAGTAACATCTCATTTCCACTTTATACATCCGCATCAATTCGATATACATCATTCTAAAGTAAGCTTAGTCAAATTTATTTATATATCTTTTTCGTCAACACATTTGTATAATTTCATGATATTTATTCAAATAGAAAAAAATAAAATAAATAGAAAATTAAGATGAGGTTTGACCTATAAACCTAATAACCAAAATTTTATTTTAAAAAAATAATAATTACATTTTATAAAGTTTTAATATAAATCATTCATGAATAAAAAACATCAACATCTATAGTCATGGTTGAAATGTAATCATTAACCCTGTGATTTCTTTAGGTATTCTTGTCATTTATTAATTTTGATAGTATGATTTATTTTGCTGTGATCTATTTTGGATGTCCAATATGTTGTTATATAATGTGGTAATTAGGTGGTTAGGTATAATTGTAATCAAATTAATCTTTGATTATACAATTTACTATACAAATGCTCTTTTTTTGCCAAACTTATTAACAATTTTAATGGTAAATCATGGTGTATGTATGCAACTCTTTGGAATGGATGTATTATTTCAATATAATAGTAGTTAATATATAGTTTTTAAATAGATGATTATATGTCATGTAATAGAATTATGACATAATTTTTCAGAGTTTTTAAGATAATAAAGGTTTTTCTTGTAGTATAATTATTTTAGCTAATTATGTGTTGTTCTTCTTCTAACTATTTCAAATTTATTGGGTCATTTGGAGCAAATGATATTATAAGATTTATAATCATTGGTTATTTTTTAATACTACACTTAGTTATTTTCTACCATGTGATCCACCTTTTAGATGATATGGATTTTATATTATTGTAATTAAATGGTTTTTTAAATATATATAGATCAATAAAATAGAGATGTGATTTATTTTCTCCTAAATGTTTATATAGGAACGAAATTTATTTTTCGTTGGTTGAAGTTTTATAAAAGCATTTGTTCTCTTGCTGCTTTATTTTTAAATTATGTTCATTCTTACTAAGTTTTTGCTTCATTTTTTTGTTGAAGTACAAATGATGAATTTGTTGGATCACTTGCTGAATATTTATAGAATTATATAAGAACAAACCGAGCTTCTTAATATTTTGTTTGCTATGGCACAAAAGCATCAATTTATCAATTTTTATTTACATTTATTTTTCTCTATTACTATTATATTCATTATTTGTTTTTAAGTTCTTAAATCATTTTGATTAAATTCGTATTAAGAGATTTTCGATGCAAAAAATTTAATATTCAGGTGCATAAAGATATAAGAGTTGGATGAAAGTGATGTTCGGGTGATTTTTTAGAGGTATATCCGAAGTATTGTGTATGATTGAAGTTTGAAATTGAACATTAATTTATATTGCAATCAACAATATGTTATTTGTTGCATACAATAAAAAGTAAATGAAATTAATATCTTTTGCGTTGTTATATTTTCATGATTTTTTTTACATTATGATATTAATGTCAAAGACAATCTAAACATTTGTAACATATTGGATATTAGTTAGATAATTAGAAATCAAATGTCTATGGATGATGCATGTTTTTTTAGGAAAAATCATAAGATAAATTTGATTAAGTAATAGAAAAGTTAGATTAACTTTTTCATCAAAAAATAGACTTAGTATTATGTGAACCATTAGTTTTTATCATATTTTTTATAAACAAAGTAATTAATTTTAGATTTTTTAATAAATTAATCGTAGAAATAATGAAAATAATATACTTACTAAGCTTTCAATCACACTATCACTCCCTTTTCCATTATCATTTAATTCTCCAGTTCAAATGGAATGAATGAGGAATGATAATACATAAAATTAACTTTTAATTCATAATAGTTAATGTAATATATTTATTAGTTATAGTTTAATCCAAAAAAAAAAAAAAGTTATAGTAATATATTTATTAATTATAACAATTTAAAGTTATTAGTTTTTTTAATGATAATATACTATAAATATTTTTATTATGAATTTTATTTTTAAATTTTTATTCACGTGCATTTAATGCACGTGCAATAAAGCTAGTCTTTCTTAAAGTGTGAAACTTTTGGAGTCTGCCAATGGGTGGAAAGGGCCAAAGGCTGGTCATTGAAGTTTCCGCATGATTTAGATATACCCTAAGGCCTAAACTAATCATAAACAGCTTACAAGACGCTCACTGTATCTCCCATTCGTTGATCTAAGAGGAATTTTGTCGCATTTCATAAATGCGCATTGCGCATTCAATGGAAAATCTGTAATCAATCAACCTTCTCGCTCTATATAATGAGGCAGAGCTCACAGTATTCTTATCGTAGAAAAAATCATTACTGAGAGCAAGCTAGCCAGCCATGTCGATCAGTACTTTCTTCTCCATTGTAGCAGTCGGATTTCTTCTTAACTTCATCGCTGTAGATTCCGTTGGTGTCTGCTATGGTCGGAGAGGGAATAATCTCCCTCCGCCAAATGAAGTCGTCGACCTCTACAAATCCAACAGGATAGGAGGCATTCGACTGTACGATACCAACCACGATATCCTCCAAGAGCTCAGAGGCTCTAACATTCCGGTGATCCTCGACGTCGTCGATTCTGATCTCTCAGCGATTGCAGCTAATCCCTCCGCTGCCACCGGATGGGTTCAAAATAATATTCAAGCTTTCGCCCAAGACGTGAACTTTCGTTACATAGCTGTCGGCAATGAGCTTATCCCCGGCGCTAATCCGGAGATCGTCCTCCCTGCAATGAATAATATACAAAACGCCTTGCAGGCTGCCGGACTACAAGGCAGGATAAAGGTCTCAACTTCAGTATCCACCGGCGTCTTCGGCACGTCCTACCCTCCCTCCGCCGGCGTTTTCTCCTCCGACGTCCACGACACTCTGCAACCCATCGTCTCCTTCCTCGCCAGCAACGGTGCCCCCCTCCTCGCTAATGTTTATCCTTACTTCAGTTACCTCGGAAACCCCAACATCAACCTCAACTACGCACTCTTTACTTCTCCGGGGACGGTGGTCACCGACGGGCCGTTGCAGTATCAGAATCTGTTTGATGCGATGGTGGACGCATTTTTCTCGGCGCTGGAGAAGATGGGCGGTGGCAATGTCAACCTGGTGGTGTCGGAGACCGGCTGGCCGTCGGATGGTGGCGGTGTGGCCACACAGCAGAACGCGCAGACTTATCTGTCAAATCTGATAAACCATGTGAATCAAGGGACGCCCAAGAAGCCGGGAGTGAACATTGAGACCTACATTTTCGCCATTTTTGATGAGAACATGAAGCAGCCAGGGGGAACAGAGAACCATTATGGGCTGTTTAACGCCAACAAGAGCCCAAAATATTCTCTCCACTTCTGATTACGCAGAAGCAGAAGGGTGGTGCGGCCATTTGCCTGCCTGAATAAATTAGCTGTCAAGAATAAAAGCTTGTTGTATCTTGTATGGGAGAAAAATAAAAGGAAAATAAAATAAAGGTTTAATTATTTTCTAAACAATATTAATTAATTTTTATTTAAAAAAACTATAAACAATATGTTAATTAATGCCAAGAAGAGAGAACCTCACTGCCTAAATACTGAAGCAAAACAGAATATTCAGTAAAGACTAATTCTTCACAGATATTAACAAATAATATAGGCAGGATGACTTCCATTATATAATAAAGTGTGATGTATGCTGCTCCATAGCTGTGTAGTTCAGACATTTGCAGGGGAGAAGGGGGTTATTTTGCAACGGTGCCCCCCTCCTCGCTAATGTTTATCCTTACTTCAATTAAGATAAATTCATACACACGTCAGATATGTAAGCTATGAGCTCATGATCTTTTGATTCGTAGTCAAAGCTCTCAAACAACAAATCAAGAGATGCTACATGAAGAAGAGGGAATAAGAGGATTACATTTTCTTTAAAACGACAAGTTTTTTTTAAAAATAAATTTCATATTTATTAGAGCCTCAATAATTTTGAGAAGGATAAAGGTCAGTATAACCTTGAGAATTCTAATGCTTTTTTTTAGATTGTTAAAATCGGGTCACGGGTCGGGTTCAGGTCCAACACGAAATTGACCCGACACTGTTCAACCAGACCCAAACCCTAGCCATTTTTTTGCAAATGGGTCGGTTTTTCGAACCCGAACCCGATCGGGTCAACCCGATTAGGGTATATTTTATTAATTTTTTTATTTAATTCAATTTATTTAAATCTAAATCAAATTAAGATAAGATTTACTTTAATTAATTTAAAATAAATCAAGATTAATTTAATTTGGGCAATAATATTTATAATTTTTTAAAATACCATTTACTTATTTCATAAAAATCCATTAAAACCCTCCTAAATTAATTAAAAACGGGTCAAACCGGGTTGATTTCGGGTTTCCGAGTCAACTCGAACCCGACCGGGTTTTATAAACAGGTCGAAATCCCTAACCTGAACCCGACCCGGTTCGGACTCGATTTGGCCCGAACCTGAAATTTTCGAGACAGTTCTGGTCGGGTTTTCGGGTCGGGTCAAATATTGACACCCCTATTTTTTTTTGATAAAGTTGATTATAAAATTGATATTGAAAAAGTAACTTAACTATTCTTGTTGCAAAAAAAAAAACATCTTTCTATCATATTAATGTATAAAATGTAGTAAAGAAATAGCAAAAAAAACTAATAGTTTGACGAAATCATAGTTGTTGTTTTGAAAAACAAAATAGTGAAAAAATTATTCCAAATAGATCCTTAATGAGAATACTATAGCATTGTGATTGGACAAATGTAACTATGAGTGTCTAAACAATACAGTCATAGCCATGGAGACCAATAGTGACCTCTGACAGGTGGCTAATACATATTACTTGGTCATATAGGTTTTTTATAAACAAATACTTTTATAATTATTTTTTAATAATTACGAATAGTTTGACTTAGTCACTCTTTTTCAATACTCCCTCCAACTCTACTGTGTGATGGTTCCTCTTAGACTTTATTTGGGACGGTTTTTTTAATGCTTCATAAACTAATTTTGTAGTAAAAAAATTTTAATTTTTGTACTAGAAAACTACTTTTAGAAGCAGTAAAAAAGCCGTCCGAAACAAAGCCTTAATTTCGTACTCTTATGCATTTTTTACTTCCCCCAATCCATCAATTTCAAAGTGCTTTCTAAGAGGGAAGATTCATAAAAATAATTATTTTTTACCAAGTGTATATATAATTTTGATACATCGTCAAAATTAACATGATCAAGTACAATCTAGATGTATATGACTTATTAACTTTTGTAATTTATTTCAGGACAATCCACACATCGGCTTCAACAAACTTATAGTTCAATTAAATGTCACAAGAAGATTAATACATAGGCACAAATGGTGATCCAATCTATGCTAAATAAGCCCAAATCAAACACTTGACGTACAACCGCAAAGTTTGGGGTATTAATTAGAGGATTATATCACAATCTTCAATACTTCACACACTTATAGTCAAATCAAGCATCTAACCAAAAAAAAAAAAAAACTACTACGTCGTAATCATCAAATTTTGACATCATTAGACACTTACATATTGAAAGAATGATCTATGATAAAGAGAATAAATACAGGTTATTCATTGCCTAAATAATTCAGGAGTTCTACTATACCATTACCTAATCACTGCAGTTGGATCACTACCTCACAATTGTTGTCGAACAACTATATAGTCATCTAATATCTGCAGACGTCATCAAATTATTGCATAATTATCAACAAAATATTGCTGCAGACGTCATCAAATTATTGCATAATTATGATCTTCTTATCATCATTGTTTGTTGATTATGGACTTTAAACAATCATTGACCGACTATAATCATCTAACCATCGTCACTAGAATGCAGTCTCTTAATCATCATCGCTTGAATACAATCCTCCAATCACAATCATCTGAATATGATCATTTGACCACCATCACCCACTACGATCATTCAATCAACTTCTCTT
Organism: Dendrobium officinale; assembly: GCA_019514585.1. NCBI lineage: Eukaryota > Viridiplantae > Streptophyta > Magnoliopsida > Asparagales > Orchidaceae > Dendrobium > Dendrobium officinale. The sequence continues at coordinate 51,480,038 of CM033690.1, read as the reverse complement.
GACTATGATCCTTTAACTACTATCCATCGACTATGATCCTCTAATCACTATCGCTTGACTATGGTCTTTTGATCATTGCTAACAACATCAATGCACACAATTTCTCAAAAACTCAAACAACTTCAATATTTTAGTAACAAAATTTTTAATTTTTATTCATAATACAAATTCATATAATCCTTTAAATGAAAAATCACCGAAAACCCAAAAAAATTTGATATTTATGAGATTAGGGTTTCTAAAATTTACATAATAAATTTATGTTTTAAATTATTATATCAATATTATTTTTAACTATCTGAGTAAATATGAATTATCATAATTCAAAACTAAAGTGAATCAGACAATTTAATTAAACTTGAACCATTTCATCAATTTGACGGTCTGTATGTCTGTTTATCTCAATCCTTTCTAGCTTTAGATAAAATGATTTAATAGTAAATCAACTTAGTCAACAAACTAGTTCATGGTTGAACCGATTGAGCTGGCCTTTTTATCTTATTTTCTAATCTTTAATGACTAAAGTAATGTCACAATCCAATCCGATATGACCCATTAAACAGATGGATCATATCATGTAAAAATGGGGCATGCCAGCTCGAGATCAAAGTTTTGGAGCTACTCAAATATTTTATATTAATTTACTCATAGATCATAGAACATTTAATTAACTTCAATAAACTGAATATAGCAAAACTCATCCACAATTTTGTCTTTCTTTTATTAAAATATGTATACAATATTTTCTCTACAATACATGGTTACGTAGACCGATCAAAACTATGAAGTAAAATAAATAGCTTTGTTGTACAAAATCAATAAAATAATTATGTAGACTCAGATAGATCAGATCCTGAATTCAACTACTCAACTGGCTCTTTTCCCTCCCCTAATCTGAAATAGAAGGAATAAGTGAGAGCCAACACAACTCAATAGGTCACAAATACTGATATGACTTTATAACAACTTACTTATTTTGCATTTAACTGAACTTAAAAGGAGTTTATAAGAATTTTATCGTGCTGAGCTTGATGTTAATTATAAATAATTGCTAAATTAGAGCAAACTATAATTGAAGTAAAACATGTTCTGCACTGAAAGCCAATAAACAAGCACTTCATATATTAGAATAAAAAAATAATAAATTTATGTTAGGCCCTTATACCTTCTATCAAAAACAAACCCTTATGAATCTTTGTACTAGCATATCAAAAAGCAGACTCTTATGACTCCCAATGCTCAGCATATGGGTGTCAATATTTGCACGTACGACTCGAAAACTCAAATAAAAAAATTTAGGTTAGGGTCAACCCGTTACACAAATGGGTCGGGTTCGAGTTCCCAGATGATACCTATTTGAAAAAATGGGTCTGGTTCGGGTTGACCCAGAAACCTTAACTTAACGACGACGATAGGCCGACCTTGCTGTTCATCTGCAATTGGATCGGAAACAACGATGCCGACAGGTCGACAACAGGGAACTCACTGTTTTGCTTTTGTAGTTGGATCGGAAGCAACGATGATGACAGGAGGGAGCTCACCGGTTGTTATGCAGTTGGATTCGAAGTAATGACGACGACGACATGAGGGAGCTCGTCGTCCGTCTGCTTACAGCTCAACACCTCAACTGCTCAAAATGGGTCCACGGTTGAGTCAGGTCAACCACTACATAAAGATCATCTATTACCGACAGTTTTTTCGAGGGAAATTTGTTCATTTTCTGGCGGATGTGAAAGCTTCTGACGAATTTCCGTAGACATTATAATCCTCTTATTGAAAGGTGATTGAAATATGTGATAAAATTTGATGTAGTATAGTGTTCCTGCGGCATACCACAACCGGGACTAACTAACAGATACGCCATCCACTACCGCATATTCCATTTCTTATTTCTGCTCCAATAGTTTGCTTTTATGTTGCCTTTTACTTTTATAGTATTTTCTGCTACAACAATAGAAAATATACTTATAGGAGAGCTTAGCTGAGGGCACATTACACAACTTTTACCAATTATCAAATATACGAAATACAGGAGCATACAGCTCCGTTTCCCTGTTCCATTGCTTGGCTTGCGATCCTTTCTTACAGGTTCATCGGAGATCCAGCGACGGCATCAGATTTGGTATCAGAGCTCACCGGAACCATGGAAGATCGAGGCAAAGCTGCAGCCGAAGAATCGCGGACAATCGATTCACTCTGGACAAACCAGGAAAACATCCATCGCCGACTTGACGACCTCGCTGCCGACGTTCAGCGATTGACGGTAGAGATCCGCCGCGAGTTCAATCTCCTCCGGGCGCGTCCTCCTCTACCCCGCATTCCCAGACCAGAGCCCCAAGCTAGAACGACCAGACCGTTGCGAAGAAGGGAAAGACAATGGCATCGCGATCAGGCATTGATACCGGAAATGTCAGATTCGGAAGAGGAGTTTCAGCTGTATGGAGGTATTCCATTAGCGGATTCTGGTGAAGACGATTCGGGTAATTCCTTTGTTCCTGAATTTCGTGTACAGCATAGACAGAGACCTTATCATCACAATGAGTTCAAAGTTAAACTTGATATACCATTTTTTGACGGACATTTACATATCGAGGATTATCTCGACTGGGAAAAAGCTGTCGAGAATTTCTTTGACTATATGGAAATCGATCCTAACAAGCAGGTGAAGTATGTTGCTTGTAGGTTGAAAGGAGGAGCCAGTGCTTGGTGGGCTCAGACTCTTCAGTTGAGACAGCGTGGTGGCAAGGGGCCGGTTCGAAGTTGGAACCGTATGAAGCAGCTTTTACGCGCCCAATTCTTGCCCACTGACTATGAACAAATTCTCTATATGAGGTATCAGCACTGCGAGCAAGGAAACCGTTCCGTCAGTGAATACACTGAGGAATTCAACAGATTGAGTGCTCGAAACAATCTAAACGAGTCTGCCAACCAATTGGTAGCTCGCTACATTGGAGGCCTCAAGGAGAGCATTCAAGACAAACTCGAATTGAACTCCGTATGGTCGCTGTCTCAGGCCGTGAACTTTGCCATGAAAGCGGAAATGCAGCAAAGCCGCTCTAAGTCTACATACAATCGAAGGTTATGGAATGAATCCAGAACAGTTTCAAACAGGCCTCTTCCAGCAGCAGACAAATCGCCACAAGTTTCAGCTGCAAACAACGTCCCTGCCGTTCAACAACATACCCCTTCGGAGACAAATACACAGCTGAAAGTAAAACCGCAAGGTAGAGACAACCCATATGCTAAACCGTCTAATGTCAAGTGTTTTCGTTGTTTTCAACAGGGTCACAAGTCCAACGAGTGCCCTCAACGAAAACAAGCTAATGTGGCGGAAGCGGGGGAAGGCAGTGGACCAGTTGATATTGACTCTAATAGTGAAGGAGATGTGGAAGATGTGTATGCAGACGATGGAGAACCACTTATTGCAGTACTCGAAAGACTCTTGTTGGCTCCCAGACAGAGTTTAAAATCACAAAGGCACGCATTATTTCGGACAAGATGTACAATTGCAGGGAAAGTTTGTGAACTCCTCGTCGATAGCGGGTGTACCGAGAATGTGGTATCACGCTCGGTGGTTCACAATCTTCAACTGAAGACGTCTAAGAGAGCCAGTCCATATAAAATAAGTTGGGTAAAGAAAGGCGTTGAAATTGCTGTCACGGAATCATGCCGACTCAGTTTCTCTATAGGCAAACATTACGTGTGTGAGGTGGTCTGCGACGTTGTCGACATGGACGTCTGCCACCTCATTTTGGGCAGACCGTGGCAGTTTGATGCAGGAGCCCAATACGATTGCCGTGCAAACATTTACACCATCGAGTGGCAGGGACGTCGCTTACGATTATTACCTAGTTCGGGTGATAGTCAGAGCGGGACTGGTAATTCAAATTCCAGCACTATGCATATTGTCTCAGGATCACATTTACTGCAATGCTGGAAGGAACCCGCGCCTATGTATGCACTGCTAATTACTGAGAATTCTATGACTGTGGACAACAAATCATGGCCAGCTGACATTCTAAAACTTGTCCAACAATATCCTAGTGTCACACAAGAAGATCTGCCTGCGGAGTTACCACCTCTCCGCAACATTCAGCACTGCATTGATCTTGTTCCAGGCTCCAGCTTGCCGAATTTACCACATTTTCGGTTAAATCCAAAAGAGCAGCAAATCCTACAAGATTTAGTAGACGCATTACTGGAAAAACAGCTTATTCAGCCGAGTGTAAGCCCATGCGCCGTCCCGGCGTTGCTAGTTCCAAAGAAAGACGGTACTTGGCGGATGTGTGTCGATAGTAGAGCTATCAACAAAATAACTGTTAAATACCGGTTTCCGGTTCCGCGTGTAGACGAGTTGTTAGATCAGCTGACCGGAGCTTCTATCTTCTCTAAACTGGACTTGAGGAGCGGTTATCACCAAATCCGGATCCGACCCGGCGACGAATGGAAGACGGCTTTCAAAACGCCGCAAGGCTTGTTTGAATGGAAAGTCATGCCATTTGGGCTTTGCAATGCCCCATCCACATTCATGCGGATGATGAACGAAGTTTTAAAACCCTTCTTGGGTAAATTCTGCATCGTCTATTTCGACGACATACTCGTTTACAGCACCGATTGGCAGCAGCATTTGGAGCATTTAGACCTCATACTACAGACTTTAAAAACACAGCAGCTCATTATCAACACCAAGAAGTGTGAATTGGGCGTTTCCTCAGTTTACTTTCTAGGCTTTGTAATTTCTTCCCGCGGCATTCAAGTGGACAACAGGAAAGTAGCAGCAATCACAGAGTGGCCGGTTCCTCGAAATTTCTTTGAGGTTAGGAGTTTTCACGGGTTAGCCAACTTCTACCGCAAGTTCATCAGAAATTTTAGTCAGATTATGACGCCCATAACTGACTGTCTGAAGGCCAAATCGTTCTCTTGGAACGAAGACCAACAGAACAGTTTCGCTGCCATTAAGCTGGCTATCAGTTCAGCACCTGTTTTAACCTTACCGAATTTTGAAAAGGTGTTCACAGTGGATACGGATGCATCAGCAACGGGCGTGGGTGCTGTGCTCTCACAGGAAGCAAAGCCCATTGCATTCTTTAGTGAAAAACTCTGTCCTTCACGGCAAAAATGGGCTGCATACGAACAAGAATTGTACGCCGTCATCCGTGCTTTAAAACATTGGGAATCCTATTTACTACATCAAGATTTTATCTTATGTAGTGACAATAAAGCACTACAATACCTTCAAAGCCAAAAATCTATCAATCGTATGCACGCTCGCTGGCTCATGTTTCTACAAAGGTTCTCCTTCACTATCAAGCACAAGCCGGGTGCTGACAATAAAGTGGCGGATGCGTTGAGCAGGAAGCGGCATTTGTTGATCACTCTACAAACAGAGCTGACAGGACTCGAGCTGCTTAAAGATTTGTATGCTGAGGATCCAGATTTTCATCACATTTGGGCGCAATGTATCCAGCAAACTACAAGCACTGACTATTCCATACGGCATGGCTTCTTGTTCAAACACAATCTTTTGTGTGTACCAGTTTCGTCTTGGCGCCCCCACCTCATTCGGGAGGCTCACGCCGGTGCTCTGGCAGCTCATGTGGGCCGCGATAATACTTTACGGCAGCTTCAAACACGTTTCTTCTGGCCTAGACTTCGACGTGATGTATACCGCATTGTTGACAGCTGCCCAATTTGCCAAAGCTTCAAAGGTGGTGCTCAAAATACGGGTTTATACATGCCTCTACCCGTTCCGGACTCTATTTGGGAAGACCTTAGTCTCGATTTTGTCTTGGGGCTTCCGCGGTCGAAGAAAGGTAACGATTCAATCATGGTTGTCGTTGACCGTTTCTCAAAAATGTCTCATTTTATTGCTTGTAAAAAGACCGCCAATGCACTGTTAATTGCTAACCTGTTTTTTGAGCACATTGTACGCTAACATGGAGTACCACGAAGCCTCACGTCGGACCGGGATGTGAAATTCATAAGCAATTTTTGGAAGGAATTATGGAAACGACTTGGCACTGACATTCGCCTCAGCTCCGCCTATCATCCCCAATCCGACGGGCAAACCGAAGTTGTCAACCGCACCCTCGGTAATCTGCTCCGATGCTTGGTTCAGGAACATCCTCGCCAATGGGAAGTTTTTTTGAGTACAGCCGAGTTTGCCTATAACTCAATGACCAGTCGGACCACAGGCAAGACACCATTTAGCATTGTCTATACCAAGCCCCCCAACACTGTTCTTGATCTCTCCATCTTGCCCAAATGCAAGTCACAAGCTGCTGCTACTTTTGCTGGGGATTTTGCGGATATGCTAGCGGAGGTTCGTAGCCAAATCCTCAAGTCCAATACGAAGTACAAGGAAGCGGCTGACAAGCGCCGCCGCAAACGTTTGTTTAACGTGGGCGATCTAGTCATGGTGAGATTGCGCCGCGAACGGTTCCCGCCGGGCACCTATTCTAAGCTTTCCCGCCGCAAAATTGGGCCTATTCCTATCACTGCTAAGATAAACGACAATGCTTACTCTGTGGCTTTACCGGCTGGTTGCAACACCTCGGCAACCTTCAACGTTGCGGATATTTGGCCGTATTCCCCACCCGATGCCGGTGTCATCAGCCTCAGCTCGTCGGAGTCGAGCTCTTCGGAACATGGGGAGGACTGATGCAGTATAGTGTTCCTGCGGCATACCACAACCGGGACTAACTAACAGATACGCCATCCACTACCGCATATTCCATTTCTTATTTCTGCTCCAATAGTTTGCTTTTATGTTGCCTTTTACTTTTATAGTATTTTCTGCTACAACAATAGAAAATATACTTATAGGAGAGCTTAGCTGAGGGCACATTACACAACTTTTACCAATTATCAAATATACGAAATACAGGAGCATACAGCTCCGTTTCCCTGTTCCATTGCTTGGCTTGCGATTCTTTCTTACAGGTTCATCGGAGATCCAGCGACGGCATCAAAATTACTTTAAATTAGATTATGTATTGCATATAGAAAATTTGATTTAATCAAATTAATATGTTTTGGATCTCATTGCAGTGTTATTAATAGACCGAAGCTTGCTATGACAAGTTCAAATAGGAGGCCCAGTAAATTATTAACATATAAAAAGAAAGAAATTTTTATATTTCACTCCTCAGTAATTGATTGATTTATAATATTTTCTGCAAAGACATGTTACTATAACATAAATTTAACATTATTAAATTACATGCAAATAATATATTTGCACTCTTAGCACAGACATGTGAGATGTAATTATGAAATTAATGTCACACTAGAAAGGAATATCTATGTGTTTTGAAACTAAGGTTTCGTTTGGGACGGCTTTTTTATTGCTTTCTAAAACGGAGTTTTAGTACAGTTTTTTTTTATTTTTTAACTAAAACTCCGTTTTAGAAAGCAATAAAAAAGCCATCCCAAACGAAGCCTAAATCAAAATCCAGTTGCTAATTTTAATCTCAAGTGGTGATATTCTATTTTTTAGGGTTCATTTGAGACAGCTTTCTTACTGCTTTATGAAGTAATTTTTTTAGTATATATATATATATATATATATATATATATATATATATATATATATATATATATATATATATATATATATATATATATATATATATATATATATTTTTTTTTTTTTTTTTTTGAATTTAAAATTTTTGTACTAGAAATCTACTTCATAAAATAATAAGAAAGCTGTTCCAAACGAAGACGACTTTTTTTTGCTTTTTAAAAAAGAGTTTTAGTTAAAAATTTTTAATTTTTGTACTAAAATTCTGTTTTAAGAAGCAATAAAAAAATCGTACCAAATGAAACCTTAATATTTCTGTTCAATTTGTTAGATTCCCCTCCCTTTGTTTGTATCCTCTAAGTCAAATATCTTAAAGTACCGACTAATGCTTAGCTCGGTTGGGAACTCCCTATCCCGAGTTCGATTCCCTTGAGTGGCAATCTCCCCTTCAGTTGGGGCTCAAAGCGTCGGCAGCGGGTACAGTGGCGTTGGCTGCTCGATAGGTCGGCCGGGATTTATGGACCACCAAGCATGCTCGGCGAAGCCTGACGTGGCAGCAGACGGCTCCTTGTCAAAAAAAAAAAATATTAAAGTAATTAAGGGATTTTTTTATTTTTTTATTTTTTATTTTTAAGTAATTAAGGGATTAAATTGTCTACAAATGCTGCTCCAAGAAGAAAGCATATGTTGAGCTCTTAAGGTTATTTAATAATATATAATTATTAGGTAATATACGTGGCTAACGTATGACATTACTGAATTTTTTTTAATATTTGTTCGTATAAATATTAAATTAAACATTATACACGTTATTTTATTTTAAAGTCTATTTAAATTGCAATGAAATTACTTGATGATTTGAGCTAAGATAGTGGATTATGATGAATATTAATTTTTCTTAGTATTTTTTTTTCGATGACGCTCCCTTATTATGAATAACCAATAAATTTTTTATTTCACTTAACTGAGAATAAATTATTAGTTTATAAATTTTCTCTTGATTAAGTTATTAGTTTATTCCACCACGCGCTCTTGTAGCATGGTATGATTTTGATAAATAAATGGTTGATTAAAGGAGTACGCACTTGCAAGCTCAATTTTTATGAATATTATGTATTTGGCAAGAAGACACGGGTATCCTTTGGTACTGCCATCAATAATAAAAAGGGTATCCTAGAGTATGTCACACATATGTTTGGGGCCTAACAAAAATTGTATCATTCGACCGACAGTGATACTTTATCTCTTTTATTGATGATAACTCCAAATATTTTTGGTGTACACCATCAGGCACAAAAGCGAGGTATTGGAGATTTTTAGAACTTGGAAGAAGTGGATTGAGACTTAGAAAGGAAAAAGGTTTTGATGTATCAGATCATATAATGGGGGCAAATACACCTTGGATGTATTCTTATAGAAGTGTCTGAGATCTATGATAGAGTGCCACTTCAGTGTTAGAGAGACATTACAGTAGAATGGGGTGACAGAGAAGATGTTCTAAAACCAGGTCAAGGCACTATAATGATCTAAAATCAGCTTGGTTGAGGGACTACATTGCATTTAAAATTTTAACCGCATAGGCTAAAATTTCACTACAACGAGGCATTAAATAGTTCTGGTGATGATCTTTGAAAGAGGGCTATAGATGAAGATTGAGTCTCTCCAGAAGAATGTTACTTGGCTCCAGAAGAATGTTACTTGGAGATTGGTAAAACTTCCTATAGTAAGGAAGCTTATTGAGTGCAAATGGGTGTTATGAAGAAGTGATCTCATGGAGCTGATGTGCAGTATAAGACTAGGTTGGTGGAAAAAGACTCTATGTAGAGGGAAGGGATTGATTATAATGAGGTGTTCTCCCCAGTGGTTAAGCATCCTTTGACCTATATTCACTTTGCACTTGTAGCACATTATGGTTTAATTTTGGAGCAACTCAATCAAGTCGTTGCACAATTAATTAGCATTATGAGCAAGTTCATACATGATCCAGGAAAGAGTGATCATTGGTAAGCTGCGAAGATTATCCTAAGGCATTTGAAGGGTACAATTGATATAGGCTTGGGGTTTGAGAGGCATGCATCTGCTGTTGATTTGTGTGTAGGCTACACTAACTCAGATTACATTGATGATATTGATAGGCCAAGGTGTACGACTAGTTACTTATTTATATTAGTAGGAGGTCTAGTAAGTTGGAGATCAGTTCTTCAGTTTATTATTGCTTTGTCTATTATGGAGGTTAAGTACATGACAGTCACGGAGGTGATGAAGGAAGTAAGATGGATGCATGGTTTACTGGATAATTTAAAAGTTGATCAAAAGTCTCTGACGGTATTTTTTGACAGTTACAGTGCGATATTTTTTGCTACAAATATAGTTCATCATGCTCGTACCAAGAACATTGATGTAACATACAATTTTGTTCGGGACTTGATTGTTGAAGGCTATATCTAGTTGAAGAACATAGATACCAAGGATAATCCAACATACATGCTCACAAAGGTACTGTCAGTTTAGAAGTTCATCTACTATAGAAGTTTGATGAACATTCTGGCTCATGACTGATTGTCTACTTGTTTTAAAGAACTACGCTTGGCTTAATCCCTTGGGAGGGGGTACATAGGTAACTTTCTAGGTGCATCCATTTCATCTTTCATTTTCTGAAGTGGAAGATGAGATGGAGATTATTGATTTGAGAATTTTTTTCAAATAGTGGAGAGCATTGATTTGGAAATAATTTAGTGACTAATTAGTGGTTTGATTAGGAGATTATATTATTACATTAAATGAAAAAATTGAATTATGCACTAATTAGGGAATATAATTATTACGTAAATTGGGAGATTTAATTAGCATGATTGAGAGACCTAATTGACATGATTAAATTTTGTCATATTATATCATTAATTGGAGTTTTTTTGTAGCTTTGTTTCTAATCTATAAATAGTGGTTTAAGGGTTGTTGTAAGGAAGGAGAGAGAGAGCCAAATTGTAATCATATTATTCTCAAATATAGTGAAATCATCATCCTCTCCTCGTGGACGTAGGCATCTTTGTCGAATCGTGAAAATTGATGTGTTCTTTGTGTACTTTGATTCTGATTTTCTTTCCGTTGTATTTTCACAACAATATGATTAGCATGAATGATGAAATCATCACTGGCCAAAAATATATGAAACTAACTAAATTAAATTAGTTCATGACCATTAATCCTTTTCTAAATTTCTCTTTAATCTAGTTTATCTTTTGAGGTGCAAATTATGAGTCATTCATGTATTGACACCGGACAAGAAGGGGATTCGACAACTCCTCGTCGACGATCCGGTGACCAAAGCCTAGCACAACTCCAAGAACGTCTTCTTGGAAAGAAACCACCACCTGAATACTCTTCAAAATACATAAATAGAAGCCAAACTAAACTCAAATCTTATTCATCTCCTCGTTACAAGACAACGTACAACTCTTATTGATAGAATATGTAGGCTACTTAAAAGACAATAGGCTTAAAGAAAATATAAAAGCCAAGCTATCTAATTATATATGTGGCTAATACATGGATTGAAGTTTATAACAAAAGAACTTAGCAATAGCTCCGTCGTCATTCTACCAGGGTAGGAGGAACTTCATGCTTGTAGTGAGATGACATGTTGGCAAAAATAAGGAGATGGATTTGGTTGGCTGAATAGAGATGGATAGGTTCACCCAACATCAAATCTTATTCATCTCCTTATTACAAGACAACAACACTTATTTATAGAATATGTAGGCTACTTAAAAGGCCATATGCCTAAAGAAAATATAAAAGCCAAACTGTATAATTATGTGGCAAATGCATGGATTTAGGTTTATGACAAAAGAACCTAACAATAGCTCTGGCATCATGTATGAGCGGTATTGTCAAAAAAAATATTTTTTTCTAAAAAAAAAAAATATTTTTTTATCTTTGTTTGCATATATTGATGTGTTTTTTATTTGACTATTTATATTTTTTTGAATGATAAAATATAAACATAATGATCGATAGAAATAAGATCATATACGATGAATATCTTTCTTAAAGTGTGAAACTTTTGGAGTCTGCCAATAGGTGGAAAGGGCCAAAGGCTAGTCATTGAAGTTTCCGCATGATTTAGATATACCCTAAACTAATCATAAATAGCTTACAAGACGCTCACTTTATCTCCCATTCGCTGATCTAAGAGGAATTCTGTCACATTTCATAAATGCGCATTGCGCATTCAATGGAAAATCTGTAATCAATCAACCTTCTCGCTCTATATAATGAGGCAGGGCTCACAGTATTTTTATCGTAGAAAAAATCATTACTGAGAGAAAGCTAGCCAGCCATGTCGATCAATACTTTCTTCTCCATTGTAGCAGTCGTATTTCTTCTTAACTTCATCGCTGTCATTATAGACACTCTCTCTCTTCGCTCGCCCTAGCCGCTCTGGCGATTTAGGGTTTCTTTGCTTCCGTTCGTTGCGACCTTCGTTTCATCTGTTTTGTGAGTTTTTCTCTTGCGATCTTTGAGTTTTGGCTTCGGCTGGTGATCTTTGCCCTTCTGGGCTCTTTTGGGATGGCCGGAATAGCGTCTTCCTCCTCCTGGGGGAAGATTTCTGAGCCTGTTCCGCAAAAGAGCAAGGGATTTTTCAACCTTGTGGATGATTCTCCGACATCTCCTCCGAGATCTAGATCTTTCAAAGAGGTACTAGCCGGTAAAGCTTCAGCAGGTGATGATCTGCCTTCTCTCACTCAAACTACTTTTAATGGTGTTCCTGCGATCTTATTGTCGGATGAGGAAGTTTTGAAACTTGCATCTCCTTTCAAGTTCACTCTTGTCGGTAAATTTGGTCTTCGTAGACCTAATCTTGATGCTATTCGACAATATTTTTTGCTTCTTTAAAACTTTCGGGATTTTATTCGGTCGGTTTGCTCGATTCAAGGCATGTTGCGATTCAATTATCGAATGATCTGGACTATAGTCGAATTTTTGCTAGGCGATCGTATTTCATCTTCAACTGTCAAATGCGGATTTTAAAGTGGACGCCTTTTTTTTTATATTAAAGAGGAATCTCCCATCGTGCCTGTTTGGATTTCTTTTCCTAACCTTCGTTTACACTTTTTCAATCAACAAGTTCTGCATGCTTTAGGATCAATTTTCGGTAGACCTTTGCAAACGGATCAAGCCACTGCTTCTAGAACTAGACCTTCTGTAGCTCGTATTCTTGTTGAGATGGATATTTCCAAAAACCATCCCAAAGAAATCTGGGTTGGATCTAAAGCTTTCGGGTATTTCCAAAAAGTTGATTTCGATAATGTGCCGGATTTCTGTTCTCACTGTAAAATGCATGGACACGCCCAGAATGCTTGCTATAACCTTCATCCTGAACTCAAAAACCCCAAAGTTATGCCTAACGGGAAGCAAGGCTCTGCCGATTCTCAAAACAGAATTTATGTTGATGTCAACGACAAAACCGGCGAGTGTCCAGAAAACCAGGAGAATCTGGTGGAACCGCAACCCGTTCCTCATAACCTTGAGGTAGACGATTTGAATAATTCTGACAATACCTTGCTAAATAAAATTCCTAATGGTTGTTCTTTGCAGTTAGCGAATATTCCTGTTTCATCTAATATTCCTGCTTTAGAGGTTTCTCATGATTTTCAGGCCAATGACTCACACGTTCCTGTTAAGGAATGGGATGCTATATCTGATCCTACACTTTTTGTTTCTGTTGCTTCTATGTTTAATGAAGGGGACATTGCTGTTAATAATGTGAATTGTTCACAACCGTTGTCTTTAGATAATAATGCTTTTACTGCTAATCATAATTTGATTGAGGGGGATATCATTGTCGAAGAGGGGGAATTTATACCTCAGTATGCTGAGGCTAATGAATCTATCTCCGACAAATCTGCGTCTGATACTTATACGGATATGTCTAGCAAACCTCAAAATGACAATTTTATTCAGGTCACTAAGAAAAAAGGTAAGCAATCCAAACAAACTTTACCCCCAACGCCAAGATCAACTAGAACTCATAATTCTTCAAAACATTCCAATGATTAAAGCCCTTCTTTGGAATGTTAGAGGTATTGGTGGTAAGGATTCTAAGCTTCGTGTTCGTAATTTGTGTAGAATTCATAATATTCAGTTACTTGTTTTTATTGAGCCGTTAATTAAGAATATCAACATTGCTTCTACTGCTAAATTATTAGGCTTTTCTAATTATTATGCTAATTGCTCCAACAAAATTTGTTTATTCTGGTCTAATGTTATCTCTTTAAATGTTATTGAGGATTTTCCTCAAGTTTGCCACTGTTATATCTCTGTTTTCAATGTCAATTGTTACGCTTCTTTTATTTATGCTGCTTGTACTAAAAACAACCGTCTTCCCCTTTGGGATCAATTAAGACAATTTGCTTCTATCATTAATGGCCCTTGGTGCATTGGTGGTGATTTTAATATTATTTCTAATCCCTCGGAAAGACTTGGAGGTAATGCTCCTAATGCTTCTGCTATGGAAGATTTTAATTCTATGATAAGTGATTGCAACCTTAATGATATTGGTTATTTTGGTAGCCCTTTTACGTGGAATAGAGCCAATTTGTGGCAAAGACTTGACAGATTTCTTTTTAATGATGATTGGCTTGCTCTTTTACCATCTTCTAGTATTGAACATCTCAGTAGAACGCTTTCTGACCATTCTCCCCTTCTTTTGAACGTTAACAAAAGTTTGCAGCACAATGTGTTATCTTTTAGATTTCAGAATATGTGGATGTTGCATGCTGACTTTCCTAATATGCTGTCCACTAATTGGAATGCCCCTGTGTATCCTGATAACAATATTTCTGGCATGTTAAGACTCTGGTCTAAGCTTTCTAGATTAAAGCAGTGTTTAAGATGGTGGAATAAATGCATTTTCAAAAACTTATTTGCCAATATTAAAGATGCTGAGAACAAGGTGTCTGATTTAGAGAATATATTTTTCCAAAGTAATCCCAATTCTAATAACATGTTTGAGTTGAACCAAGCTAAAGATTCTCTCCTTCTTCTCCAACGTCAAGAAGAGTGGTATTGGCATCAAAAGTCCAATGCTAAATTTATTGCGGAAGGTGATAGAAATACTAAATTTTTTCATGCTTTAGCTAACAAGAAGAAATCGAAATGCCATATTCACAAAATTATTGATGTTGATGGCTCTATTCTTGCTTCTGAGGAGGCTATTTGCAATGCTGGTGTGGCTTACTTTAAGAATGTTTTTACCAGTTCGTCTAATTTTTTGCCTTTGCCTAACACTCATATTATTCCTAACATTATTTCTGAGGATGATAATATTATGCTTTGCAATATGCCTTCTGAAGAGGAAATTTTTAGAGTCATCAAGGATCTCAATAGTAGTGCGGTGGCTGGTCCTGATGGTTTCACTACGAAATTTTTCCAAGATAATTGGGATACTATCAAAGAGGATGTGATCAAGGCGGTGGAGGATTTTTTTGCTGGTAATCCCTACCCGAAAATTTTTTCTCTTCTACGTATATTGTGCTTATTCCTAAATGTGATGGCCCCAATCATTGGCATGATTTTAGACCTATAAGTTTGTGCACTTTTCTCAACAAACTGAATTCTAAAATTATTGCAAATAGACTTATTACCATTCTTCCTAGAATTATCTCTTTGAATCAAACGGGTTTTGTTAAAGGTCGTAGCATCTTTGATAATATTTTTGTTAGCCCAGGAAATTACGAATGATATCAATGTTAAGTCTAAAGGTGGCAATGTTATTTTTAAACTTGATGTGTCTAAAGCTTATGACAACCTTAACTGGAATTTCCTCTATGAGATTCTTTATCTGTTTGGTTTTAGTAGATCTTTTGTTTCTCTGATAAATAATAGTATTGAGAATTGTTTTTTCTCTGTGATTATTAATGGCAAGCATAATGGTTTTTTCAAATCCACTAAAGGTTTAAGACAAGGTGACACCATGTCTCCTGCTCTTTTTATTATTGCTATGGAATTTCTCTCTAGAGGTCTTAATGATTTATTCCTGAGACATCCTACTTTAAATTATCGTACTATTAGAGGTCTTCCTATATCTCACCTTAGCTTTGCTGATGATTTCATTCTGTTTACTAATGGCTCTATTAATAATATCTCTTTACTGTTGAATTTCCTGACTAGTTTTTATAATCATAGTGGTTTATCTATTAACAAAGCTAAAAGCACTTTATTGTCAGCAGTTCTGTCAACCAGAACAGAATTCAAAGAATTCAAAGATTATGTGGTTTTATGTCTAAAGCTTTACCCATTACTTACCTTGGCACCCCAATCTATAAAGAAAAAAAAAGGAATTTTCTTTTTGATAACATTTTTGCTAAGATTGAGCAGAAACTTAACAATTGGTCTTCTAAGTTTTTATCGTATGGTGGTAGACTCACTTTGATTAAATCTGTTCTTAATTCGATGCCTGTTTATTTATTTCATACTTTACTTCCTTCCACTTCCATTTGCACCAAGCTTGAAAGAATTTTAAACAAGTTCTTTTGGGGTTCTTCTGTTAACAACAAAGGTATTCATTGGTCCTCTTGGGATAAAAATTGTGGTGTGTTGTCTGAAGGCGGTCTTGGTTGCAAATCCTTAACGGATTCGGCTAAAGCTTTCTCTTTTAAACTTTGGTTTTCCTTTAGATCTAACGTTAGTCTTTGGGCCCGTTTCATGAATATTAAGTATTGCCCGAATTCTCATCCCTCGTTATGCTTTTATAAAAATTCTGATTCTTTTATTTGGAAAAGGTTGTGCAATATTAAGTGGGAGGCTGAACATTGCATACAATGGGGCCTTGGGAAAGGTGATATTTATTTTTGGCAAGATAATTGGCTTGGCTGTGCTTTTGATTGACAATTTGTTGAATACGCTTTCACTTAGTAATGATAAAGTTTCTCAGTTTTTTTCAAAATGGCTTGTGGGATGTTGCCAAGCTTGCTGAGGTGGTTCCTCCTTTAATTGTTGAAAAAAAATTTTAGAGATCCCTCTGCAAACGCTTGATAAAGATTTAATTTTATTTTCTTTATCTAAGTCCGGCAATTTTATGTTAAAGGATGTTTGGAATTCTTTTAGAATTAAAAAGGATTGTTCTATTATCTATTCTGCTATTTGGCATATGAACTTTCCTTTATCTTATTCCATTCTTATTTGGCGGTGTATCAAAGGCTATATTCCTGTGGATTTTAGGCTTCAAATGAAAGGTTTCCAATTACCCTCTAAATGTCATTGCTGTTCTGATATTGAGACTATCGATCACCTTTTCGTGTCTGGTGTCATTGCTCAAACTGTTTGGACTTATTTTGGGAATATTGCTTATAGACCTTTGCTTGCTACGCATGATGATTTTATTTCTGTTATCAAAACTTGGTTCATTAACTCTAAGGGTCACATTTTAAACCTTATCCCTATTTTAATTGTCTGGTATATTTGGAAATCTCGTAATGATGCTAAGCATAACAATATTGTTATGGATGCCAATACGATCATCTCTAATGTTAAATACAAAATTCTTCAAATGCATTCTTACAAACTTATTTCTAAGAAGAATTTCAAAAGCTGTGCGTATTTAGCCAATTCTTTGGGAATTGAGATTGCTGATAGTCACTCTGTTGAGATTAATAAGTTGGTGAGATGGATTAAACCCAAACCTCCCTATATTAAGCTTAATACTGACGGTTCTCTTGGCCCTAACGGTGCGGGTGCTGGAGGTATTATTAGAGATGAGGTTGGTAAAGTTCTTGCTGCTTTCTCTGCCCCCGTTTTTTGCAATACTGCGATTTCTGCTGAAATTCATGCCCTTCTTCTTGGTCTGAATATTTGTGCTAATTTAGGTATTAGATTTCTTTGGATTGAGGTTGATGCTTTGCTTCTTATTCAGATTATTAAGAATCTGGTTCCTGGTAATCCTGAGAATTTCTATCTTATTAGAAAGCTGAAGCTCTCTCTGTCTAATTTTAATTTTGTTATCTCTCACATTTTTCGGGAAGCTAATGTATGCGCTGATTGGTTAGCTAAACGTGGCAGCAATATTTCTAATTATGAGGAGTTAAGTCTTACGAGCTTGCATCCGCTCCTTCTTGGTATGATCTTGTTAGATAAATCTGGCTTACCTTATATTAGGCATGGGTAATTGCAGGTTTGCTGTGTTGTTTCCTTTTTATTTCTTTGCTGTCCGTTATTTCTCCATTGGCTGGGCTTTTTGTTTTGTTCTGGGCAATTTCTGCTTCAATAGGTTGCTAGCTTGTTTTAGTATCTTATCTGGCCGGGTGTTCTCTTTTAACTGGTATATGACTTATAATGTTTCTCTGACTTGCTCCTGTCCAATGTTTTGTAATTGGGAGTTTAGGTTGATTGACATGCAGCTGAGATCTCGTTATGTTTTGATTTATCTTTTATGCTGGCCGAGCTCTATGAACTGGTGCTTAACGTCGTTGAAATCTTGCTCCCTGAATGGAGTTTCCGTTCAGCTTTCCATATCCTGTTCGCTGTGTTTTTTCATTTGCTCTTATGGGATTTTTTGGAGATCTCTGTGCAGGTTTCGTTTAGTTCCTTCGAGTTTTACCCTCTTGGCTATCCAGGTAATCTTCTGGTTGTTTCTTTTTGGGCTCCTTTTTTTGGTTTATTCTTTTTTGCAGGGAGTGGATGCTGAACTCTTATCTTCAGAACTTCCTTTTTTGGGTGACGTTGCTCAAAGCACCATTAGTTTTAGCGCTTCTATTTTTTGTAACAGTAGGATAAGGAACCACGGACTCGTAGGTTTTCTTTACTTTTTGATTGTAGCTCAGTCGAGCATTAGAGAGTCTGTGGATCCTTTTAAGGACTATGTAATCGTTATTTTGATATTAACACGTAGGCCCCTTTGCGGGTTTTAACTAAAAAAAAAAAAAAAAAAAACTTCATCGCTGTAGAATCCGTTGGTGTCTGCTATGGTCGGAGAGGAAATAATCTCCCTCCCCCAAATGAAGTCGTCGACCTCTACAAATCCAACAGGATAGGAGGCATTCGACTCTACGATACCAACCACGATATCCTCCAAGCGCTTAGAGGCTCTAACATTCCGGTCATCCTCGACGTCGTTGATTCTGATCTCTCAGCGATTGCAGCTAATCCCTCCGCCGCCACGGGATGGGTTCAAAATAATATTCAAGCTTTCGCCCAAGACGTGAACTTTCGTTACATAGCTGTCGGCAACGAGCTTATCCCCGGCGCTCATCCGGAGATCGTCCTCCCTGCAATGAACAATATACAGAACGCCTTGCAGGCTGCCGGACTGCAAGGCAGGATAAAGGTCTCAACTTCGGTATCCACCGGCGTCTTCGGCGCGTCCTACCCTCCCTCCGCCGGTGCCTTCTCCTCCAACGTCCACGACACTCTGCAACCCATCGTCTCCTTCCTCGCCAGCAACGGTGCCCCCCTCCTCGCTAATGTTTATCCTTACTTCAGTTACCTCGGAAACCCCAGCATCAACCTCAACTACGCACTCTTCACTTCGCCGGGGACGGTGGTCACCGACGGGCCGTTGCAGTATCAGAATCTGTTTGATGCGATGGTTGACGCATTTTTCTCGGCGCTGGAGAAGATGGGGGGTGGTAATGTCAACCTGGTGGTGTCGGAGACCGGCTGGCCGTCGGATGGTGGCGGTGTGGCCACACAGCAGAACGCGCAGACTTATCTGTCAAATCTGATAAACCATGTGAATCAAGGGACGCCCAAGAAGCCGGGAGTTAACATTGAGACCTACATATTCGCCATTTTTGATGAGAACATGAAGCAGCCAGGGGGAACAGAGAACCATTATGGGCTGTTTAACGCCAACAAGAGCCCAAAATATTCTCTCCACTTCTGATTACGCAGAATCAGAAGGGTGGTGCGGCCATTTGCCTGCCTGAATAAATTAGCTGTCAAGAAGAAAAGCTTGTTGTATCTTGTATGGGAGAAAAATAAAAGGAAAATAAAATAAAGGTTTAATTATTTTCTAAACAATATTAATTAATTTTATTTAAAAAAATTATAAACAATATGTTAATTAATTCCAAGAAGAGAGAACCTCACTGCCTAAATACTGAAGCAAAACAGAATATTCAGTAAAGACTAATTCTTCACAGATATTAACAAATAATATGGGCAGGATGACTTCCATTATATAATAAAGTGTGATGTATGCTGCTCCATAGCTGTGTAGTTCAGACATTTGCAGGGGAGAAGGGGGTTATTTTTGGAATATTTGAATTAATTAAGATAAATTCATACACACGTCTGATATTTAAGCTATGAACTCATGATCTTTTGATTCGTAGTCAAAGCTCTCAACCAACAAATCAAGAGATGCTACATGGAGAAGAGGGAATAAGACGATTACATTTTCTTTAAAAAGACAAGTTTTTTTTTAAATAAATTTCATATTTATTAGAGCCTCAATAATTTTGAGAAGGATAAAGGTCAGTATAACCTTGAGAATTCTAATGCTTTTTTTTAGGATTGTTAAAATCGGGTCACGGGTCGGGTTCGGGTCCAACCCGAAATTGACCCGACACTGTTCAACCAGACCCAAACCCGACCCGTTTTTGCAAACGGGTCGTTTTTCTAACCCAAACCCGACCGGGTCAACCCGATTCGGGTATATTTTATTAATTTTTTATTTAATTCAATTTATTTAAATCTAAATCAAATTAAGGTAAGATTTAATTTAATTAATTTAAAATAAATCAAGATTAATTCAATTTGGACAATAATGTTTTTAATTTTTTAAAATATAATTTACTTATTTCATAAAAATCCATTAAAATCCTCCTAAATTAATTAAAAACGGGTCAAATCAGGATGATTTTGGGTTTCCGAGTCAACTCGAACCCGACCGGGTTTTATAAACGGGTCGAAATCCCTAACCCGAACCCGACCCGGTTTGGATTCGGGTTGACCCGAACCTGAAATTTTCGGGACGGGTTCGGGTCGGATTTTCGGGTCTGGGCAAATATTGACACCCCTACTTTTCTTTTGATAAAGTTAATTATACAATTGATATTGAAAAAGTAACTTAACTATTTTTGTTGAAAAAAAAAAAAACATCTTTCTATCATATTAATTTATAAAATGTTGTGAAGAAATAGCAAAAAAATTATTAGTTTGACGAAATCATGAAAAATAAAATAGCGCTAAAATTATTCCAAATAAATCCTTAATGAGAAAACTATAGCATTGTGATTGGACAAATGTAACTATGAGTGTCTCAACAATACAGTCAATAGTGACCTCTAACAGGTGGCTAATACATATTACTTGGTCATATAGGTTTTTTAGAAACAAAAATTTTTATTATTATTTTTTAATAATTACAAATAGTTTGACTTAGTCACTTTTTTTCAATACTCCCTCCAACTCTACTGTGAGATGGTTCCTCTTAAGCTTCATTTGGGACAGTTTTCTTAATGCTTCATAAACTAATTTTGTAGTAAAAAAAATTTAATTTTTGTTCTAGAAAACTACTTTTAGAAGCAGTAAAAAAGCCGTCCGAAACAAAGCCTTAATTTCGTACTCTTATGCATTTTTTACTTCCCCCAATCCATCAATTTCAAAGTGCTTTCTAAGAGGGAAGATTCATAAAAATAATTATTTTTTACCAAGTGTATATATAATTTTGATACATCGTCAAAATTAACATGATCAAGTACAATCTAGATGTATATGACTTATTAACTTTTGTAATTTATTTCAGGACCATCCATACATCGGTTTCAAAAAACTTATAGTTCAATTAATGTCACAAGAAGATTAATACATAGGCACAAATGGTGATCCAATTGATGCTAAATAAGCTCAAATCAAACACTTGACGTACAACCGCAAAGTTTGGGGTATTAATTAGAGGATTATATCACAATCTTCAATACTTCACACACTTATAGTCAAATCAAGCATCTAACCAAAAAAAAAAAAAAACTACTACGTCGTAATCATCAAATTTTGACATCATTAGACACTTACATATTGAAAGAATGATCTATGATAAAGAGAATAAATACAGGTTATTCATTGCCTAAATAATTCAGGAGTTCTACTATACCATTACCTAATCACTGCAGTTGGATCACTACCTCACAATTGTTGTCGAACAACTATATAGTCATCTAATATCTGCATACGTCATCAAATTATTGCATAATTATCAACAAAATATTGCTGCATACGTCATCAAATTATTGCATAATTATGATCTTCTTATCATTATTGTTTGTTGATTATGGACTTTAAACAATCATTGACCGACTATAATCATCTAACCATCGTCACTAGAATGCAGTCTCTTAATCATCATCGCTTGAATACAATCCTCCAATCACAATCATCTGAATATGATCATTTGACCACCATCACCCACTACGATCATTCAATCAACTTCGCTTAACTATGATCCTTTAACTACTATCCATCGACTATGATCCTCTAACAACTATCGCTTGACTATGGTCTTTTGATCATTGCTAACAACATCAATGCACACAATTTCTCAAAAACTCAAACAACTTCAATATTTTAGTAACAAAATTTTTAATTTTTATTCATAATACAAATTCATATAATCCTTTAAATGAAATATCACCGAAAACCCAAAAAAATTGATATTTATGAGATTAGGGTTTCTAAAATTTACATAATAAATTTATGTTTTAAATTATTATATCAATATTATTTTTAGCTATCTGAGTAAATATGAATTATCATAATTCAAAACTAAAGTGAATCAGACAATTTAATTAAACTTGAACCATTTCATCAATTTGACGGTCTGACTGTCTGTTTATCTCAATCCTTTCTAGCTTTAGATAAAATGATTTAATAGTAAATCAACTTAGTCAACAAACTAGTTCATGGTTGAACCGATTGAGCTGGCCTTTTTATCTTATTTTCTAATCTTTAATGGCTAAGGTAATGTCACAATCCAATCCGATATGACCCATTAAACAGATGGATCATATCATGTAAAAATGAGGCATGCCAGCTCGAGATCAAAGTTTTGGAGCTACTCAAATATTTTATATTAATTTACTCATAGATCATAGAACTTTTAATTAACTTCAAAAAACTGAATATAGCAAAACTCATCCACAATTTTGTTTTTCTTTTATTAAAATATGTGTACAATATTTTCTCTACAATACATGGTTACGTAGACCGATCAAAACTAAGAAGTAAAATAAATAGTCATTGTTGTACAAAATCAATAAAATAATTATGTAGACTCAGATAGATCAGATCCTGAATTCAACTACTCAACAGGCTCTTTCCCCTCCCCTAATCTGAAATAGAAGGAACAAGTGAGAGCCAACACAACTCAATAGGTCACAAATACTGATCTGACTTTATAGCAATTTACTTATTTTGCATTTAATTGAATTTAAAAGGGGTTTATAAGAATTTTATCGTGCTGAGCTTGATGTTAATTATAAATAATTGCTAAATTAGAGCAAACTATAACTGAAGTAAAACATCTTCCGCACTGAAAGCCAATAAACAAGCACTTCATATATCAGAATTAAAAAAAATAATAAATTTATGTCAGGCCCTTATACCTTCCATCAGAAACAAACCCTTATGAATCTTTGTACTAGCATATCAAAAAGCAAACCCTTATAACTCCCAATGCTCAGCATATAGGTGTCAATATTTGCACGTACGACTCGAAAACTCAAATAAAAAATTTTGGGTTATGGTCAACCCGTTACGCAAATGGGTCGGGTTCGAGTTCCCAGATGATACATGTTTGAAAAAATGGGTCGGGTTCGGGTTGACCCAGAAACCTTAACTTAACGACGACGATAGGCCGACCTCGCTGTTCATCTGCAATTGGATCGGAAACAACGATGCCGACAGGTCGACAACAGGGAACTCACTGTTTTGCTTTTGTAGTTGGATCGGAAGCAACGATGATGACAGGAGGGAGCTCACCGGTTGTTCTGCAGTTGGATTCGAAGTAATGACGACGACGACTTGAGGGAGCTCGTCGTCCGTCTGCTCACGGCTCAACACCTCAACTGCTCAAAATGGGTCCACGGTTGAGTCGGGTCAACCACTATAGAAAAATCATCTATTACCGACAGTTTTTCCGAGGGAAATTTGTTCATTTTCTGGCGGATGTGAAAGCTTCCGGCGAATTTCCGTAGACATTACAATCCTCTTATTGAAAGGTGATTGAAATATGTGAAAAAATTACTTTAAATTAGATTATGTATTGCATATAGCTACGAAATTTGATTTAATCAAATATGTGTTGGATCTTATTGCAGTGTTATTAATAGACCGAAGCTTGCTATGACAAGTTCAAACAGTCTTTTAATCTGATGGGCGACTCAAAGGTTTTTTAATATGTCTGGAGGCCCAGTAAATTATTAACATATAAAAATAAATAAATTTTTATATTTTACTCCAGAGTAATTGATTGATTTATTATATTTTCTGCAAAGACATGTTACTATAACATAAATTTAACAAATTTAACATTATTAAATTACATGCAAATAATATATTTGCACTCTTAGCACAGATATGTGAGATGTAATTATGAAATTAATGTCACACTAGAAAGGAATATCTATGAGTTTTGAAACTAAATCAAATTCCAGCTGCTAATTTGAATCTCTAGTGGTGATATACTATATTTTAGGGTTCATTTGGGATAGTTTTCTTACTGCTTCATGAAGTAATTTTTTTTTGTATAAATTTTGTTTTAATTTAAAATTTTTGTGCTAGAAAGTTTCTTCATAAAATAATAAGAAAGCTATTCCAAACGAAGACGACTTTTTTTTTTTTTTTTGCTTTTTAAAAAAGAGTTTTAGTTAAATTATTTTAATTTTTGTACTAAAACTCTGCTTTAAGAAGCAATAAAAAAATCGTACTAAATGAAGCTTTAGTATTTCTGTTCAATTTGTTAGATTCCCCTTTGTTTGTATCCTCTAAGCCAAATATCTTCAAGTACCGACCGATGCTGAGCTCGGTTGGGAACCCCCAATCCTGAGTTCGATTTCCTCGAGCGGCAGTCTCCCCTTCAGTTGGGGCTCAAAGCGTCGGCTGCGGGTACAGTGGCGTTGGTGGCTCGATAGGTCAGCTGGGGTTTACGGACCGCCAAATGTGCTCGGCGAAGCCTTTCGTGTCAGCGGACAGCTCCTCGTCACAAAAAAAAAAATCTTAAACTAATTAAGGAATTAAATTGTCTACAAATGCTGCTCCAAGAAGAAAGCATATGTTGAGCTCTTATGGTTATTTAATAATGTATAATTATTAGATGATACACGTGGCTCAAGTGCGACATTATTAAAATTATATTAATATATGCTCGTATAAATATTGAATTATACATTATACATGCGGCCATTTTATTTTAAAGTCTATTTAAATTTCGATGAAATTAAAGATTAATTGTTATTTAAGTTTTAATGTATCTCATTAATTTTGTATATAATTTATTATATAGAAATCAAATCAGATATTTTATTTTATTTTTATGATGGACTGAAATAAATAAGTAAACTCAAGTAAAAATATAATTATGATCCCCAATCTAAAAAGTTTTCTTATTAAAAATATATTTATTTAGTGTATATTTTAACTATTTTTATATTTTTTTAACAATAAATCAAATTATTTTTTTAAAAATAATGAGAGATAAGCATCTCCCAAAAGCATTTCATATATCCAATCATAAATATATAGAAGCCTTTATTTGTCTGCAATTAGCTACCTTCTCTGGCAAAACTATTGAATTATCGAAGTTTTATTTAGGGTTTGTTTGTGACGACTATAATATTTTTATAAAGTTAATTGTGAAGTTATTATGAGAAAAATAACTTAGTTATTCTTATTACCGAAAAATAGATTTTTATCATAGAAATTTTTGAAATTGGTGAGAAAACATTAAGAAAATAATAACCAAATAAAATTATGATTATTGACTTAAAAACGAAAAATAGTTAGAAAGCTGTTCCAAACAGATCCTTAGTCAAAATTAATCCCAATAACTTACGTAATGCTTCATTGGGACAACTTTTTTACTACTTTATAAAGCAGTTTTTTAAAAGCAATTTTTTTCAAAATTAAAAAAAAAAATTTTTGAACTATAAAACTGATTCAGAAAGTAGTAAAAAAGTCGTCCCAAACGAAGCCTAACAATGTATATCTTTCAAGAATTTATGTCATATGCTTTTCCACCCTCCAAATATTAAAGCCTAATCTAAATCAAAAGTGTTTTGCCCTTTAGTATATTAGTTTTGTTGCACGTGCATGCATTAAATGCATGTGAATAAAATTTTAATAATAAAAATTTATATTAAATATATTATCATTGTGAAAAAATATATATTAAATTCATAAGTATAAGTAATTATAGTTATTAATTAAATTAATGAAAATTTAGATATTTACGCTAAAATCATAGCGGAGAAAATATATTAATATTATTTTAAAATTCAATACTAAATCAATTATCAAATGCTTACATGTAAGAAAAAAATGCATAGAAACAACAAAAAAAATGATAAAATTGATTCTAACACTTCAGCCAAAGGAGTTTGGGATATCAAAGATAAATCATGAAGTTAAATACAATAAAATTCAATATCTCTAAGGGATTTAAATAAAAATTTTCATTTATTAATATTTTAGATTATTACAAACAATATTTTTCAATTCTAAGAGTAAAAGCTAAGGTTAATTTTGTAAATACTGAATATCAATAATAAATCATGAATTAAATTAACTTCCAATGTAGAAAAAATATCATTTCATACAATTAATAAAAAAAACAAATATAATTTAAAGAGGCATGTGTAACAACCCTAACGGCTACTAAAACATATAGATTTAACACAAGTTATCTACCCAATACTCTTTTTCGCCAAAATACTATATATATATATATATATATATATATATATATATATATATATATATAATTTCAAAGAATACAATAACAACTCTGCACTGTCAATAAAAATAATGAGTCGACTTCAAAGAAACAAGGAAAAAAAAAAGAAACATATCGAAAAATACATGATTCTATTATCATGGCGAGATCGAAGAAAGTTGTCGGCGATGCTACAGCTTAGCGAGATTGACGTAGAAGAAAAGGGGATATTAGGGTTAAATACGTTGAACATATTCTTCTTATGTGAATTGTTGACACGCTCATGTTGTTGACACAAAAGAAATGTAATAAAGCAGATATTACGTTACAACATCTATTACATAAAAATAAATACCAACCGGAGAAAAAATTATAAGAAAACTTTTCTATATATCCAATACCATAAATACAAAAAGTGCAAATCCAAGTTAGCTTTATATACGCATGGACATATCGGCGAGAATCACAATTAATATTTAATTTTATTAATATAACTATTATATAGATATTTATAACCAAATTATTAAAAAATAAAAAAAAATATTATGAATTAATCATATTTATAAAAAAACTGTATCATTAAGATTATGTATAAGAATTAAAAATCAATGCATATAGATGTCTAACAAAATATTATCAGCATGTATAAAAAACCATAAAATATATAAGAGGAATTAGTTTTGTCCTCTTGATTATGGGCTTCAATCAAAAGCCCAAATAATAATGGGCCAAATCATATGCGTATTTCCAAATATAGAAGACGTCCTAACATTAAAAGATGACAAATCAAGCTAATTCCAATGTACTTTCTATCAAAAGGCCATAAAATTTATGAGCCTTTTAAATATGAAATTATCATTTGGTAATCCAAAGGTTATGTTAACTTCCTTCTAAAGCTTCGATCTCCTCTTCAACATAATTTTTTTCAAGCGTGGTATGATGTTTACTTGGCGTATGTGAATCACATTCAGGTTTCGTTTTGGAAGGCTTTCTTTCTGCTTCTTAAAGCAACTTTTTAGTACAAAAAATTTAATTTGTGTAGTAGAAAGCTGCTTTAAGAAGCTGAAAAAAAATCGTCTCAAACAAAGCCTATTTTTTACAAAATAACACCTCTATTTGCAATAAAGAAAGAGTAATAGATTGAGGTAGGGGTGTCAATTCGAGTCAATGGGTCGTGTTCGGGTCCGACCCGAGTTGATCCGACTGTAAACGGGTTGACCCGAACCCGACCCGTTTAGTCAAACAGGTCATAGATTTTAACCCAAACCCGTCCCGTGTAGGTTACCGAGTCGACCCGACCCGACCCGCGAACCTGGGCTCAGGCGTAGCCGCGTAGGCGTGTAGGCGTGCTCCTGCGCTCCGGCGACCACGCGGTCCGCGTAGGCGAGCTCCCGCGCTCTGGTCGACCTCGCGGTCTGCGCGAGCGCGACCTGGGCTCAGGCGTAGCCGCGTAGGCGTGCTCCTGTGCTCTGGTGAACTCCCGTGCTCTGGCAAACTCCCGCGCTCCTACGACTCCCGCGTAGGCGTAGCCGCATAGGCGTGCAGGATTGGCGTCGTAGGCCTGACGCGGACGGCTAGCATTGCGACGACGCGACCTGACGTCGACGTCCCTCGATTCTCTCCCTTGCGGGAAAAATGAAACGGACAGAGGCGTATACGGGTCCGCTCGGGTCAATTTCGGGTTACCGGGTTGACCCGGACCCGACCCGTTTTTTAAATGGGTTGAAAATTGAAACCCAAATCCGACCTGTTTGTTAAACGGGTTGACCAAAACTCAGATTTTTATTGTCGGGTTCTGATCGGGTTGTCGGGTCAGGTCAATAATTGACACCCCTAGATTGAGGAGATGTTGCGATGGTGGAGGATGACATAAAAGAAAATGTAATATATATATGTGAGATATGTAAATATATAATAACTAAGTAATCTATATGTAAATCCCACTAAAGATATTAATAAAAAGTTAGCGACAAAAGAAAATATAATTTTAAGGTTTTAAAGATATTTCTGTTGTTCGATCGCAAATCGAATGATCAATATAAATTAAATAAATCAAATAAAATTAAAGGAAGATATTTAAGTTCAGATTAAATAATGAAACGTGGAGAGATCATTAAATGAAAGAAGAAATCGGATAAAATCTTCCATATTAATAGTAAATTATACTCCAAATGAACAACAAAAAGAAAATATAATTTTAAGGTTTTTATGATATTTATGCTGTTCAATCGCAAATCCAACGACCGATATAAATTAAATAAATCAAATTAAATCAAATATTTAATTTGAGATTAAATAATGAAATATGGAGAATTTATTAAATGGAAGAAGAAATTGAATAAAATCTCCAAATATATAATTTCTCTAGTAAAGAAAGCTAGTAGTTGGGTTGTTTCAATATCCAATAAGGAAAATAAGTCAATTTGTGATATTTATAAATTTGATGCAATTAAAATTTGAAAAATTCGTCAATAATAATAATATATTCTAGTAATAACATTGACATAAATTATTGAATAAAATGATAGAAAGATCAAAATTCTCAATGAAAAAATAAAAATAGTACGTATTTAGATAAATTTATGAATAAAATCTCATATATTGATGAAAATTTTCAATGAAGAAATAAAAATATCATGGCAAGTAACCTTTGATAAGTAATGATCGGAGAATTTTCAGGAGAACTAAAAAAATTAAAAGGTAGTTGTAATTAGAAGGTGTGTAATATATGAAGTAGAAGTTATAAGGTTGTTTTATCTCTTCTAAGACCACGTGAATTACATAATTCTATAATTAATGTGGTGGTTCACACTTGTTGCGTCCAGGAGTATTCGCGGCACTAGAGAAATATAAAGTTTAATGTCTTAGCATTGTACGAAAATCCGGCACGCAATCATATAAGAGAGTGTGTAGCATTCATAGAAGACACCAATATTTTTATGTGGAAAACCCCTAAAAAGGGAGAAAAACCACGGGGCCTAGCCCAATTTGAATGAATCCACTAGTATTGTAGTCGATTACAAATGAGGCCCTTCCTTGGAGGAAGGCCTGGGCTTGAAGTACATTACATGTTGGAAATACAAAGAGTCACTGTTGAT
This sequence comes from Dendrobium officinale, assembly GCA_019514585.1. Lineage (NCBI taxonomy): Eukaryota > Viridiplantae > Streptophyta > Magnoliopsida > Asparagales > Orchidaceae > Dendrobium > Dendrobium officinale. The sequence goes on along the minus strand of CM033690.1, from coordinate 51,450,487 downwards.
GTGTTCGTTTCGTCGGGAAGACCATAGTCGATGGGCGACGGATGTCAGAAAGATTGTAGTCGGTGACGTAAGTCAGGAGGACCGTAGTCGGCTGATGACGGAGGTCAGAAAAACTGCAGTCGGTAGGCGACGTAAGTCAAAAGGACCATAGTCGGCGGGCGACAGAGGTAGGAAAGGCTGTAGTCGTCGGGCGACGTAAGTAAGGCGGACCGTAGTCGGCTGGCAAAGGAGGTCGGAAGGATTATTGTCTGTCGATGAATGTCAGAAGGACAGCGTCAGGTAGAAGTCCAACAATGGACATAAATTCGACATCGGATAGGTGTCCAGCAATAGTCCGATATCCGGTAGAAGTCCGGTGTCAGGTAGAAACTTAGCAAAGAGCGGATGTCTGGCGTCGGGTAGCATTCCGCCGTCAGTTGGCGGCCGAGGAGAACTCCGGCATTAGATGGTATTCAGGCAAAACTCCTACGTTACTTGGAGTTCAGGTGAAACCCCGGCGTCACTTGGAGAGGTCGGGCAGAATTCCGACGTCATTCAGACAGAATTCCGGCTGCGGTGGTCGAGGAGTTCTTCCCTCCTAATCTTCTTCACTTCTTCCCCTCCTTTTGTCTTCCATCCCTCTCTCAAGAGAAATGATGGGTCTATTTATAGATTTTCTGGAGTGACATGGCCCGTAAATAGGCAAGAGATCAGGGGTAAATATGGAGTGGTTGGATGGACGGCTGATATTGAATCCCTTGATCATGTACCGTTACCGTTCGTTAGACATTTGAAGGACTTAATGATGTCAGAATTTGGCGATCTTAGGCTCGTTGGATTCGTCTCGTCGAGCCGCTCGATTCGACTATAAGCTAGTCAAGTTTGGAAACCGTTTGGTAATCCAAATTGTTCTTCAAACCTTCCAACAGCGCTTATGGTCCTTGGTTTGGACGCATTTGGGCTTAGATTGAGTTGAATTTGGTGTCATTGGGTTTATATTTCCGAGAAGCTCAGTTTGACTATAAGTTTGCTAAAATCAGAGTTCAGATGATCCCGGATTTAATTTTTGAAGTTTCCAACTTATTTTTTACCTCGAGATTCGTGCCCGATCAAGATAATTTTTGCATGACATATCAACACTATACACTACAGGAAAATTTTTCATTACTGGAGAATTTTTCTAATGGAAATGGACACTCTTATGGTAGATTTATTTCCATCGATATAAGCGGCATAGGAAGCGCAATGCGTCAGAACTTTTTTCGCCGGAAATTATTTACGGCGACTTAATTTCCGGCGGTTTTTCATTTTGGTTGTGGTGGTGGGTCGGAGAAAAGGCTTCCAAAATTAGTTGTTGGAGATTTCTGGTGGCATTACCACCAATTTGACTGCCAGATATTTCCGGAGGGTGGGGAGATAAGGCTCAAGGCCGGCGTCGGTAGGAGCTACATGCAATGAGAGGGGGTCTCGTCTTTCTTTGAGACGGAAGGAGACGAATTAAAATGAGGAGTAAAGAATGGTTCAGTGAAAGAGGGCTAATACCAGCAGCATTTTCGGCAACCACAGCTGCCGGGAACAATTTACTTGAAACTGACTGTTATTCCACTGAAAAGGTGTCCAACTTACGTCTAAACTGGCGGATTTTCTGATGGCTCTATGACCGCTAGAATTTCTGATGGCCCCAGAGTTGTCGAAAAATCCGCTAGTACTTGATTATTTTTCTGTGATGATACAGTCATCATCAAATCCAATAATGGAGCAATGTTGATTATTACGAAAGACAACATTTGTTGTATCATATGTTATAAATCAAACTGCAAAATAAAGGGAATTTATATGCCTTCATTTTCAAATTCAATACAAATATTATTTCAAACTCACTAGAAAATTCTCAATCACACCCTCTTTTATCCTATTCAAACAAGTTCTTTCCTAAAGTAATAAGAATTCAAGTAAAAAATGAAAATAATAATCTTCCATGCACTTTGTAGTAAAGTACACAACAATTAAGTGGCAAGGGTTTTGACCTGACCCGGAAGGAAGAATTATTCTGTGCGGAGTGCGGAGGGCATTCGAATATCAATAAAAATGCGCCACGTCACCTTATTGGTGGGTACCCAGCTCGGTACCAGCACTCGGTACCGCTGGGTACCCAATGCTTAACCGGACGGTTCTCCCGTCTGGTCTCCGTACAGAATAAAAGCGCTCGCCTGGAAGAGGGAAGGATGACTGGTCACAATGATTCCAACATAAAACTAAAAAAAATGTGTGAACCACCACATGAATTACAAAATTCTGGATACAGATCTGATTTATCAAAATAGAAAAATAATATTCAACTTAAAAAAACACTTTATATTTATACAGATATGAGGCTGCACTATTGGCTACATACAAGCAACACAAAGAAGTTAAAAAAATATATTTAACAGCCCATCAAACCAGCAATGGTGTCTGCTACGAGGTCAGACTTTACTCTGACTACCCCTTACCTAAGAGAAGGGCCCCAAACCAATCTCTTTACCTCTGTGTGAGCAGGAAGAAAAAAACTGGCTTCGTTAGTTATTTAAAATGTTCGGTGGAGAAGAAAAATAACCATTAGATGCTTTAAAGAAAATGTTGCAATAGAAGAAGAAGAAGATGGCCGAAGGAGAAGGAGAATATCAATTAAAGAAAATGTTGTAATAAAAGAAGAACAAAGCTCATAGTTTTAGCAAAGGGAAGCAGAAGATCCTGAAAACTGTTTGTTAACAATCAATATAAATCTTGTCAAATCATGTGTGACTATTTGGCAATTCAATTTAGGATTTAAGGTGATTAAGAAGGTTGGATTTAAGTCATTTGTGCGGTAGGAGTTGGCTAAAGGGCATAATCACAAGCGACTTTTATAGATTAGTATATATATCATCGGTCGTGAATAGGAAACTTTTAACTAGACATTTATATGCTTAAATGATATATTATTATGTGTTTAAATATATTAATTAGCTTAAAATATTTAATTAATTGTATTTAATAGATGATGAATTTTCTAAGAGCGGTTGCACTACAGAAAATTTACTCATTATCGACGGATTTTGCCAGCGGTTTACTCATGTTTTCCGGCGATTCTGAAAAAAACTGGCGGCTTTTTGGCGGTTTTCACACTGCCAAAAAAAAAACCGCGCTGGAAATCATTACCGGCGGTTTGTTTCACCGACGGTGTTCCGGCGGTTTATACCGCCGGTTATCACCGGTGTTTTTACCGACGTCTTCCCGGCCGTTCGACCGTCGGTAAAAATATCGTCGTTCAACCGCCGTGAAACGTACCGGCGGTCATAACCGAAGGAATTGCTGGGGGTTGTAGCCATTGGCGTGTCGCCGAACTACCGCCAGATACCGTTGGTAAACCGCCGGTAAATACTGTCGATAAACCGCCGGTAAATACCAGCGGTTATAAAGGATTTCCGGCGGCGTCAATCAGCTGTCCGGTATCGAAGTTTCCGGCGGCTAAACCGTCGGTTAGCCGCCGAAAACCTGTATCATCTGAAAAAAAAAAATTGACAGCCTCTCCTCTATTTGAGGGATTTTCACCCTAAACTCTAAACCTGCACAGAAAATAATAACCACAATTTTTTGGCAACACGCCACTATATAAAAATCACATAAATTATCACAAATATATTCATGAGTTAAACCAAATAAAACAATAAATGAAACCAAAGTTCTAACTTCACAAGTTCAACCAAGTTCATTAAACCAAAGTTCTATGTTCACAAGTTCTAAGTTCAATAAGTTCAACCAAATAAGTTTACAATCAAATCATCATAAGTTTATCAAACATAAAAAAGTGCTAATCCTCAGTTGTATCCTCGCTGTCTGGAGATGCATGTGGCTGCTCTGTCTCTTGCTCTTTCTTCCTTTGATTTTCATTTCTGTAGGATTGCAGCTTTGCTTGCATTTCATTTTAAACCTTTCTCATCTCTTCAATCTCTTTAATCAGCGTTGAATTTCATCAACAAAAAGTATACACTAAGGCACATCCTCTTGCAAATGTTTAGTGAGAATATTCATGACTAATATGTCTACTTTCTTAAT